>CAWUFW010013801.1:78743-452134 GCA_963921515.1 Calotriton arnoldi | reverse complement strand
GGGCATAAGGTCGCGCAGCCAGCACTCTATATATTGTTCTGGGTTCCTACCTTCCTCTCCCTCTGGCAAGACCGCAGCCCGAATATTGTTGCATCGGGAGCGTCCTTCCGCGTCTTCTGCTCTGTCCTCCAGGGCATGTATACGATCCATCATGTCTTGCAGCGCGGCAGCGTGACTGTGAGTGACCGGTTGGAGTTCCTTGAGCGTTTGACCTTGGGCAGTAACTTTTTCAGCCAGTTTGCGGTGATCTGCATGTAGGAGCGTGAAGTCCGAGGTAACCTTATCAATCCGGGTTTCCAGAGATGTTCTGGTAAGCTCTAGTGCGGTGCCAATTTTCTCCACAGCTGCGAGCACATTTTGGCCGCCAGTGCTGTGGACGTCGGCTCCATCTCCCCCTCGTCTCTCATACGTGAAGGATCTAGGCTGCCTGCACGTAGCGGCCCCTGCTGTACCTTGGCACGCATACGGCCCATCACAAGTTGTTGCGCCGTGAGCATTCGCAGCCAGCGGCTGGTGAGACTGGTACGTGGGCGATGCGGCTACGACGGGGCTAAGGGCAGACGACGAATCGCCTCCCCGCTGTTGGCTACTTGTGCGATGTGTTCAGGATGAGGCCCTATTTACGATCACCTCATGTGCGGCTACCTGAGCACGGGGGCGGATGCCGCGGCCTGTTAGTCCCACATGCAGTTTCCCTATATCAGTCTCCCAGTAATACTGGATATCTGGGCCTCCAATGGGTGACAGCCGGCAGCAACCCTCAGTGCTAGGTCCCCGGATCGCGTTGGCTCCCCTGCAAGACGTGATAATTCCGCTGGGTGTGAGCCCAGTGCGATCTGCCTGTTCGCGTGATCTCTGCCCTCACTTCTTGTAGCTTGTTGTCGCCTTCATGCAGACCCTGTAGTGCAGAGCTTTCCAAAGTGTGTGTCGCGACACAGTACTGTGTCGCCTCCCATGTGTGGGTGTGTCGCGCGACGATGACGTGACGTTGGGGGCATATTAGGGCGAATGCTTGCATTCAGTGACGCAGTACAGTACAGCGACGTACGCAGAGGAAGGAGAAGCTGAGCGCACGGCCTTGTTCCCTCTCCGACGCAGATACCACGGAGCCGCCTCTGCTCCCCAGGCGCTCGGTAAGCCAAATCTTTGAAATTTTAAAACTCTGTTTAGGCCGCACGGGGATTGCATTTACAAGTGGGTCGGATTTCAACAAACCCTGTAAATACTGGTTGGTTTAAAGACCGAACTACCCCTCCCCTAGCCCCAACCCCTCCAGTGTAGATTTCAGCAGGTCAAAGCTGCTTGGCTCCTGGGTATCAGATTTGAACGGGTGTGATAAATACCACCTATCCATCAAGGTAGGGTTGCTACCCGACATGTATTTTACCATTCTGGCTAGTATAGAAAACAAAACCTCGAGATAACCATCAAAATCAGGTCCCTTCTCTGCTTGAAAAAGTCCGAAAGGAAGTGGTAGGCTGCTGGGAAATGGGGCATGCAATCATGGCAAGGTCGGTGAGTGAAAATACAAACGTGTGATCCTGGGCTTATTTTTACCCCTGCTGCGTATGCCAAAGATGAGCAGAAGCACAGTTTCCTACATCTGTGCCTTGCGAGGGTTGAGAGCAGGGGGCTTTTGTCCTCTATCTTATGTGAGCAGATACGATGCAGAGTGCTGGGAGAGGGAAGGTAAGTGTGCGCATATGGCGTGCTTGAGGGGTCGAGCGAAAGTGCCTGTGTGCTTTGTGTGTCTAAGAGAGAAAGAGCTGTATGTCATCTTTTATTTCCATTGCAACAAAGCTGCAAGGCTGCAGCAGAACCACTGCAAGCAAAGTACATTCCTCGCGCCTCTTTTCTCCTACATCCCTTCCTCTGTCACTTTCAATGGCAAGCTGTTTCCCTATTTTTCCACACCAACTCTTGAAATCTCTGACTTTTTCCATCTCTTTATGTCCCTCTTCTCTTCTTCTATATTTCTCTTCTTCTGTGCCCTGTGCTGCCACTTTTGCACGATGAAACTAAACTATAATATCGGCCCCTCGACTAAATCCTAATGTCATTCTGGGTAAATCACTTTATGCTCCTTGGGCCTCTGTTAGCAATGGAATGCTAAAATGTATGTAAAATAAAATACAACGCCCTCTCTAGGGAGGAAGAGCATAGAAGTAACTCATTTGACAATGTGGCGCTATCCATGCTGTCTCTGTCACTCTTTCATGTTGGCTGTTGTTTCAATTCCGCTCCTTATGCCCAGCTTGTTTCTATCTCCCAGCACCCCTGCCTGTCCTCTAGCAGTCTCATAACTATCAAAGAGATAAAGCACATAGCAGTCATGCTGTGTGCTCTTGTGTAGTCTTTGCCTGCGTTCACAGTGGCAGCCAGAGGTCAGTATTTAGCAGCAGCACTAAGGGACCACACTCTGGCTTTGGCCCGCAGCGCCTTTCCAGAGGCAAAGGCCGTTTTTAGGTCTCGCCGAGGCAGCGCTTGCGCTGTATCTGCAAGACATGCTGTATTCAGGGTATGGGCTTTAAAAGCTCGGCCCATTTTCAAAGACTGCCCCCTGTTACATGTATTGTCACTCAGAGCTTGTGAGCACTATTTCTTTCTTTAAGTTGCCTTTTGGCGCGCTGCGATGAGGAAAGCGGTCCCACCTGAGTTCAATGCGCAGAGACCGGCTGATAAGTTGCATGATTGTTTTACCACTCACAATTCCCCCTTCCTGAACGGATTTTTGTATAACTCATATTCAGCAAGGCAGCAGGCGGAATTTGTGCATGGTTGAAAGGGTTGGCAGTGCGTGCACCCCCCCTTTTTGTGCCGTAAATCACTGGGGCATGTGTCAATGTGTGCATGATTATATTCTTGTTTCAGGCACAAACCTAACCTTGCTTACACCCAGTTTTGCCAGTCACTGTCTTTGTTAGAACAGATTCACAATTGCTTTATTAACCTTCCTGCTTTCTCAAATTTGCTTGAAAATGCACCATTTGTCCACTATTTTTCAAAATTTTCTCGGGGAGAACCCCCCGAAACCCCCTGAGGTGGTTCGGGCTCGCTCCCTACGCTCGCTCACATTACCGTGTCGCAATATGAAGATTGTTGAAAAGGTGTGTCACCAACATGAAAAGTTTGGAAAGCTGTGCTGTAGTGTGATGAAGTTGCTGGTGCCAGTCTTAAGTACCACCTCTGTTGGATCGACGTTGTCGGCTGCAGAATGTTTCCTTCTCCAGTATTGTACTTTTCCAACTGAGGCACCTCCCGCGCCTGCCGTCTCCCAGCTTACTCACTGTGTGGGTAGAGTCCGCTACCCGCTGGTAGTTGTGGTGAACATATCTGATATAGAGGCTCTGCGCATGTTTCAGACTCTTGCCTAGCGTGTTCGCAGACTGGGGGTCAGAATTTGTGCCGCGAGCCGTGCATCAGAGGTGGCGTGTCATATTGTGCGGCGGCTCATCCCCAAGTGCGGGCCCGTGTCGAGGCGGCACTTCGACTGCGGGTCAGCGATGTCGAGGGTCCACACGAGTGTGCAGCAGGGCGGCAGTCTGCAGCTCCTCCCAGTGGCAAGGAGTTGTGTGTCTGCAATCTGTGTGTGCTTCGTTTACAATGGGTCGCTGCTTCTCCGCAGGGAGGCTCCCCGCGGTGTCCGCTCGTTCTCAGCGCCTCTGCTGCTCCTCTCCATGGCGCTCAGCAGTCACCGCGACATCGCGGCCCCTCGGGTGAGGACAGCGCCGCCTAGGGCGCAAAGTACTTCAACGCACTGGTCGCAGAGCACGTCCCTACCCGCAGCTGCTGTCAGGGCAGGCACGGTGTCGCTGGCGGCAGTCGTCCGCCTTACCGGTGCAATTGCGGCAGGATTCTCGGGTTCAGCCGCGGGGGCATCCACTCACCAGCTCACCGCCGCCACATCACACGCCTAGCGGAAGGCCCACGTACCCACAAGCCGATTCCAGTCACAGCAGGTGTCCCGGCTCCGTTGGGGGACCCTCTCGGTGAGCGCCGCCTCTCTCTGCTCTGGGTTCACTCCGGCGCGCAGTCTGCAGCTCCCACAGCGGGCCACCGTCCTCACTCTCCCCCGCTGCGGCCTTCGCTATTGCAGCTCACTCACCGGGGGCATCAAGGGCAGGATGGCCCCAGTGCCGGCCGCACGATCCTTAGGTCCACCAGGTACTGCGCAGCGGCTCAGATCTTCACTACAGGAGCAGCGTTACGCCCCCCCCCCGCAGCCGCCCACATTCCTCCCCGGGGAGAACACTACGGGGCTCACCTCGTCCGGTGTCCAGTGATACGTAGGGCCTTCTCCACCTCAGTTAATTCCCACTCGTCAGCTTCGTCGGGCGGCGCCACACACGGCATCCACAGCTTCTTTGCTCGCTGTCTCGAGGCCTGGGCGAGGAGATCGCTATTTCCCTGCTCCGGTGGTTCTCCGTCACAGCGGCAGCCACCGTCTCGGCGCAGGCGGTCGCCCTCCGTCGGTGAACATCCCTGCGCGGCCTCACAGCGCGCAGGCCATGTCTTTCCCCATGGCGGCCGCCGCGGCCACGAAGGACGAAACGGCTCGTTGGAGGGCTCCCTGGCTGCAGCAACTCTCCGGCTGTCTGGCACCGTTTATTTCTAGAGTGGATGGCACACTGCAAGGATGTTTTTGTCGGATTAGAGGGGATATCGGCCGGAGCGTTAGGTATTCGCGTCCGCCATGTTGGCTGGCTAGCCACGCCCCCTTTATTTGGGTCTCATCAGGACGGGGGTATAAGGAAACACCTAAAATACAATATATATTATGTACATCGGTTACTGTACATCTAATACCTACGGAAAAACGTCAAAACAAATAGCGGTATACTACTGAGAAATAGTTTCCATGCACCAACACCGATATGTGATTATAGTGAGAATGTCAAGCACAGGAAAGCGAAACACTATACACCCGTGTCTGGGAAGTCACAGTGTGTTACAAATCAGCTATTTCGAAAATCAATCAATCAAGAGACTACGTATGGAAAAGCCCCTCATGTCTACCACATGCATACCCTGTGTGCGAATTACAAACACATGATGCATGCCCCAAACGAACTCTACAGCTCGCATAAAAATGCAACACTTACAACTGTAAGCTGCGGGCCAGAAAAAACCAATGTACACAGACGCTCCTTGCACTGTCTGGTGTAGTCACTATCTAACTCACACTCCGAATAGATCCTTAAAGTGTGAAATATCATAAATAATAATCGTCATAACGTGCCCAGAGAACGGAGCTGCACTCTAAAGCAAGAGCAGGCTACATGGTTACCTTAAAATCTCCTTTCATACAAGTAAAGCAAAAGCCATAATGCGGCTTGCCTCTGGCGGGCTGATATTCTCTGCGGGGTGGTAAGAGAAAAGAAAATGACTTGTTATGATCACACACTGCCCCATATTATATCAAAAAAACATTTAAAATGGTCGCACCACTAAGGCCCCATGGACGCTTACCCGTAGTTAGAATCCCAGGTCATAAATCTCAGGAGCTCCGTGGGTTACGGGAGCCCTTCTTCGCCTGAACCGCAGCGTTCCAAACGCGGCTGGCATGGAAGCAATAAATCACCGTAATGTTCTAGGAGGCAAAGATACAGGCAAATAAAGCTTATTCTGGTCCTGCGTTGCCCGCAACAGCTACAAACAGAACACAGCCTGAATGAAGCTTACCCGTGGCCAAAGTCCCAGGTCCTCTAGATTAGGAACTCTGCACGAGTCGAGAGCCCTGTGTCTCCAAAGCTGCAGCGATTCAAAAACACAGCCAGCCGGACGCTCAAAAAATATCCGGTATTTGTCACGTGCGCACTTCACTCATAGAGCGTGAAGACATACTACTACGCGCGACTAAGGATAAGCAATTGTCTAAAAAGTGCTCAAAACGTAACCTAAATAAAGAATGAATATGCAGAAAATAAAAAGTGAATAATAAATACAAATTAAAATAACAGAAATAGTCACCAACACCCAGAGTGCATGGAAACTATTGAGGCAAAAAGGCCAGAAGTTCTGGGGAGAGAGAGAGATAAATGATGTCACCTTGACAATTCGAAAAATCAATGCCTCACAGGCAAAGGGTAATACATACAATGTGAACAAAGGTTCTCAACACTTATATGTGCAATCGAAGTGTACAGATCATACAAATTATATACAAAATATATACAAATATATATACACACATTGAAAAGTACATGCAAAAGTATAATAATGACCAAACATCTATTTCAAAGTCCTGCACATTTACATTTCTGCAATAACGATCCAGAGAACCAGAAGTACTATCAAATTGCTCCAAGTCCGATGTAACAGGTAGAGGATCTATATCAGTGCCCAAATCTCATCATGATCATTAAGGCCATGGATAGCAGTCTTGTATTTCTCAATCATCATGGCTTCTTTTCTATTCAGTTGTAACGGTAAAGAGACCCTGTTCGGGCATTTCACCACCAATAGAACTGACCACGACATCTCATTTTCGGTATGGTTATGTGCCTCATAATGCTCAACTAGAGGGGCCCCAGGAGTTTTGCATTTCAACCTCGACTTGTGCTGGAGTATGCGCATTTTAACCGGTTGAGTGGTTTGTCCAATATATGTCTTTTGGCACGGGCATGTTACACAATAAATGACATTCTTAGTATTGCAGTTGGAAAATACCAACTGCTGATGTTTTTGTCGATTTATCTCCTCAAACTTTGAATCTTGTGTCATGTTACATGCTACACAGTTGCTACATCTAAAATGTCCCACTACCGGCGGGAGACCCAACATGCCTCTCACGTCTTTCTTAGGCATCTCTGATCTTGCTGCCTTAACCAAATGTTGTCTTATGTTTTTTCCTTTCTTAAAGGCAAACAAAGGTCTGGGGATGTCCAGATGTTGTACTAGTCTCCATTTTTAAAAAATTATTTTATTGGTCTTATTGGCCTTGGGACTATATGTCAATACGCAAGTCAAAGGGCTGTTCTCTGATTTAGGTTTGGGGATCAATAATTCCTCCCTCGGAGTAAACCAGGCTCTTTTGAGCGCTGTCTTGACTAGTTTTTTTGGGTAACCTCTATCAATTAGTTTTCCTAGTAGAATATCTGCATTTTGAAAGTAGTCGCTTTTGTTGGTGCAATTGCGTCTTATTCTCAGGAATTGCCCATACGGCAAATTTTCATTCAGGCTCCTGGGATGTCCACTTGCAAAATGCAAAAGAGTGTTCCAATCAGTAGGTTTAGTAAAGAGGCTCACCTCTAATTTGCCACCTTTGTCCATAATCCAAACATCAAGAAAATTGATTTTCTCATAACTATGCATAATGGTGAATTCAAGGTCTTGAGTCCTAGTATTTAGGCAACCGTGAAACTGCTTCAAGGAATTGATGTCACCTTCCCATATCATTATGATGTCATCAATATATCTCATACAGTGGTGGATGTTCAATTTAAAATCACTGGATTCGTTAAAGATATACTGAGCTTCGAAACAATCTATCACCAGATTGGCTATCTCTGGGGCGAAACAACACCCCATCGCCACGCCTTTGACCTGCAAAAATAAGTTATTTTTAAATTTGAAGAAATTGTTTTTCAGGCATAGCGAGGCCAGCGATGCAATGAACTCAGTTGGTACTTGATGTGGTCTGTCTCTTTTATTCAAAACCATCTCAAGGACAGATAAAGCCTCATCCTGGGGGATGTTAGTGTAGAGACTTTCTATGTCAAATGATACCAGTAGTTGTTTATCACTGTTAAAAGGAAGGTTCTCTATTTTGGATATCAAATCCATGGTGTCACGGATGTATGCTTTAGTTTGGATAACAAATGGTTTCAGAAAGAAATCTATATATTTCGCCACGGGTTCCAACAGGGAACCACATGCCGAAATAATCGGTCTCCCTGGTGGACATTCTCTATCTTTATGTATCTTAGGTAAGATATACATATCCGGTGTTTTCTGTGTAGAGGTGTTTAAAAATTCATATTCTTTACGGGTGATCCAGCCCCCTTCTAGGGCCTCTAATGTTAGGTGTAAGATCTGCGCTCTTGGTCTAGGTGTGGGATTATTCTCTATGGGGCGATAGTGCAACCCATTACTCAGTTGTCTCTGGACCTCCTTGTCATATGCCTCACTTTCCCATAGCACTATTCCCCTGCCTTTATCGGCCGGTTTAATAACTAGCTGCGGATTCTCTGCTAAGTTTTTCATTGCCTTCATCTCTTCTTTCGAGCTGTTTGGTTTAAAGTAAATCTTTTTGTTGTTTAGCTGATCTAGTTCCTTTAGAATCTGATCTTCAAAAGATAGAACTTCTGTAGGCATATCAGCTTTGTCAGGGCAAAATGAAGATTTGTTTTTAAAACCCGTCTGACTATTTTCCTGATATTCATTAGATGTAGAGAAAAACACTTTCAATCTCACTTTGCGTAAGAATTGTAACACTTCAGTCTTGGTCTCAACAGAGCTCTGTAGTGCTTTAGGTACAAATGATAGCCCCTTCTGCAATATGTTTAGTTCTGCACTACTTAAGGTATGGTCAGAGAGATTATAGATGGGAATACGTTCATTCGTCGAGGGAGTGGTAAGTTCCCTAAAAGGGTCTAGCGTCTGTATATCCTCCTTCTCGTTCTGAAGAAACCCTGTTCTTGATTGGGGTTGGGGTTCGGCTCTCTCCATTGTCCCTGATAACCCCTGCCTCTTGGCCCTCCTCTGTCTAAAAAAGGTTGGCCCCTACGGTACTGGTAGTAGGGTTGATAGTAGTTTGCAGATCCCTCAGAATCAGACGAGGACTCTGAAAAAGTAATGAATTTTCTTCTTGACCTCCCCCTGTATTGCAAATTCAAGGTGCTGGGGTTGTTGTTTTGATAAAAATCGTCTTTTAAAAAAGGATATACAAGATCCAATTTAAAGTTCTTGATGTCTCTAGTCACCTTGGATGTTTTTTGATTTGTAGGGTGTACCTTAAAGTCAGTGATTGTTTTCTCTATGGATTCTAAAAGAGATTTTGCATCTGTGATCGTCTGATCACCTCCTATTTCCTCCTCAAGTGCTTTATCTCTTTCAGTTCTTCCTCACTCGTTTTTAATGCTGTCTGGATTGACAAAACAATCCAATCTCTGGAACATTTAGTTCCCACTCCGCTGAAATCTAGCAGATATGTTTTATTTGTGATGAATATTACAAGAATATTCTTTACTTGTAGGCCTACAGGAATCGTATTACTCCTCAAATGTTCCAGGAAAACTTGGGCATGTAATTGTGTTCTGATGTTTCTTTTTCTCAATTGTTTTAGTCGTTCACCTTTGTCAGTAATTAAAGTGCCTGTACTAATCTGATCTCCCTCGTAGAGATGGAATCTGTAACAATCTATTTATCTCGTCTTCTGTATAGCTAACTAAATGTGGTTCATTCATATCAACGTAGGTATGGTCGTAACCGACAACGTAAATCTAATGTGTAAGAATGACAAGGATGTGATAACAGGTCCTACTATATTTAATGTCTCTGCACAAAAGTAATTTTAGCAGAAAGACTACCCTCACACTTAACAAAGTGTTATCAAACAATATCTATAAAGAAGGGGGTTGCCCAAATAACCCTCCACTTTCTGGGCTGTAAATTAGTTCACAAGAGAAAACGAGGTGGAGGAACGAATATTGTGAAAATATTGCGATGGGGTACCTTTAATTACTCCAGCGTATCGGGTCTTAGTCCCAACAAATTAGAATTTGAATTAATCTATAACAAATCACATTCGAATGTCATTCCATGTCGCAACCGTTATTGCTTATATCATATCTGGTTGTGACTATTCATTTTCTTTACACATATTCTTCATTTTCTTTACACATATTCAACAAAACAATTTACATAAACATAAAACATATATACAACATATACAAACAATCTACATCATTTCCTAGACCCCGATTCTTTGCAAAAACCAGTGTCCATATGCAAAATTCTGTTGCGGTCCACTGTGAGGTAACCCTACTGTACAAGTGAGAGAAACACAGTTCCACCTCTACATATTCCTTATATCTGTATAGGATAAAATATATGCCACTTTAGTGATCCATGGGTTGGATGTTTGGATTATGGACAAAGGTGGCAAATTAGAGGTGAGCCTCTTTACTAAACCTACTGATCGGAACACTCTTTTGCATTTTGCAAGTGGACATCCCAGGAGCCTGAAAGAAAATTTGCCGTATGGGCAATTCCTGAGGATAAGACGCAATTGCACCAACAACAGCGACTACTTTCAAAATGCAGATATTCTACTAGGAAAACTAATTGATAGAGGTTACCCAAAAAAGTAGTCAAGACAGCGCTCAAAAGAGCCTGGTTTACTCCGAGGGAGGAATTATTGATCCCCAAACCTAAATCAGAGAACAGCCCTTTGACTTGCGTATTGACATATAATCCCAAGGCCAATAAGACCAAGAAAATAATTTAAAAAAATTGGAGACTAGTACAACATCTGGACATCCCCAGACCTTTGTTTGCCTTTAAGAAAGGAAAAAACATAAGACAACATTTGGTTAAGGCAGCAAGATCAGAGATGCCTAAGAAAGACGTGAGAGGCATGTTGGGTCTCCCGCCGGTAGTGGGACATTTTAGATGTAGCAACTGTGTAGCATGTAACATGACACAAGATTCAAAGTTTGTGAAGATAAATGGACAAAAACATCAGCAGTTGGTATTGTCCAACTGCAATACTAAGAATGTCATTTATTGTGTAACATGCCCGTGCCAAAAGACATACATTGGACAAACCACTCAACCGGTTAAAATGCGCATACTCCAGCACAAGTCGAGGTTGAAATGCAAAACTCCTGGGGCCCCTCTAGTTGAGCATTATGAGGCACATAACCATACCGAAAATGAGATGTCGTGGTCAGTTCTATTGGTGGTGAAATGCCTGAACAGGGTCTCTTTACCGTTACAACTGAATAGAAAAGAAGCCATGATGATTGAGAAATACAAGACAGCTATCCATGGCCTTAATGATCATGATGAGATTTGGGCACTGATATAGATCCTCTACCTGTTACATCGGACTTGGAGCAATTTGATAGTACTTCTGGTTCTCTGGATCGTTATTGCAGAAATGTAAATGTGCAGGACTTTGAAATAGATGTTTGAGTCATTATTGTACTTTTGCATGTACTTTTCAATGTGTGTATATATATTTGTATATATTTTCTATATAATTTGTACGGTCTGTACACTTCGATTGCACATATAAGTGTTGAGAACCTTTGTGCACATTGTATGTATGTTACATGGTACACAGTTGCTACATCTAAAATGTCCCACTACCGGCGGGAGACCCAACATGCCTCTCACGTCTTTCTTAGGCATCTCTGATCTTGCTGCCTTAACCAAATGCTGTCTTATGTTTTTTCCTTTCTTAAAGGCAAACAAAGGTCTGAGGATGTCCAGATGTTGTACTAGTCTCCAATTTTTTAACATTATTTTTTTGGTCTTATTGGCCTTGGGACTATATGTCAATACGCAAGTCAAAGGGCTGTGCTCTGATTTAGGTTTGGGGATCAATAATTCCTCCTTCGGAGTAAACCAGGCTCTTTTGAGCGCTGTCTTGACTAGTTTTTTTGGGTAACCTCTATCAATTAGTTTTCCTAGTAGAATATCTGCATTTTGAAAGTAGTCGCTTTTGTTGGTGCAATTGCGTCTTATCCTCAGGAATTGCCCAAATGGCAAATTTTCTTTCAGGCTCCTGGGATGTCCACTTGCAAAATGCAAAAGAGTGTTCCGATCAGTATGATGATGATGATGATGATTCTTTATTTGTGTGATTAATAAAAACCAATACAGAAAGGACGATCAATATAAAAGAAATAATTAAAATAAAATAATATATGTACACATCTTATTCCTAAAACCTCCTTTGGTGTTTTTGTTTTATACATTGGAATTAATAACGGTCCTTTAGGTGCACCAGAGCAAACTTTCAATGGGGGCCAAACTAGGTAGGCCCCTCATCCAGATGATTCCCACGCACAGCCAAAGTTGACCTGTCCATAAGAGCTATGCGGGCATAGTAAATGAACTTGGCAAAGTTGGCCATGTGCTTCACTGTGTCCAGCAAATATAACTGTTGAACAGCCTCATTTGCCGTCCGCGTGCCCAATTGAAGGAGAATGGGCCTTAGATGAATTCGGCGTACTGGCAACAAGGCAGGACAGCATAGCAGGATGTGAGCCAGCGATTCTCGCTTATAATAGCAGAGGCGGCACTCCGCAATGGCCGGTCTTACTTTCACTGAAGGATACAGATCTTTTAGGGGAAGCGGATGTAGTCTGGCTGCAAGAATCCTATGAAGGGCTTGCCTCCCCACCGGCTGTGTAAGATGTAGTTTAAGGCCATGCGATGTGTGAGGGGAACTTTGGGTCTCGTGAAAGCCTCTAGCTGTCAGAGCTTCGATGTCCAATATACGAGAGCATGATCTTACTTGCTTTTTATTGATGTTTTAATGGTGGTGTACTTAATTGTGTTGAGGTCCCAATTCTCTATGGCTAGTTTCAAAAGTTCTTTGGCTGAAGCAAGGCCAGTTGACCATGGATTGCCAGGTTGTTGAAAAATTTTGTTTATAACGGTCTTCATTGAATTCTCTGGTGCCACAGTTGTTAAATAAAAGTATTTTGCCAGAGTCGCCAGTTCTTCCAAAGATTGTCGGTTGAGATTGAATTCCAGGCGAATTAAAGTGTTCCTAGTGCATGCTGGTAGACAAAATAACTTTTTGTAAGCTGCACAATGGATCTTTTCAAGGTCCTGCGCAAATTTGCCTGGAAACGCCTGTATCGCATAATTGAGGGAAGGTAATAGTTTTGCCCTCAGGACTCGTTGGATGGCCGTTGTTGTTGGACTTTCTAAGACGGCATGGAGCCTGCAGATGGCAAAGGTAACCATTTTTCCTTTCTGCTGGAGTTTATGACGATGGACCTATGAGCGGCCAGTTTCGCTGTTCCAAACCCCAAGATAGTTGTACGATTGTGTACTATTCAATGTTAATGGGCCCAGACTCCATTTCATCAATTTTTTTTTCGGATGGCGTCCAAAGATCACTATCTTGGATTTTGTTGGGTTGGCAACCAGCTTGTTTTTAGCGTTGTACTCTGAGAGTGCTGTTAAAGCTTTTTGAAGGCCGGTTTTGGTGTAGTCCAAAAGGACCAGGTCGTCAGCATATTGCATCAGCTGGATCTTGATTTTCCCAATCCTGGGAGTCGCTAAAGTAGCTCCGTGCAGGGCGCTACCCAAATCCGCTGTATATAAATTAAAGAGCAGCGGGGCAAGGACACAGCCCTGCTTTAGCCTGTTATCCGTGATGATTTTTTCTGTGGCGGATTCACATGAGAGTTTAACTCTTACCCAAGTTTGCGAATACAGCGATCTAATGGCTTGTAACAGTTTTGGGCAGATGTTCCAACGTGCCAATTTCTTCCATAAGATGTTGCGGTCTACCCCATCGAATGCTGCTGTATAGTCGATGAAACAAGCAAAAAGCGGCTGAGTGCCGTGGGCCATCGTTTGGTGTACTAGGTATGATAGGGCAATGATGTTGTCTAAGGTGGAACCTCCTGATCGGAATCCAGTCTGATAGAAAGGGAGAAGATCTTCCTTGCTGACCCAATCGGCTAGTTCCGTCAGAAGAGTGCTTGCGTAAGCCTTGCCCTCAATGTCCAATAAGGCAATCATACGGTAGTTCCTAGGGTCCGTACTTGGCCCTTTTTTGTATATTGGGTGTAGCAATGACCCCCTCCAGGAGTCTGGGACATCCTCCAAAAGCCTACACTCGGCATACAGCTGTACCAGATTCGCAGCCCAGAAGTCGATGTCCTCCTTGAAGAGGGAGCCAGGCAGGCCATTAGGTCCAGGGGCTCCATTATGGCGTATTTTTTTCAAGATGATTTGAATTGCCTTTTTTTCTGGGGGGGTGTAAGCGGCCAGAGGTTCCATGAGTTCTATTATCACTTTGCTAGATTGCCCCCCAAGAATTGTTGTTCTTTCTATTAATTTTGCCTTTGAGTCATCGGTGTAGAGGGTTTTTACATGGGCCGTCCAAGTGCTTGCATCAAGTGGATTCTCTCTGTTAGAGGTCCCATGGATTACCTTGTTTAAATACTGCCAAAATTCTTGGGATTTGCTAGGTGCAAGCAGCTCGAATATCTTCAGCCATTTTGCCTCTGTGAGTTCGCGTTTTACCTGCCAAACCAGTAATGAGTGGCTCTTGGCCGCTAATTTTAGTTCCTTTTTGGCAGACTCGGATCTAATTGCCCGATAGGCCCTGCGTTTGGAATTCAGTTGTTTGGAGCCTTCCTTGATTGCTGGTTGGTGTCCCAGTTTATGTACGGGTTAGCATTGGTTCTGTGTGTAATGCTCCCCCGAAGCAGAGATGCTAAATCGTAGGCAAGTGAACTCCATTCCCCTATATGGCCCTTATCGTTGAGACCGGTCTGCCAGCCTTTCCACATTGATTTCCATGAGGCAAACTTATGACTTGGGAGCGGCCCCCAATTGATTCTTCTAAGGAGTCTGTGTCGCTCTTCCCCCATTGTGACTCCAATACAGCGAAAAGTGTAACAAATTTTTGCAGTAATGGATAACTGTAAGGTTAGGGCGGCATGGTCACTTTCATTCCGGTGTTGGACTGCATAATTTAACATATGTTTTTGTAGACTCTCACTTAGTAGAATATAATCTATTGTGGTCCGATTGTTGTAAGTAGGTGCTATCAATGCTGCTGAGTTGACTTTTGTGATTAAAGAATGTGTCGTTACCAGGTTATATGCCCGCATTAGGGCATTGAATCTTCCGGTCCCCCCATTGGAGTGGCTTTCAGGTGCATTCAGCCCTATGTCGTGCATGTTAAAGTCACCAAGAATGATGGAGTCCATGCCTGCATACTGTAATAACAGAGTTTCAATCTCGTTTAATAACCGATTGAGTTTGTCCTTCAAACCCGGCCCATTGCGATTAAAATAGACATTAATTAAGAGTATTGATATTGGGCCATCTGTTGTGTTCAAACCCTTCAGAGTGCCAGCCAAAAACATGTCTGAGGGGTTCTTTATTACTGAGAAGTGTACTTTCAGTGCATGCTTGACGTTTATTAAAATGCCCCCTGATGGTCTCCCAAAAATGTTGGCTTTTATTGCGGGTTTGAAATATTCCGCATAGTCCCCTATTGGTGTAGAAGAAATAGCCCATGTTTCTTGGGCGCAGATTATGTCTGCTCCTGCAAGGAATGTAATTGCAGCTGGACTTTGCAAAACTTTATGTATCCCTGCAACGTTCCAGGTCATGATATTAATCATTTGATTGTTATCCGAGGGACTTCTATACTGGACGTGGCCGTTGTTTAAGGCGTGGCTGATCTTTGATGGTGTCGACTGATTGCCTAGTAAGGGCCTTATATTAGGAGCTAGAGTTTAAGGCCAGTGAGAGCCAGGACCAATCTTTGGCACTGTTCCCCTTAGTTGAACAGGAGCGATTGCCTCCTTCCACATGTTTGGTAATTTGAATTGGACTGTTACTCCGCTGAATCGTTTGTGTGCCACCTATAGAGCCATGTAAAATGGATCCTGTATCTAGTAGAGTTGAGTGTTTACTGTTCATCCATTTCTGACCCTTCAGATCTTGTTCTCCCTGTCGAACGCTTAGCACATTATTTTTCAGAATCTCTGGATATTTAGTGGCAAGTGGGGGCTTGAGTTTTATGCCCCAATTGTCCAGTTGCGTTTTGTATCCTCTCAAAGCGTCCGCCATGATCGGGTTGGAGAAAGTTATTTCAGTTGTTTCGTTTAACTCACTTGGTCCTGGGCCAGAAAAAGCCACCATCTCAATATCAGTTGTTTTTATATTTTCCAAACCCGGAATGTTTTCGCAAAGCTTCAGAAGGTTTCCTCTGTTGAGGATGTCCCAATTCCCCAGCGAGGTATATTCAGGATATAACAATACTTTCAGATTTTCTCGGTCTATGGCATGGACCTTAAGGGGGTGGATTTGGTTAAAAAGCGCCTTGGTAGCATCTAAGGACTCTGTAGAATTCCGAGTTGAATTTTCACGGGGAACATGTCCATCCCCGGTCCGGTTTATACTTGGCGCACAAGTTTGCGAATCACTCCTGAGGGTAGAGTTGCGATCCGGGGGGGACGGAGAGTCATTAGTGCTTACTTGGGCAGTTTTCATCTCCCGTTGGTAGTTAGATATATTTACAAATTGGGGCTCCTTATGAGCTATTGGCTGTGCGGGGGCAAGTTTATTTGTGATATCTTGGTGTGGCTCTTCAATCTGTGGGCCCTGTGTATTGATCAGGTGGTTTCTGGGCACTAGGACTGTTGTGCCAGAATTTTAATCGGATTCCCACTTAAGTTACCTGGGAGACTCTGAGCAGGTATGTCATTAGTAGTTGTGCCATAAATCTGTGTGCCTCTATTTTGTTCAGTGGCAGCTGTTTTTTGTGTGGGGCCACGGTCATTCTGATTCACCTTGCTATGTTCTCTATTTTCCTGTTTTTCTGGCACAAGCCAATGCTTGATGGTCCCTTTAGAATAGCTTTTGCCATTTTTTGTTTTGTTTAACTTTTTCAATTTTTTCTTGTTTTTCCTGGACAAGTATTGAAATTCTAAAGTTGGTGATTTTAGATCATCTGATTTTCCAGGGCCGTTATCAAGGGTAAAACAGGATTGTGATTTGGAATGCGAATTGAATTTCAAGGCCAAGACATTGACGCTAGATGGACTTTTAAGGTTGTTACTGTCATGCCTGGAGATTTCCTGCATTTTTTCTGAACTAACCTGATTGTCCTGTAGCCTTAGCTGTGGGGCCAATGTAGGCTGCGGGTCTCCTGTTCTTGTTTTGTTTGTTTGGTCTCCCATTAGCCCTGATGACTCATATATGGCTTTTATCATATTTGTTTGTGTAGTCTTCCTGCTTGGACTCTGAGTTAGATTGTACTGGGGGAGGCGTGATGTGTTGCTCGACCACCTATTGACCTCGCACTTAAGGTCCGTAACTAAGGTGCTCATTATTTCTGGGAGCTTTTCCAAGTTCTGCAGTATTGGGGAGCACCCGCAATCATCTTGTTTTGCCTTTACGTCCGTGTTTGCCTGGGCTCTGCGTATCAGGGAGTTTAAAAGTTCCAATTTCAAGTCCAATCCAGAGATCAGGCTAGCGACTGATTGCAGTATGTTTATTTGAGTGTCTAATTTGTCTGCGTGCATTATGGCTGCATTTGCCATTGAGATCAAAGCTTTGTTAATCAATCCAAGATGGTTTTCTATTTTTTGTGGCACTGAGACAGTTTCCATATCCGTTTTTAACGAGCCGGGCAGCCTTGGTTCATTTGCACTTAGTAGGCTTTGGTTTGAGTCAGAACACCCTTTTAATAAAAAGTTCTCGTCCCTGGGCTCAGTGGGCATGAAAGAGAAAGCCAGGGGGTCCAGCTGGGGCTTCAGAAGTATGCAACTTTCCGTAATATCCGTAGTGTGTCGTGTTAAGGGAGGAAACTCCTCGCTTGCCTCACTTGCCTCACTTTCCTCTGAGGAGGTGGCGGGGAGAAATTCCATGGATCCACTGTCTAAATTTGTGGGCACTGATGTGCAGATTCCTGTATTGTTAGGGCGAAGCGGGCTGTGATTGATTACATTTTCTTTTGCTAGTGCGCTATTGACCTTGACTATAAAAATTTCCGGAGAAAGCGGTGCAGTCAATGGGGAGCTTTGATTCAAGGTTTCGGGTATTCTAGCACATACTAATGTGTTAGCAATGGTTTCGGTGGTTTCGGTGCCAGTTAAGTAGCGGGGTGTATCAGCTGTTTTTTCAGGGTTGCTTTTTTCAGGGTTACCAGAGCAGCCGAGTTTGGTCAATTGTTGGAAATAGTTTCTAATATTATTATTACCTTTAGGGCTATTACTGTTGGTGTTGCCAATTGCGGTGTATTCACTCAGATTTAGGGTTGAATTTGTAATTGTATTCCTGGTCTTTGTGCTTAAAGATGGAGGAGAGATCGATTGCTGCTCTCCCAATTGTTGCCCATCCTGGAGAGTCGGACCGGATCTTGCACTACCTTTGCCAGGGGGGTACAACATCTTAGTTTTTTGGCGTCTCGCAGATTTGTGAGGGCGGTAGTTGACCTGGGGCTGGGCCAAACCCGCATTCCTTGTCCGCATGATTGTTCTGCGCACCGTACTCTAAGCTCTAAGGTCCGCAGTCCGAAGTCTGGGATCTAAGGTCCCAGAAAATCAAATGGGTCCAGATATCCCTCCCTTATTCAGCAATAAAGATGGTCCTGGTGGTTCTGATGGTCGGGGGTAGCCTGAAGCTAAAAGCTGATATTGTGGCTGATATTGTAGCTGGTAGCTGGTATTTAGCCCTGGTGGCTTGGTCAGCTGAGTTTATTCTGTTCGGCTAATGCCCGGTCCTTGGGCGAAAAGACTGGAGATTGAAAGCTTTTGTGGGGTTTGCGTTTTCTGGTTTTACTGGTTTTTCTGTCAGTGTCACTTTTGCCGCTTTACGATGGCACAATTCCTCCCTGGTGGGTATGAAGGGGCAAAGAGGCAAGGGCAGGAGACAGGAAGCAGCGGGAGTGGAGCCGCCAGGTGTCCTCACTCCAGCACCTCTCACTGCCCCACTCAACGCCTTCTGGTCACCACTAACCCCCACTCCTCTCCATTCCACTCCACTCCTGCTGGAGTATTTGCCTTGGGGTTGCCTCTGTGGGGGTGCGGAGAAGCGTAAATGATACAGCCAGGAAAGTGAAGAGCCGCCGCCACTCAGCACAGTTCAACTTGCCTTGACTCCCGCTCTCAGTCACCAGCTCTACTCCGCCTGTCGTCCAATGGCAGGCGGGCGGCAAAGGTGGAAGCTGGGAACCGGGAGTGCGGGAGAGCGGGAGAGCGGGAGTGCGGGAGAGCGGAGGAGCTGTGGGCGAGGAGCAACGAGCGGTACGCAGCAGCAAACGGCAAGCAGGGGGGCAGGGAGTAAACAACCACCCCACACCGCCGCCACACCACCACACCGGCTCAACTCGGTTCAACTCACCCCCTGGCTCCAGACTCCAGGCTTGACCCGCTCAAACCAATCTCCGGCTCCAGCTCCGGCAACTCCGGCTCAAGGCTCGCGGCTCCGGTCGGATACAGCTCCCCCCGCAGAGCCTCGAGCAAACTCAGGCAGGGCAGGGCAGGCTCCTCCTCCTCGTTCTGTGTCGTTCTGGTTTCTGAAGCTCTGCAGCAGTAGGTTTAGTAAAGGGGCTCACCTCTAATTTGCCACCTTTGTCCATAATCCAAACATCAAGAAAATTGATTTTCTCATTACTAGGCATAATGGTGAATTTAAGGTCCTGAGTCCTAGTATTCAGCCAACCGTGAAACTGCTTCAAGGAATTGATGTCACCTTCCCATATCATTATGATGTCATCAATATATCTCATCCAGTGGTGGATGTTCAATTTAAAATCACTGGATTTGTTAAAGATATACTGAGCTTCGAAAGAATCCATCACCAGATTGGCTATCTCTGGGGCGAAACAACACCCCATCGCCACGCCTTTGAACTGCAAAAATAAGTTATCTTTAAATTTGAAGAAATTGTTTTTCAGGCATAGCGAGGCCAGCGATGCAATGAACTCAGTTGGTACTTGATGTGGTCTGTCTCTTTTATTCAAAACCATCTCAAGGACAGATATACATATTCAGTGTTTTCTGTGTAGAGGTGTTTAAAAATTCATATTCTTTACGGGTGACAATGCCTTTTATTTATGTTTTGGTTTTTAAAACATAAATAAAAGGCATTGTCATTTACAATGCTAATAGCTCAAACTCTCGCAAATGCGAGACCTATTGCATTGCAAATGCTTGTTTTGGAAAGGGTGGAAACCGTAGTTGAACAAAGGCATCATATTAATCTGCTGCTACAAAAATAAAAACGGAAAGAACACCAAAAATAAACAACATTCAAAAGTCATAAAAATGCATATGAAACTGCTGCTACAAGAACAAAAATAGAAAGAACATGGAAAATAAACATTTCAATGTCACAACAATGCATATGAAACTGCTGCTAAAAAAACAGAAAGTACACCAAAAATAAACATTCTAAAGTCATAAAAATGAAACAGAGCCTTGCCCCCCACCCCCATCGCCCCCCCACCCACCCTAGGGCTCAATCAAGGGAACAGATAAGAACCTGTGTGTGCGTCTTTGCATGCGTGCAAGATAGTTTCAGTGTATGTCTGCAGGTGAGAAGCCAGGGCATGGGGGATGAGGAGGGGAAGAGGCAGCTTACCTAATTATTCTGGGAAGCTTCGGGTTGCCTTGGAAACCAGCCGGGAAGTAGCGAGGAGATCCTAATCCAGAGGCAGCAACGAGCCACAAAGCAGCCACGAAGATGAGTAAAAAGGACACGAGGTGAAAGCAGCGACGGCCAAGAAAAACAACTGGATCCAGTGGAAGGCAGCAGTGACGGCGCAGAATATTGCAGAACTCTGTGGAAATAAAGCCTGCATTGCGAAGGTGCTGGTCCATCTTTATGGACAAAGTTTGCGGGCATTTGCTGGTGTGCATGCTGAAGTCTTTCTGATTGGAGGACAGGCATTGATGACGTAGCCACATTATGATTGGCTTATTTTGCCTTGTCCTCCAATAAGAGAGCCTCCTGAGATGCAATTATTTTGAATCCAAAACAAAAAGAAAACGTTTTGGATTTGAAGCAGAAGGTAAGCAGGTGAATGCGCAACCCCCTTCCGATGACTCCACGCCCCCCCTAGGGGTCGCGCCCCATAGATTGAAGACCAATGCATTAGGATATCTCTATTAAGCAAATCGCTAGATACTTTAGCGACCAGTACGGTCAGACATTTTAGCGACCATTACGGGGACTTAGTATTTAAGTATTCAAAATATTTGAGCTCTTATTGCTGATAACGAGAACACCAAATAAGAGGATCTAGCAGACACCCTTTCTTTAGGGGGTCTCGTTAGGGGATTACTTGGTCACACGTTACTTCCAAATTTTACTGATGGCCTTATCACATGTCTTTTACTGTTTCAGTGCGGGAGCTTATCATGAACTCCATCTTTTGCGCTTAACTAGGCTGGCTATCCGGTCCATTACAAGGCTGCTAAATATTTTGTCGATACCAGTGACTTTTGGTATGCTCCTCCTCATGTTTTATCTGTTGGCATGCTCTTGAGATGGTATTTCACGGGTGTTTTAGTTGGTAGTTATTATTTGTTTTCACTGGCCTCTTTTGCTTTCTGGTCTATTGGTTGTTTAATTGGGGCAATAGCAATTTTTACAGAGGCTATAGTAACTTAAATACAGACTCTACCATTACATTGCTGATAGTGTTGTTTGGAAATACATTTTTCATTCTATTCCATATTGGTTTACAGACTTCAGTTGTATACTTTCTTCAGTGTTCAGTGTAGGTGAGGCACTCGCGGCTTCAACTAGAGATTTACCACAAATAGGAACGCGCCCTGTCCCGGCCCTCCTCTACGCTGATGACGCCGTTCTTATGGCCCGCACACCGTTAGCCCTTCAGCCTTTGCTAACGAACTTCGTAGATTATATGAAGGAACTTGGTCTTTTAGTCAACCGACGTAAAACCTTCATTATGAAATGTGGAAGGACTAGCCAGAAGTGTAGAGACATAAAAATAGGTGGTACTACCATTGGTGTCACAAATAACTTCAGTTATTTGGGGATTCTATTTGATAGAGACGGATCATGGAATAAGGCCATAGCTGACAGGAAGCAACGTTTCCTGTATGGCCCTTAGGAGCTTTGCGAAGCGCCTGGGTACAAATCACCCTGAGGTGATGATGAAAATCTATAAAGCTAGGTGCCTTAGTACAGCGACATACGGGGCAGGATTGTGGGGATATTGAAAATTCACAGATATCCAAATCTTAGAGAATTAATTTTTTAGAAGCCTATTTGCGGTACCCAGAAGCACATCTGTCTATGTATGTCACGCTGAACTGGGGGCGCAACACATTACAGACATAATAAAATTGCAGCCAATCCTTCTTTGGCACAAGATTTGGATCTCGGAACATACAGCGCTCAACCGAGCAATCATTGAAGATTGTCTCAAACTAAGCTTGCATCTAAGAATCCCATGGCTAGCATACGTGAAACGCTTCTTTTGTGACCTAGGTTATCCTGAGTATTATGAAAGCACTGTGTAACATCAGCAGGAAGACCCTTAAAGAGGAAGGGATGACCCACTTAGAAAATCTTGGACTGCTAATCGAAATTCCCAAACGTAGTGTATTAAAAAATCTATTGATTTTAACAACTTTTAACATGCAACCTTACCTCAAAGCAGTACTGAATGGTAGGCATAGATTTGTTTTGACCCGTCTCAGATTGGATCTATTTTACAGACTAGTCAGTTTTCCAAAAATGAATGACTGGTCAACAATTTTAATCAGTTGTCCATGTGATAACACAATGCCTCAGGATACAACGCATGTGGTTTTCTTTTGCAAGTTTTATAGTGATTTAAGGAAAAGATACATTCTCCCGATTATTAAACCACTTGGTGACACACAATGTCGCCCGGAATATCTATACTTGCAATCATTGCCCAATTTAGAGATTTGTTGCAGATTGGCATCTTTCTTATGGGCGGTATTTTACACAAGAAAAAACATTTCAGTATTCCCATCAGAAGGAAGTGATGGAACTCAGCCAACGACACATGATGTGTAAAGTACTGTATGGATTTATCTACTTTTATATTATCGGGAATGTGCAATACTTTGTATTTATAGATTTTACTCTTGATTAGTTTAGCGTAGGATTGGATTATATTCATGCACTCTTATCTTTGATTAGTCTTAAATGTTTCTGTGGATTAAATAAAGAGGATGGATAAGTGGGATACGTTTGTAGGCCATTCTAACCACATCTGCATTGTGCTGCTTATCCCCATAAACAGGTTCAACAACATGACCACGGAATGATGGGGAACTGTAAAAACTGGGCATCTGATTAAATCTGTACAATAATCAAAGTCACTACGTAGGCACTTTATCATTTATTTTCGAGAATGTTTGTTTACAAAGGTGTATTTGTAAAGCGGGCAGTTGATATCTTTTCAGGATATTCATACACATCCTAATACTTATCGAGAATTGATCATTGAATGTTGTAAGAATTTTACTGTACACGCCGTTTGTTTTAAATGTTGCTTTTATGGTTGTTTTTTATACTTCTGAATAAAGTATTACTGACAGTGTTCAGTGGATGCTGCTCTTGTGTTACTGATAGTGAGTACTCTGTCACTCTTTCAATTGGTCTCATTTTCCAAGATCAGTGTTGTTTTACTCTATCCTCATTATTACTATTGTTTATTGTAATACTCTAGACATTTGAGGTTCCCGGTTTCTCATGATGAAGGATTCGTTTGGGACTTTGGATTTCTCTAACCTTATTATCACGACAGACTGTTAGAAGAATCAGGACTAGACCGACCATGTTACCACCTATTTAGGTGGGTTGTACAATATTTTATACACATATAGTATGTGGTTTCTATACACGGGTGACATGTGCACGCTATTTCACGGGCTTATCTTGGTTGGTGCTTCTGTACTCTCGCACTTTCTATTACGGTTCCTTTTCTGGCCATTTTATATCTAGAGGTCATGGACATCTTTTCTGTTGCCTGGCCCTTGCATTTGACACGTGTTCAGAGCTGGAATCACTATTTCTTTGAGTTTCACATGGTTTCATCTGTTCTATACCTATTTTTGACACTTATGTGATATTTCTGCGCTTTCTCTCGTCAGGATATAAGCTTTTTTACTTATGTTCACATCTGTAATATGCTTATGCAACAAAAAGAACATCAATTCTGTAAATGTCTTTACAGCCTTGACAAAAGTCAAAAGTTGACAAAACACGTATTGGCTGTGTTCCTTCTGGACTAATCAACGTGAACAAAGATTGTAAACCATATCATATTTTGTGGACTACAACCCCTGTGTTTTGAACTGTATCGACATATTATCGTGATTATGTTGAATATTAAACAGAACCATATCTAATGAATAAGAGTCCATACTGTCTGGACATTACAATTCTTGGAGAGTGCTTTGGCTTCCTATAGTGAATGTATTCTATACGTTAACTTTGGATAATGTATATGTGCAACCTTTGGTAGCAGGGTGCTTGAACCATAACAGCACCTCCACCTTCTATTACACAAGTTTCATGTTTGAATTTTTTCCCACACGAAAATCTCAATTGTTACAGTGCAACACGAGGTGCGGTAATTCTGGCCACTACCACCCCAATTTTATTATATAAATATGTATTAACCACCTTAAACTTCAATCATACTTCTACATATTTCAACATTTGAACAGCTGAATTTTAGAATACCTTAATTTTTCTGTTACGTATTGAATCACAGATTCTAATTCTGAACGGCTTCCTTGCACCTCACTGTCGCTTTTCAATTGTGCGTATCTGTGAAATGAATGGTAAATTGTGGTTACCATCAATTGTAACATCATTGTGGGGTCATACGTTAAATACAGGTTTTCTGTATTTATTTGAAATTATTACTGGTGGCTTGATAACATTGCCGACAAACGAAGTCTCTTTCTTGTTGACCACCCTTTCGATTTTACAAACAACTTGTTGTTTAGTACTATTGTTTTCTAACGGCCGCTGGGAAGTCGGCGTGTGTGATTTAACTCCTTTTCATCAAGGGTTTAGGTAAGGGAACATGTGTTTTGGGCCACTTGAATCTATTTGGGACGCAAATCAGCTCACCAAATTAATTACTTGCCTTCTTTGCCTGAAGTTATTTTAAGCCATGTTTCACTCGTCCGCTGACTGCTCCAGTCGATGGATGAGTCGGCGTGAAGTATGACATCGGCGGTTGACAATTAAGGCTGAGTAAATCGAGCACCATTTGGGCTTCGGATGCATGCCGGTCTGTGTGGTTCATTTTAGCCTAACAGGGCGCTCCTGTTGCAAGCTGGTTTCTGTAGTTTTGATGTATCCATGTATATTACATTCATCTAGATGATAGCTAGGATTTTTGTATTTTCTTCACACTTTAAAACAGATTCATTGTTCAAAGCTTATGCAGCTTATAATCTACTGATCTCTTTCCTAGATGTGGAAGTTAGACCCTCTGAGATTGGATTAGTCACTACCCTACATAAAAAACCAAAGGACAAGAACAATGCCTTACATTATAAAAGCTTCCACCCACGGAACCTGAAAGATAGTTTGCCGTATGGGCAATGTTTAAGAATTAGACGCAATTGCACTGTTAAGGAAGACTATGAGTTACATGCCCTCTCATTGAAAGAAAAACTTTAAGAGAGGGGCTACACTCCTATATTGTTAAAACACTCCATGGTGAGGGCTAGGTACACACCGAGGGAACATCTATTAATGAAGAAACCTTAACCACCAATGGATAAACTAGTGTGTGTCTCCACTTTTTGATCAAAGACTAACAATCTAGAGAAGATTATTCGTAATAATTGGCACCTTATAAAAACACAGAATGTAGTCTTAAGCCAACGCTATTTGCATTGAAGAAAAATACCAGCATTGGTCAGCAAATAATTAGAGCCAGTGACTGCCAACAAACCAGGTCAGACAATTTGAGGTCACCATTGAACCTAAAACCCGTAGACGGTCACCATAAATGTGGCAATTGTACAGTCTGCAGTTCGACAATCGAAGGGTCTTCTTATACAGATGGCCAAGTACAATGGAGACATAATGAATTTTCCAATTGTAGAAAAAAGAACGTGGTATACGCCATAATTTGCCCTTGTTCAAAAATGTACATTGGAAAAACTAATCAAGAAGTGAAGCAGAGGGTGGTCCAACACCGGTCATGACTCAAAAATTAGATTGCAGCAGTGCCTATGGTTAATCATTACAATAAAATGGGTCACACCGAAATTGACTTCAAGTGGACAATTTTGAGTGTAATTAAGCCTAACCCAGGAGGAGGTGACCCCAAAGTTATCTTGGCAAGAAAAGAAGCATATTTGATTATGAAATTCAATATGGTTACACACGGATTAAACGAGATGTCAGAGATCAGTAGATCATAAGCTGCATAAGCTTTTAACAATGAACCTGTTTTAAAGTGTGATGAAAATACACAAATCCTAGCTATCATCTAGATGAATGTAATATACATGGATACATCAAAACTACAGACACCAGCACGCAACATGAGTGCCGTTAGGCTAAAAGGAACCACACAGACCGGCATGCATCGGAAGCCCAAATGGTGCTCGATTTACTCAGCCTTAATTGTCAACCTCCGATGTCATACTTCACGCTGACTCATCCATCAATGGAGCAGACAGCAGACGAGTGAAACATGGATTAAAATAACTTCGGGCACAGAAGGCCAGTAATGAATTTGGCAAGCTGAATTACATGCCAAATAGATTCAAGTGGGCCAAAACGCAACTGTTCCCTTCCCTAAACCCTTGATTAAAAGGAGTTAAATCAAACATGCTGACTTCCCAGCGGTGGTTAGAAAACAATGGTACTAAACAATGAGTCGTTTGTAAAATCGAAAGGGCGGTCTACAAAAAAGAGAATTTGTTTGTCTGCAATGTTATCAAGCCAGCAGTAATCCTTTCAAATAAATGCAGTATACCCGTATTTAACGTATGACCCCACAATCATGTTACAATTGATGGTAACCACAGTTTACCATTCATTTCACAGACACTCACAACTGAAAAGCGACAGTTGGGGGCGCAAGGAAGCCGTTCAGGATTAGAATCTGTGATGCAATAAGTAACAGAAAAATTAAGGTATTCTAAAATTCAGCCGTTCAAATGTTGAAATATGTGGAAGGTTGATTGAAGTTTAATGTGATTAATGCATATTTATATATTGCAATTCACAGAATTCGCCCAGTCTTTGTCCTGAAGAGAACCCCAATATTGCCAAGGGGGTACGAAATGCGTTGGCCTAGCCTCTGGGGAAAGAGTATCCACAAGAAAACAACCAGATATGGAAATATCAGCAGATTGCCTATTCCTCTAGATAACATAGTCACAATTAGCGGTCCCCAAGAGTGTATACCGGCAGGAGAGGACTTTTTTAATGAGTTACTGGTTATCTTCGCTGTGTAATGTTATTTTTAAACAAATGACTGGTCAAAGAATGGTCTTTTTATTCATGTAGTCATTCAGTCTGTGGAAACAATGTTATAGTTATTTGATTTCCTATTATTATTTTTTCTTTCTGTATATATAATATGTTCAGCAAATTTTGTGCGTACTTTTAAAATTGAAAAAAGTGGCCTTTTGATGACATGCTAATTTTTTTTTATAAAAGTTGAAGTGAATCAAGAAGAATATGTGAATAAAACACACGGACTAATGAAAATTAAATTATTGGTCCTCTTTGTTGCGTTAGCATAGAAATTAGGCAGCTACAGCTTCCATTTGGTTTACACTTTTAGAAAGATGGCATTTTTCTGCTCGTAGCCCTTTGTGCCTACAGCCTGTCTCCAATACACATCTGGGGTGGGTGACAGATGGACTTTGTGCATTCCCTCTAGACAGCTGTTATGTCCCGTATAGAGGCCCTAAATGTAGACCCGTTCGTACATGCCCTAACATAGACGTATTCGTATTTGCCCTAATATGGTCATATTCGTACTTGCCCTATTATGGTCAAAGCCGCATATGCCCTATTACGGTCATAACTGTACATGTCCTATTATAGTCATGATTCCTTATATAGGCATGATCTTTCACCTACATTGGTCCTTGCTAGTACACAACGTGCTCTGAGGGCTGAGCGTTATCTATCCAGTGGTTTTGAATACAGCAGGGTTTTTCCCAAACACAGGCCCACACTGTACTCATCAATTATGCATGGCTCTCTAGGAATACACCACCTGCATAATATGTATGTACAAAGTTCACCCCTGACGTCTTCCTCATGTCTAACGACAGACCAATACAAACCATACTGAGGACCGAGACTCTTTAGGGTATAAATACACCACATCTTGCCCCGGCAAGGCAGAGGGAACCGAGACTTCCATGCTGACACACTGACCAGAGACGCTGAGGCTCCTGCATGCAGTCGCTCCAGCTGACAGCGGTCTGACACAGCCCTTGCGGGGTGTCCAACTTGAGACCAGGACGGTGTTCCACACTCTCTCTATTCAGGTATGTGGGTTCGACTAAATCCTAGAAGGATTCTTGGCTCTTAGGATTTTAGACCTACACATATGCTAGGTACACTCAGGTACATCTAGTTAGGCATCGTAGGAGTACACACACTTTTCATAATGCTTTTATATTCATGTATGTATTCATGATTATTGCAATATGGTAGAACTGTTCTATCCCTTTGCTTTTATCGTACTGCTGATAATATATCTCTGCTATTGTCTGCTGGTTGCCGCAGCACATATATTTTACACTAGAATAACAACTGTTCAATAAATACTTATTGAAACGCCCGACTGTTTATTCTGTGTAATTCTCTGAGACAAACCGAATAAGTAAGGACGAGTGACTGAGCGAAAGGTAGTACATTGTTTCCACGATTCTGAGGAATTTGGGTTGTCATGATCTAAGGTTGCCAGAAACTAATCTCTCCCCGATAAGAGGAGATTCTAGTGGCACTGTGAGCTAGCTAATGCAAACCAGACTAACATATACGGTCGGGGTGCACAGAGTCAGTCTGCCACCAAGCCCACAGTTTATGTTATCCAAACGCGCAGGTCATGCAGGGGTACTATAGGAACTACACGACACAGCCACACAAGAAGGAAGCTTAGATGTGGCTGATTGGCCATCCCCATCCTGATGGGTCATCCTGGGCAGGATGAGAGGGAGGAGCTGACACACCTGAATAGGCTGTGTCCGGCCTCCACACAAAGGGCTACATAATACCCTGTGGTGAGTCTGGAGCCAGAGTATGAAGAAAGGACCTCTGTGGACTTCAAAGACCATTCTTTGAAGTCACCCCCACTTCCAAGGCACAACTGGTTATAAGTACTGGGTATCTACCACTTACGTACACTACTGGACCTGTGAAGTACTCTGCCAGGAGGTAGGACTGCTGTGCTGCTACAAGGACTGCCACTCTGCTGGACTGCTGATCTGGAAGAACTGCTTTTATGCTGTGCTGCCCTGCTGCCTACTACCCTTTGCCCCGCTGAGGAAGGACTGGACCAATATCACTTGAACCCAGAGTGACTCCAAGTGCATGCTACCTTGCACCCTGTTCTAAGTCTCAGGGACATCAAAGAGTTCTCATCCACCTGCAAGAGCACCTGGACTTTGCTCGCTGCATGTCTTGCCCTGCCAAGTGGTGCCAATCCAGTCTTGGGCCCTTGGAAGTGGGTATAAAGTACTGCAACTGCTAGAATCCGCACATCAATGCTGTTGCACCAATGGGAACCGGTGCATCTCACACCATGCTGATGCATCACCGCTGCTACAAGGACCGACGCCATTGCATCGCCGACGGCGCGGCCATCGCCTCCAATTCCCAACGCATCGCCTACATCTTACGGTTTGACTACTGCGCATCATCGATTTGCACGTCTCATTGAGAACGCATCACCTACAATCCTGTGCTTTGGCGCCAAAGCATCACCTGTTGCTTTCTGCATCTCGTCGCTATCGACGACGCAACTAAGGTACTTTTCAGCGGGCCAAGGCTGGTCCCAGTATCCGACCCGTGCTCCATAGTGGCGCTCTCTTCATTAGGCTCAGTATGAAAATTGGTGAGCCAAGTTGATCTTCATGGGAAAAAGGATGTTTACTTATTCATCTATAACTCCATAGGAATGCATTGGATTCAAAGTGGCTCAGTGGGCACAGCCAGTAGCTTTGCTTGGCACAGGCTGAATCCTTATGGAGCTTGCAGGGGGATCTGGTGTGTATCAAAAACATAACACATATTTGTGAGCCAATGCGTTTTTCCTATAAGAGAACCACAATTACTTATTCGCATATAACCGTATGGGAATGCATTGAGGTGAGGGCAACCAGTTTAGTGCCACCTGTTGTGACAAATTTTGCTTGGCTCAGGCAATTTACATATATGTAGAGTAGACCGGTGCTCCCTTTGCTAGGATGAAGATGAAAATTAGTGAGCCAAGTTCATCTTAATGAGATAAAGGATCGTTACTTATACGTCTATAATTCCATAGGAATGCATAGGCTTGAGGATGGCACAGTGGGCACAGGTAGAAACATTGCTTGGCTCAGGCTAAATCCTTATGAAGCTTGTAGGAGGATGAGGTTATGTTTGAAAACAGCATACATAGATATGTGTGAGCAATGTGATTTTCCTATATGGGAACTGCAATTACCTATTCAGACATAATACATTGAGATGAGGGCAACCCATTTGGTGCCACCTGTTGTGACAAATGTTGCTCGGCTCAAGCAATTTACATGCAGGTAGTGTGGAGGGGTGCTCTCTTTATTACGATCAGTATGAAAATTGGTGAGATAAGTTGATCTTCATAAGAGAAAGGATGGTGTCTTATTTGCCTATAGCTCCATAGGAATGTATTGGCTGGTGGGTGGCACAGTGGGCCCATGTTTTGGTGGAAATATTGCTTGGCTCAGACTAAATCCTTTCGCATCTTATAGGGAGATGTGGTGTGCTTGAAAAACAAAATACATATTTGTGAGCCAATGTGATTTTCCTATAAGGGAACTGCAAATGCCTATTCAGACATAACTGCATAGCAATACATTGAGGTGAGGGCACCCCGTTTGGTGCCAACTGTTGCGCGAAATTTAGCTTGACTCAGGCAATGTACATAACGGTAGTGTAGAGGGGTGCTCTCTTTATTAGTCTCGTTATGAAAATTGGTGAGCCAAGTTGATCTTCACGGGACAAAGGATGGTTACTTATTCGACTATAACTCAATTGGAATGCATTGGCTTAAAAGCGGCACAGTGGGAACAGCTAGAAACATTGCTTAGCTCAGGCTAAATCCTTATGGAGCTTGCAGGGGGATCTGGTGTGTTTAAAAAACAAAACACATATTTGTGAGCCAATGTGTTTTTCCTATAAGAGAAGCACAATCACTTATTCGCATGTAATTATTTAGGAATGCATTGAGGTGAGGGCAACCAGTTTGGTGCCACCTGTTGTGACAAATTTTGCTTGGCTCAGGCAATTTACATATAGGTAGAGTAGACGGGTGCTCCCTTTGCTAGAATGAAGATGAAAATTGGTGAGCCAAGTTGATTTTCATGGGATAAAGGACTGTTACTTATTTGTCTATAAATCCATAAGAATACATAGACTTGAGGGGGACACAGGTGGAAACATTGCTTAGCTCAGGCTAAATCCTTATGGGTCTTATAGAGGGATGTGGTGTGCTTGAAACACAGACTACATATTTGTGAGCCAATGTGATTTTCATACAAGGGAACTGTAAATGCCTATTAAGACATAACTGCATAGGAATACATTGAGGTGAGGGCACACCGTTTGGTGCCACCTGTTGTGACAAATTTTGCTCGTCTCAGGCAATATACATATCAGAAGTGTAGAGGGGAGCTCCCTTTATTAGAGTTCAATATGAAAATTGGTGAGCCAAGTTGATCTTCATGAGAGAAAGGATGGTTTCTTATTCGCCTGTAGCTCCGTAGGAATGTATTGGCTGGTGGGTGAAACAGTGGCTCATGCTTTGGTGGAAATGTTGCTCGGCTCAGACTAAATCCTAATGGATCTTATAGAGAGAAGTGGTGTGCTTGAAAAACAAAATACATATTTGTGAGCCAATGTTAATTTTCCTATACGGGAACTGCAATTTTATATTCAGGCATAACTGCATAGGAATACATTGAGGTGAGGACACCCTGTTTGGTGCCACCTGTTGTGAGAAATTTTGCTTGGCTCAGGAAATTTACATATAGGTAGTGTAGAGGGGTGCTCTCTTTATTAGGATCAGTGTGAAAATGGGTGAGCCAAGTTAATCTTCAAGGGGGAAAGGATGGTTACTTACTTATTCGTCTATAACTCCATTGGAATGCATTGGCTTGAAGGTGGCAATGTAGGCACAGGTGGAAACGTTGCTTGGCTCAGGCTAAATCCTTATGGAGCTTGTAGGGGGATGTGGTGTGCTTGAAAAACAAAAGACATATTTGTGAGCCAATTTATGTTTTTTATAAGAGAACCACAATTACATATTCACATGTCACTCTATAGGAATGCACTGAGGTGAGGGCACTCAGTTTGGTTCCACTTGTGACAAATTTTGCTTGGGTCAGGCATTTTACATATAGGTGGGTCAGAGTGATGCTCCCTTTGTTAGGATCAAGATGAACATTTTAGAGCCTAGTTGATCTTCATGGGAGAATGAATGGTTTCCTATTCGCCTAGAGCACTGTATGAATGCTTTGCCTGAAGGGTGGCACAGTGGGTCTATGTTTTGGTGGAAACGTTGCTTGGCTGAGGCTAAATCCTTATGGACCTAGTAGGGGATGTGGTGTGTTTGAAAAACAAAATACATGTTTGTGAGCCAATATGATTTTCCTATAAGAGAACCACAAGTACTTATTCGGATGTATATCAATAGAAATGCATGAGGCGAGGGCAACCAGTTTTGTGCCACCTGTTGTGAAAACTTTTGCTCCGTTCACGCAATTTACATAAAGGGAGAGTATATGGGAGCTCCCTTTGTTAGGATCAATATGAAAATTGATGAGCCAAGTTGATCTTGATGGAAGAAAGGATGGTTAATTATTCGTCTATAACTCCATAGGAATGCATTGGCTTGAAGGTGGCACAGTGGGCACAGGTGGGAATATTGCTTCGCTCAGTGTAAGTCCTTATGGAGCTCGTAGGGGGATATATTGTGGTTAAAATATTTGTGATCCAATGTGAATTTCCTATAGGGAAAGTATGATTACTTATTAGAATATAACTGTTTATGGATGCCCTGAAGTCAAGGCGAACCATATGGTGCCATAAATTATGATCAGCTCAGACAACATACATACAGGCATTGTAAAGGAGTGCTCCATTGCTTAAAATAACTATGAATTTTGAGGGTGGCAAAGCTGTCCCATTTTGGGTGGAACGGTAGCTTGTGTCAGACTAAATCCTAATAGATGTAATAGTGGTATGTGTTGTATTTGAAAAACAACATATTCACTGTATGGAAATGCAGAGTCTCATAAAATGGAGTTTGCTGAATTATTTATGGTTGTATTTTACATAAAATGTTGCCTGCAAATAAAATGCTGGCTGAATAAGAAGCTGACTTCAGCCAGGTTAATCAGATTGTGTGCCAGGAGAAAACATTGTATTTGGTTTATCATGAAACTCATAACAGTCTAGTAAAAGGTGATAATTGACTGAACCTGCTGTAGTTAGAAAGGAACAATGAAGTCACAGTAGGTTTCTTCAGTAGTGGCAAAATTTCAGCAGTCTGAAATATGGAGATTATAAGTCAGAGATAAAACAAATACCTAATCAGAAACATGAGCCAAATGAGAAAGCTAGAGATGAGAGAAAAATATCTTGTGCTATGAAACAGAAAAGAACATAAAATGTTTAAGATCAATGGTGGGCTTGAGCATGGGATTATCCTTCTCTCCTACAATCCCCATGTCCTATGAGGATTGTGGTAGTGAAGGATAACAACTGGATTAAGTGAGAAGTTGTGGGTGGAGTTATCCAAAAGAAGAGCCTTGTGGTGAATGTGGAGAAATTGTAGTGGATGAGAGGTAGGTAAAAATCCAAAGGCAAAAAAGCATGTTTGGAGAACGATTGCTAGTTGGATGGGGTACAGACCATGTGCAGATATCATGAGTACTGCCACTTTGCAGCTTAAGGCGTGCTCATGGATGTAGTTTGCCATACTACAAAAATATCAAAAAATCTTTACCTTATTCCCATGAGTGCAGTTACAGTAATTTAGGTGAGTAAGAGACGCGTTCAGCTGGTAAGTTGCCCACTGCCTTAACCACTGTTATGTATATGACTTTTCAAATGATGTTATGTAATTGTTATGGTTAAATATAAAATACACCTACAAAAGTGTACACCAGTTTTAATTCACTAAAGTTACACCCAGCGGCGGCCTGCACAGGTAAGCGCAGTGGGGTGGGGAGGGGCAGGGCGCGCCAGGGGGGGAAATCGACAGACGACAGAATAGGTATTATTTATTTATTTCACTATACCTATTCCGTCATGTGTCGGCTTCTCCCCACCCACCCTGCCCCGCCTCCACCTCACCGCGTTTACCTGTGCCGGCCGCCGCTGCTTACACCCACGTCTACTCAAAAAACCATTTGAATAGGTTCAAATCTATTCCAGCGTAGCCCTGATTCACACTACACTTGGCCATTCACATTCAACACAAAGGAATCAATTTGAAATTAACAAAAACCCTTATCATAAAGACAAGCACTAAAAGAAATGGAAATAAATTGTAAAATAACCTTCCTCATTGCAGAAAAGCTTTATAAAGCACATATTAGTGATGCGTAGCACTCATGACTCCACACATGTTGTCCACTTTGCACCTCCAACTTTTTACAAGTATTTCGACCCATGCTTCGTAGATTTAAATAGTATGGGTTGAGTTGTATGCTATCTGTGACAAAGAGGACGTTTCATAGTAGAATTGCAACAATGGCTATTCTATAGCCAACCTTCAAGAGGATTACAATCTACCTCCATCCTGATGTTGAAAGTGCGCCTGAAATGGCTGATGAAAGAAGCAAGAGGTCTCAACTTCATTCCAGAAGAAGTGGAATTGAATGGAAAGGTGATCCTCAAGGATTATCCTCAGCCTTAAGGGGTGGCCTACAGCCACTTGGCAAAAAAAGTGACCCTAGCCATTTAGGACGCATTGCCAGGCATTGCACTGTAGTGAGGTTTACCACTTTTATGGTCCAAGAGTGCCACAAGTGCTAGGAGGATTTTAACACTGAGTCTAAGTCAAGGCCCAGAAAAATAAAGGACGGTCCACTCACTCCCACATCAGGCACCCCTAGTTGAACCGACTATAGAAAAAGGCTCCATCGTCAACTGGAAAAGCAGAAGCAAAGTGGTAATTAATGTGTACAGTTGCTGAAGTCCCATTTCTGCAAATTACATAATTTGACATGCCACATGTGCTGTTCTGTTTGTCATATCCATATAATGCCAGGGTGTAATGTGTGAAATGTCAAAATAATAATGTCATTACCAAATTACATGTGATATGTACTTAAATGCGTCCTTTGTTAGTATGTTGCACAAAAGTCACAGAAGAGGTATACTCATGCCTTGAGATGTCAGGTTAGACACTTATCATAGGCACTTACCATATGACACGTAATTCACTCTGATAATGTGAAAATCCCACATAAACCATGCAATTGTCGCACAAGAAAATTATTGTATTCACCTAGCCAACCTAAGACAATGCCAAATTGTATCCTGGTAAATGTTAACTCTTGAAATCTGGGGTACTTCAAACATTATAGCTGCGTATGACCCATAATATTTGGTACCGTCAAAGGAACCACATGTAAAAGCTTATGGAACAATATAAAAAGTGCATAAAGACACTATAATCTCCTATGGAGTAAAAGGCAACTTAAACTGTCTATGGGCAACATTTAGCGAAAAAGTATTCTGATACTGGGCATGTTCCATTGGTCCTCCCCTAGGCCTTGTGTGCCTACCTGATGCTTTGATCCGGTGCTACTGGATCATTAAGCCTTTCGGGGCTTATTGGGAGAGCATATTTCTAAGTAGTGGAATGATAACGCTGGTAGGGCCTCGTCGGTGGGGATGGAGTGGGAAGCTATGAAGGTGGTGCGTCAGGGGTATTTTATCTCTAGTAGAATTGCGGTTCGTACCCATCTCCTATTGGATATTTGCAGCAGGAGGAAGCATTGGATGGTCTTCGGGGTAAGCTGAAAGGTACCGCAGATGTCAGGGGACGCCTGTTGGAGGAGCCGGGGAAGCTGCTTGAACTAGGGGAATGACTTAGCCACTTTGATTATATAGGGTATGCGGCTAGAGCCCATGAAGAGCAGAATAAGTTGGGCAGGAAGTTGGCATTGCTTTTACAGGATGCCAGGGGAGGACATTCTATACTTCGGTTACGTGGCCCCCTCGGGGCATGATGTCTTCACACAGGAGATCAATGAGGTCCTCCTGCAGCACTATCGTGAACTCTACTCCTGGGGGGAGGCATTGAGAGAGAAATGTTGGACTTTATTGCGGATGCTTCACCAGTAACCCTTGAATCTATGGTGCCAGATCAAATGGGTTGGGATATTACCAAACAGGAGGTGCGGGGTTCCATTAAGGGCATGGCGAAGGGTAAGGTGCCTGCCTTGATGGGTTTCCTATAGAATTCAGTCTGGCCTTCACGTCAGAACTTGTTCCTAGATTAGTAGCACTTTTCAATGATTCCCAGCAGCATGTGTTGCTCCCGCCCTTGCTGAGGGAGGCAGCCATTGTGTAGCTCCCTAACAAAGATAAGGACCCTCTTCATCTCGACTCCTACTGCCCCCTTTCCATGCTTAATGCAAACTATAAGATTCTGAATAAAATTTTGGCTACTCGGTTACTTCCTCATATGTGCCCTCTTGTTCATCCAGATCAAACAGGCTTCATTCCTACGCATAGCACCCAGTGGTGGGCCGGTAATTTTAGGAGGGGGGGCAGATGGGACACACACGCACACATACACATACACACACACAGCCATGCATTCACACACACACACACATCCATTCACAACACTCATTACCATATAGTCATACATACACGCACTCATGCACTCACCAAACATTTTTTTTTTTTTTAAATCACACTTAGCTGCAGTTTTGCCTTGGAGGTTCCAGGAAGCTTGGGACTGCTGCCTTCCCTCATTGGCTGACCTAAGGTCAGCCAATGAGGGTCGACAGCAGTCCCAACGTCATCACAGAGTGGGATGCGGTCGGAGAGACTGCTGACCCCACCCCACTCTGTTATGAAGTGTCACTGATTGACACTCGACCCTGGGTGCTTCAGGGCTTAAAACTGGAGCGCCCAGGTGCGAGGCAAAGAGTGATGCTTCACTCCGTTATGAGGGGGAGGGCCTTGAGGTCCTTTACTGAGCTGAAGAGGTCACGCCCACAGGAGCTGTTACTCCCTCAGCCCCGCAAAGTTCAGCTCAGGCAGCCAGGAGCCATAGGAATGCATTGGCTTGAAGGTGGCACAGTGGACACAGGTGGGAATATTGCTTCGCTCAGTGTAAGTCCTTATGGAGCTCGTAGGGGGATGTATTGTGGTTAAAATATTTGTGATCCAATGTGAATTTCCTATAGGGAAAGTATGATTACTTATTAGAATATAACTGTTTAGGGATGCCCTGAAGTCAAGGCGACCCATATGGTGCCATAAATTATGATCAGCTCAGACAACATACATACAGGCATTGTAAAGGAGTGCTCCATTGCTTAAAATAACTATGAATTTTGAGGGTGACAAAGTTGTCCCATTTTGGGTGGAACAGTAGCTTGTGTCAGACTAAATCCTAATAGATGTAATAGTGGTATGTGTTGTATTTGAAAAACAACATATTCACTGTATGGAAATGCAGAGTCCCATAAAATGGAGTTTGCTGAATTATTTATGGTTGTATATTACATAAAATGTTGCCTGAATCCGTTACGAGGGGGAGGGCCTTGAGGTCCTTTACGGAGCTGAAGAGGTCACGCCCTCAGGAGCTGTTACTTCCTCAGCCCTGCAAAGTTCAGCTCAGGCAGTCAGGAGCCTCCGCGTTTAGCGCATGTCTAGCTTCTGGCTTCCTGACCTGAAAATGAACAGTGTACGTCAGGCCGACCTTTGCTCAGCCTGACAGACACTGTTCTTGAGGGGCAAAAGGTTAGGGGGTGTGGCCCCTCAGCCCCAATGGACCGGCTGTGGCTGGTAGCACCATGCCTAATATTCGGCAATTATTTCTGGCCTTAGACCTTCGGGAACAACTCCCGCCGGAGAAATTGGTTATCTCAATGGACATGGGCTTGGGTCTGCCCTTTGTCAGGTGAACGAAGCTTCTTTACACTGACCCACTGGCCAGAATTACTGGGCCCTAGATTTTGGAGAACTTCCTGGTGGAGCGGGGCACTCGGCTGGGTTGCCCCCTCTTAAACCTGCTCTTTGCGTTGGCCATGGAGCCTTTCGCCTGCACGGTTCGCCGGGGATTGCATTATCAGGGACTGAAGCTTACTTCTAACTGTACTCACCTCTCTGTATGCATATTACATGTTATTGTATCTTAGGGAGAGGGACACCAACTTCCTTGAGGTGGTAGCAGAAATATTGGACTTAGGTGGTCACTCAGGACTTGAGGTCAACTGGAACAAGTCATGGGTTTATCCCATGAGGGGGATGCCCCTGTGCATTGTCCTCTCCCCACGGCTCCGGAGTTGAGATGGTAACGTGATACGGTTCGATACTTGTGGGTGGCTATTTACTACTTCCTAAAATCACTGTATGAAGGGAACTTTGGATGTGTGTTGGCTGGGTATGCCGCTCTTTTGGTCTATATTGCCTTTATCGGTGAACGGCCGCATGGCTGTATCCAAGATGATTATATTGCTGCGTTTTCTTTATTTGTTTGCAGTTCTCCCACTGGAGTTGCCCTAGAAATTCTTTAGGGAGCTGGATGGTTTACTCCTTTCACTTTATTGGGGTGCCTCGCGCTGCTGCATAGCCCTCTGGAAATTGTGTTTGGCTGTGGCTGGAGGGGGCCTAGCTGCTCCCAACTTGGAGTTATATTACTTAGCAGCGCAGCTTCAGTGGGTCGCCTGTCTGTGGGATGGTGTGGGAATTGCTGAATGTGGCTCTCCTTCCAAGGATTGCCTCTTGGGTTTTGTACTGAAGCCAACTTCTGTTTCCAGGGTGCGGACCTCGAATATTCTGATTAGGACAGCGCATTATGTTTGGGCTGGTGCTTTACGACAGACTTGGTCACCAACCCCATACACTTAATAACTCCCTCTTCTGGTAATCTAGCGTTGGAGTCGCCTGTGGGGTTGGTCTGGACTCTGTGAGTGGCAAGCAGTGGGGATTGATGTCCTGGGTGATCTTTTTATAGGGGGTGAATTGTGCCCTTTCTCTGATTTCCGGGAGTCCTATAATCTTATGGTAGGCAATTTCATACTTCATGGTACCTTGATGCGTAAGATATGTGGCTGGTGGGGTGCAAGTGTTTCAGAGCCCCCGGAGAATGACTGCATGCACCTTCTCTTCCTCATTACAGGTCGAGCAAAAGCTGTCACGTTACTTTATAGGGCTTTGTTGGAGGGGGCGCGGCTGGATCTTTCAACCCTTAGGTCACGCTGGGAAGCAGACCGAGGGATGCCTCGTACTGACTTTTACCGGAGGAAGATATTAGAATCTAGCTCTAATGTATTTAGAAATGCCCGCTTTAGACTTATTCAATTCTTTTATCTGCATCGGGCCTATCTGATTCTCAGACGCATACATATTATGTTCCCAGCAGCGACCTCGGAGTGCCTCCTGTGCACCGTTGATGATGCAGCTTTTTTCCATATGATCTGGTCTTGCCCACGCTTGTTGCCTGATTAGTTGACGGTCCTCCAGGTGGTTCGGGGGGCCACGGATAGGGAATTCCTTCTAAGTCCTCTGTTATGCTTGCTGGGCCTTCATGAACGGTTGGCGGCAAGGAAGGCTACAGATTGGTTCTTAGATCTGACCTTGATCCTTGACCGCAGGCAACTGACTATGAAATGGAAGACTGTCTAGGGTACCAATATATACTGGTGCTGGTTAGAGCTGAGGAAATGGGTGAACTGCAAGTGGGAGGCGATTCTCAGGGAGGAGGCTCGGAGAGTTACGAAGATACTGATTTTACCTGTATGGGATACCATTTTGTTATCTTGCCTGCATATGGATCGTGGAGGCAGGGTGGTTGTGGATGATTCTTCATCTGACGACTCCCTGCCAGCCTCGGATACTGGATCGGTGAGTCCGGCCTCGGGTGGCGTCCCCTTGTGGCACCCAGATCTCCTTGTTTTCTATACTGTATTTTGTCACTCAATTCTAGATGGGATCGTTTGCGATCTGAGCAATATGGGTGTGATGGGAGGGGATAGCACTGTTAGTCCACTTCAGTGTTTTGTATGCTGCACTCCTGTGGTATGAGGGCTGTTTTGTAGGGGGATAGACTCTCTTTTCTGAGTATGTTGACTCAGTTATTCCCACCAACTGTAGCTCCATTGCGCTAACTATTTACTTCTGACTGGTCTCTTAGGTTGCGCCTGCCGGCACCTTTTTTGTTCTTTCATGCTTCGGTTTGTTGTGATATACTGTAAAACCTTATTAAAAATAGATATTTTTTAAAAGTACTGTGTTTACTCCGCCAACATAAGACCTTGTAAAATTGTATCCTGATATATTTTAACCCTAGTAACTCAGGGGATACCAAATATTATATTCCTTATGGGCCATTACATTTATATCCCCCAGAGGAACCTGATGTGAAAGTTGGGGAAATGATATCAAAGCTGCTAAAAGATACTGTAATCTGCTATAAAATAAAACTCAATTTCAACTTTTCAATAGCTAAAAGGTAACCCTTGAAAAGAAGGAATACGAGACATTACAGTAATGCATAAGCCATTATAGTTTGTATCTGTAGTTTGCTATCAAATAAAAGGCAAGTTCAGCTCGTCAATGGCTAAAAGGTAACCCTTGAAAACCAGGGAATACAAGATATTACAGCAATGCATGAACTGTAATATTTGATATCCCCAAAGAAAAAGATAGTGGAAAACACAAGGAAGGGTGCGATTTTGCAGAAAAATACTGTTTACCCCCTAACATAAGAGCATGTCAGATTGTATCCTGGTATGTTTTAACCCTCGAAACATAGAGGATACCAAATATTATAGCCCTTATGGACCATTATATTTCATATCCTTCAAAGACCCAGATGTGGAAACTTGTGGAATGATGTCAAAGGTGCTAAATGATATTGTTATCTGCTATTGAATAAAAGGCAATTTCAACTTGTCAATGGCTAAAAGGTAACCCTGGAAAAGTAGGGGATACCCCGCCAACATAAGACCAGGTCAAATTGAATCTTGGTAAGTTTTAGCCGTAGAAACATAGGGGATAGCAAATATTATAGCCCTTTTGGGCTGTTTTATTTGGTATCCCTAAAGATACAGGATGTGAAAACATTTGGAATGTTATCAAATGTACTGAAATATAATTTTATTTGCTATCAAATAAAAGGCAATTTCAATGTGTGAATGGCTAAAAGGTAACCCTTCTAAAGCAAGGGATACAAGATATTACAGCAACGCATGAGCCATAGTACTTGGCATCCCCATTATAAAGATAGCAGAAAACACAAGAAAGGGTGTGATTTGGCAAAAACATACTGTATTCACCTATCCAACATAAGAACGTGGCAAATTGTATCCTGGTAAGTGGTAACCATTTATAACTACAGGATAGCACATAATATAGCCCTTATAATTGATATCTCCCAAAGGAACCAGATGTGTAAGTTTGTAGAATGATTTCAAAAGTCTAAAAAGATAGTGTAATCTCCTAGACAACTTTTGATGGTCAGTGGATAAAAGTCTACCTTTGAAATGTGATGAATAACAAATATATCAATACATGAGCAGTAATATTTGGTATCCCCATACAAAATGCATAAGAGGATAATAAATCCTCTTACATATAAAGATGAGTTTATGAACACGTCTGAAAAATGAATTTATATCACAAATATATATTATATGACAATTTGTATTATTTCATACAGCAATATACCTCAATAAGGTGCTTTGAGCATAAGATGTACAAAAAGTACTTGTGCAGTGTATAGAAGTGAGTAAAGAGTAGAAACTTTTTGTTGGCACTTTGAATGCTTTATGAGCCTGGTCACATAATATTTATGATGTCTCTAAGGTCGTGCTGGTATAGCAATCCTCAAATCTTATCCAAACTTGGTAGTCAGATATAGGCAGAATCATAAATTCACTCGACGTTTCGACCTGCCATATGTATGTACTAGACATGTATCAATCCGGTCTTCATCAGGACAATGATTAAGATCACACAAGCATCAATATAAGCGAGCAATATCTCCCAACCTTTGTTAATTCCTCTCTATGGGTGGCACAAAAAACATCCCATTCCCACACTTCAAAAAATATATTTTTCTCCTTTTATGGAAGTCGCATTTAATTAATGATACTGATGGTTCACTCTGAGCTGTGTCTCCGAGATGGAATTGCATCTTCCCTGAATCAGCGAGGCATGTTCAGTCAGGCATCTTCTGTAAAGGTAAGGCTTCTCTCCTGATGGAAGGTGATTCTTTGTGTCTCATATTGAATGGAATATCAGGTGTTGCCAACGCGCACAGTAGACTCCTTAGTGTACAGGAAATGCTTGGGAAAGGCTGCCACTTTAATAGCAGATTAATAAGCGTTCAACGTTCAAAAAGACACAGTAATTTACCAGTACCTGAGGGTGACTCGTTCTGTTTTTACCAGCAGTAGCCCTTTGCATGGTGGAACCAGCAGCTCCTTGCATGGTGGAACCAGCAGCTCCATACTAAACTCAGAGACTCAGCATCCTTAATACTGTTGGCTTAATTACCAGGACCTGCTAATAGCCACTCTTTAGGTAAGTGGGGAAGTAGTAGATATCATTATGGAGCTGTAGTAAACAAGCCCCAAATATATTTGCCTCTCACTGGTTCATGTTGTAACTGTGTGTGTAACATTTTAAATTGCGGACAAGCGAACAGTTTATTATCTTGAGTTGTCATCTTTCAGTAATATTGCTGTGGTTCACTGTATGTGTCCCTCAAAAAGGAGCACTGTCAAGGGATGTATGACTAATTACAGTGGCCATGAGCACCTTGCACTAGGTTAAACAAGCATTGGCAAAGCAAATAGGTCCCACCTACAAGATAGCTATGAGCTTTGTCAGTGTCTTTTAGTCATGTTGTACAGCTGCATGGTTGCTGTGCAGCATATCTAAAAGTTAAAAAAAAAGCACTATGACGTGGCCATCGCTGGCTGTGTCATAGCATTTTTTTTTATGTCTGGTGGGACGGAAAGGCAACACAGAGGGAGGGAGGGTATGTGGGTGGGTGGCAACACGGACATTGGAGAGTGTGGGGAAAAAGCACACACCTTCTAGACCATTACGCTTCTCTGAAGCAATGAATGCCGAAGTACCTAAGTTCAAACTAGCCTGATGGGGTGACAAAAGTGTTGCCACCTGTACGACTAGATTATGGAACTCGCTTCTGTTAGAATTTAAAAAACCTCCCAATTCCTCTTACAATTTAGGAAAGCACTGAAAACATGGCTCTTTTAACATCAAGGGCCATACTTGTACCTATCCTGCCTTGTCCTGATCCTCCCTGCAGTGCCAAGATACCTTAGGGTATACGAGCGCTATACAAAACCTCCTAACATAACATAACACTATGACGCGGCCAGCATTGCCTGCTTCATAGTGCTTGTTTTTGTTAGTTTATTGCGGGGCAAGAGGTAACACAGAGGGAGGGCACATCGGGGGACAACATCGACAATGAGGGGTAGAAGGGAGGGGCTGGGAGAAAGCACACGGACAACAGAGGCTGGGGGGAAGCTGATGTACAACAGAGGGTGGGAGTGGCTGGGGGCAAGCAACAACAACAATGGATGGAGGGCGAGTGGAGGAAAGCACCACATGTAAAGCAACTAGGGAGGAAGGGTGAGGACAAGAAACATGGACGAGAAAGGGCGGGCATAAGTAACACAGAGGAGGGAGGAAGGAACACAGAGGGGGGAGAAGTACCCGAGGGGCAGCAGTTGAAGGAAACAAGTAATATGTCCTTGCTACAGGGGTGGGAAAAACACACGAAGAGGAAGGAAACCTACAGCACTTGCCCAATAGGAAGCCAGCAAAAAGAGTGACAATGAAGCCAACCAATGGTAAGCAATGGACAATCTCTAAGCAGAGGTGTTGAAGTAGACATGCTCTGTCTACGCATGACCTAAAAGAATCAACCCTCTATATGCTTCTCCCTATGATTGAAAGATTGGTACTTGGGGGGGGGGGGTGAATCTGTTTCAAGAGATCACGCATAAGCTGGTGTAGAGATGCTAGGTAGTGTTATGCTGTCTCACTAGTGCATTCCCCTGAATCATACTATCAAAAATTGTTGATTTATATAAAGGAAACAGTCACAACAGTCATATTGTTAGGTCTTGCCTAGCAGACATCATAAGCTTACCATTGGTTGGCTTTATTGCCTCTCTTATCTGCTTGCTTCTTATTCAATGGCTTTCCTTGGCCCATCTTGTTATTGTCCCCTCTGCTGGAGCGTAGTCTCTTTATCATCCTTTTTGATTGGCTGACTGGTATTCTTCTATTGCTTGCTTTAGGAAACTACTTTTTGGTTAAGCACTAAATGAGAGTGTATGTGTTTTGTAGCTCACTCCTGTGTGCTCCCCCATCCCAAATTACCACAACCTGCGCTCGGTGTTGCGCTCTCCCTCTTGTGTTGCTTGGGTCTCTCTTATGTGCTTCTTTCCTTGTGCTCTGAGTTATTTTCCCTCTCAAGTGGTCCTGCCCCCACCCTCTCTATTGCTCTCTCCTTCCTGTGCCTCTTTTTCCTTCCTACCTCAACTTGGCATTATGTTTTTCATCATCCCACCCACTCCTCATTTCTTCCATGCCTCACCTGCTCCTCGTATCCACCCCGGTCCTTTGTATTACTTTACTGTTTTTTAACATTATGTTTGGCAGGCACTGTAGCAAATTGCTAGCATCTCTTCCGTCATACAAAAATGCGCTTTTAAGCTACACCAATTTTATTGTTTTTATTTATCGATGCATCCTGGATGGTAGCTATGGGAGACCACCTACAGGTACTTGTGAATTAGCGGTGTCATGTGTGTTAGGATTCTGAAAGCTATACTGCTGCTCTACACATAACCCCGGAACGAGTGCTCGAGGGAGATGTACTCATCCATAGTTGAGCTCTCCCTGGTCCCTGTGTGTCCCCCTTGCAAGAACTCGGAAACGTATTATTTTACTGAAGGATCAACTAGTTGTTTTCAAGACACATGGGGCAACTGCCAGTTGAAATATAAACAGTGTGACAGGGACCTCATGTACTTAAGTTCTTCTAATTAGGCCTTACTGTTTAGATCAGAATGAGTTTGAACGTTGCGCTTGCCACACGTTATCTGTGTGCTTTACAGTGCCTGCCAAGATTGTTCTTCAGCTCTAGCTCTTACTTTGTTTTACTCTAGGTGGACGAGCTACGGAAGGCTCCAGCTAGATACCTGGCTTTGGCCCAGCTGGAGGTCCTCTTGGACTCTTAAGCCCAAAATTAGACTAGCTTTCATGTGGCTTTTGCCTGCCATCCATACTATAACCTCATGCTCCAACATTTAAAGACAAAGCATTAGCCTTTGATGTAAAACGGGAGAGAGAGAAAGAGAGTCCCATTTAGAAGTTGAATTGCACAATGTGAATCCAGAAAAACTTAGGAACATTCCCAGTTTTTTTGCTTGACTAAATTGTGTGATTCTAGACAAATATTTTATTTCAGTTTGCCTCCTTTTTCTTTATTATTGCAAAGGAGAGCATCTTGAATGATGTGTGTTCAGGATGTGGACTGTACAAAACTCTCTCTTGAGTTTAACGGACTATAATATTCCTTTTTGCATACGGTCTTATTGACCCGGGTCACGTGGGCTTTATGAGACACAAGCAGGGAGCGGATAACATCCACCGCATAGCACATTTGGCTAAAAAGTTGCACCGTTATGATATCCCAGCAAGCCTTCTATGCTTGATGCAGAGAAGGTCTTTGATAGGATGAACTGCTCTTTCCTCCGGGTGGTGCTAGGCAAAATAGGACTGGGCCCAGGTATGATTTCCAAGATAAAGGCTTCATACGTAGCGCTATGGACACTGTCTGTATCAACATGCAAACTACGAGACCTGTAACCATCCTTTAGGGCACCCGCCAAGGGTGCCCACTATTGCCCCTTCTATTCACTCTAGCAGTAGAGCCCCTCGATACCACAATCCGTAGCATGGAAGCGGTGTAGGGTATACCCTTCAGAGGCCTGACACAGAAAATCAGCATGTTTGCTCTCTCAGCCCTATGTCTCTCTCCCAGCCGTAGTTGCTTTCATACAGTCCTACGAGGCGGTATCGGGCTTTAAGGTTAATATGACTAATTCGTTTGCCCTCAACCTGACTATTCCTAAACAGAACCTCTTGGCTCGGCAATGCCTTTCGCCATTCCTGTGGTGTCAGGAGGCAATCAAATTCCTAGGCCTCAACATTACTCTATGCTCACATCCTGGACCAGAGCCAACTGGCCGCATCTCCGCCACCCCATCCTGGCGGCCTTTCGGCAGTGGAAGTATCTCCGCATTTGTTGGCTGGGACATGTGGACGTTATAAAAACGAATGTGCTACTGCGGGCTCTGTATCTCTTTCCTACCTTGCCTGCACCGATCCCGCAAGATGACATACTGCCTCTGTAACGTGACATCCGAACCTTCATATGGAACGGAAAGCGACCTCAGATTGCTAACACCCTACTGATGCAGCCACGAAACAGGGGTGGCTTAGCATGCCCCAATCTTCTCAAATATTACTTGGCTGCCCATCTGCGCTACAGTTCCGGGTGGGTTGTCCGGGAAAGTGAGAAGCTTTGGTTCCACATGGACCAAGCAGTAGTTTTTCGGCCCTTGTGGGACCTAGCTTGGCTGCCCAAACATGCTCAACCAAGCAGCTCATACATTGCTACTCCCACTAAGACGGTGCTTGACATATGGGATAAGGTGGCACTCAAGAAATGACTTACCACCTTTACTTCCCCAAACATGCCTTTCGCTCGTAACCCGGACTTTACCCCGGCGCTGTCACCCCTCTCCTTCCGCAGCTGGAGCACTGGTGATTGCAGTACGCTCCGAGATCTCTTTGAAGGAGATACCATGAAGTTCTTTGATCAATACAAGGTGGACTACCAGCTCCCAGACACAGCAGGGCTTTAATACTGCCAATTAAGACACTGGGTGTTGCACCCCTCGGTCTACCCTGAGAATATTCGTCCTTACACCCCTTTTGAGAAGCTTGCCGGGCATACAATGGCTCACGAGGTCTTAATTCCAACAACTACTATACGCTTCAACACTCCACACCGACTCGCATACACACTTGCCAGTCTACATGGCACACCACCTCCCAGGAAGATATTAAATCCAAACAATGAGAGATATTATGGCGGGACATACCCTAAACATATTGTAGTCTCTCTGTCAGGGAAGCAGCATTTAAATTGATGTTTCAATGGTATTACACACAGACTTTCTTCTCCACTATCTACCCAAACCTCTCCCCTCTGCTGGCGCTGCAAAGAGGCAGTCAGAGATTTCTGCCCTATCTGGTGGTCCTGCAGCCTTATTAAAACCTATTGGAAAGAGATCCTGGCCCACATCAAAGCCATTGTGGGCTCCCCTCCTTTTATCTCATGGTTATCCTGGGTATCCGACCCCCGGCCTTAGAAGCAATGACCCATGCTAACTGGAAGCTTATTAGCTATCTTCTTCTAGCAGCACTGCAACTTGTGGCGCAGGCATGTAAACAGGCAACCCCTCCTTCAATGGTGCAATGGTTCACCTGCATGTGGTACATTTTAGCGATGGAACCGATCTCCCATGGCTTAACTAAGTCAGAGGCTAAATTCCAATATGTTTGGCTCCCCTTGATCCATTACCTTACCCGTATAGAGTTAACATGCTTTAACTCAACGAAGCTCAGAACGCTCCAGCTCTTTGATTGATTCTGCTATAAATGCCTTACCCTAATATAACGACCACTGTAGCTTGAATAGGAGCAGCTTACTTTTTACATTTTGCCACGATACTGCTTCTACACATACACCTATCACGAAGACTCTGGCCAGTAGTTGATGTTTATGCCTTTGTTACTTAGTTTTTTTTCCTTCCCTTATGTAATGCGAAATAATGTACCTTGTCGATTTGTTTATTGGGCATGTTGGACATCGCCTCTACACCATTTGGTCTTCCTATATGATGTGCAAATGGCCCCTGCGTCATTTCTAACAAGGCTGTATATTACAAAAGGCCTTTATCTGCTGGCTCTGCCATGTATATATTTTGCTACTCTACCATACAAAAAATAGAATTTGAGCAAAAAAGGGGCTCTGTCCTACACAACCCTCCCTAAACAAAAGAGAATGAGACTAACCTTTCCCAAGAGAGTCTTAATCTTCTAAGAGGAAAAACCTTGAAAGGCCATCTGCATTGACATGGTCAGTCCCAGATCTGTGCTCCACTGTAAAATCCATTCCCTGGAGGGAGATGGATCACCTCAACAGTTTGGGGTTTTCACCTTTCATTTGCATCAACCATTCTGAGAAGCCTGTGGTCAGTTTCTACGAGGAAGTGAGTACCAAAGAGGTAGGGTCTCAGCTTCTTCAGGGACAAAAACCACAGCAAAGGCTTCCCTCTCAATGACACTCCAATGCTGTTCTCTGGGGAGCAACCTCCTGCTAATGAAAGCAACAGGCTGATCATGGCCATCATCTTTGGTCTGGGATAGGACCGCTTCTATCCCATGTTCATAGGCATCAGTGTGCACTATGAAGTACTTAGAATAATCATGATCTTTTAGAATGGGAGCTGAGCACATTGCTTCCTTCAGAGTGTCAAAAGCCTTTTGACAGCTCACTGTCCAGTTTACCTTCTTTGGTTGCTTCTTGGAGGTCAGCTCGGTGAGGGGTGCCACTATGGTACCATACTGCTTCACAAACCTCCTGTAGTACCCAGTCAAGCCAAGGAATGCACTGACTTGAGTCTGGGCTGTTGGTGCTACCCAGTCTAGAATTGCCTGGATCTTGGGTTGTAAGGGTTAAACCTGGCCTCCACCTACAAAGTGGCCCAAGTATACAACGGATCCCTGCCCTGTCTAGCACTTGCTTGCCTTGATAGTGAGGCATGCACTCTGCAGAGCCTCAAAGACCTTGCCAGGCGGATTAGGTGATTCTGCCAAGTGGAGCTATATATAGCAACATCATCAAGAAATGCTGCACTAAAAGACTCCAGCCCAGCAAGGACTTTGTTCACCATCCTTTGGAAGGTGGCAGGAGCATTCTTTAATCCAAATGGCATTAAGTAAACTGGTAATGTCCATCTGGGGTCGAGAATGCTGATTTCTCATTTACTCCTGGGGTCAGACCAATCTGCCAGTACCCTGATATCAAATCAAAAGTACTGAGAAATATGGCTGCCCCCAACCTGTCAATTAATTCATCAGCTCTTGGGATAGGGTGTGCGTCTGTCTTGGTGACAGCATTGAGACCTCTATATTCCACACAAAACCTCAGCTCTGGTTTACCACCCTTGGAATAAGGCTTAGGGACTAACACCACTGGACTAGCCCAGGGACTGTCAGACAGTACAATCACCCCTAACTCCAGCACCTTGCTGACTTCAGCTCTGATGCTTTCCTTAACTTGGTCAGACTGTCTGTATATTTTGTTTATGACAGGATTACTGTGCCCAGTGTCCACATCATGGGTACACCAGGTTGTCTAACCAGGGGCAAGGGAAATGAGCCCAGCATACTGACTCAGAACGTGTCTGCAGTCAGCTTTACTGTTGGGCAGAGATGGTGTCTGATAAGACAACTCTTTCAACTGACCCTTCTTTAGGACTGTGGGAGAGGTGGTCAGGGAGAGGTTCACTCTCTTCTTCCTGATCCTCATCAGTGATCACCACCAGCCCTGTCATAGAAAGGCATCAGGCGGTTTACATGGATGACCCTGTGAGGGCTCCTGCAGGTACCTCTCAAGGATAGGGTAGGCACCACTACATTTGTCCTGGTGGCCCCTAAGAGCCACATGCTCCAACACCCATATCTTCTGCCTTGGTTGGAACTCTACCAGTGCAGCCTTTTGGTCATACCATAGCTTCTGGAGCTGTTGGCTTGCCTCAAGGTTTTTGGTTGCGTTACCCATGTACGCAGCCATTCTTGAACGTAGGCCAAGCACATAGTCCATAATATCTAGCTTGGGTCTTTGAGAGGTATTTCCCAGCCTTCCTTCACTAGACATAGTGGTCCTTTCTCAGGGTGACCAAACAGAAGCTCAAAGGGAATAAATCCCACTCCTTTCTGTGGCACTTCTCTGTAGCTGAAAAGCAGGCATGGCAAAAGGACATTCCATCTCCTGAGTTTTTCAGGGAGTCCCATGATCTACTTTTATGGCCTTATTGAATCTCTCGCAAAAACAACAATTGATGGACAGAATGCAGAACAATGTCATACATTCACCCCAGTACAGAGATCTGGGCCTAAATCCATCGTTTTTGCTCACCATGCCATTCCAGTTTGAACCCAGCCATATGCAAATCAGTCTTAACCCTGTGCCTCATGGGAACAGTCCAGCCCGAACTGCCAAGCCAGGTCCTCCCTGGACTGGAAACAAGCATCCTAGGACCGGTTTCGGGGTTTCACCCCTCTTCAGCCAGGATAGCTTGATTCCAGTGGCATGGAGAGCACGGGACCCACGTCTGGGCATACCCGTCCCACTCGGGGTGACAAATGCAAAAACAACAATTGATGGACAGAATGCAGAACAATGTCATACATTCACCCCAGTACAGAGATCTGGGCCTAAATCCATCGTTTTTTTGCTCACCATGCCATTCCAGTTTGAACCCAGCCATATGCAAATCAGTCTTAACCCTGTGCCTCATGGGAACAGTCCAGCCCGAACTGCCAAGCCAGGTCCTCCCTGGACTGGAAACAAGCATCCTAGGACCGGTTTCGGGTTTCACCCCTCTTCAGCCAGGATAGCTTGATTCCAGTGGCATGGAGAGCACGGGACCCACGTCTGGGCATACCCGTCCCACTCGGGGTGACAAATGCAAAAACAACAATTGATGGACAGAATGCAGAACAATGTCATACATTCACCCAAGTACAGAGATCTGGGCCTAAATCCATCGTTTTTTTGCTCACCATGCCATTCCAGTTTGAACCCAGCCATATGCAAATCAGTCTTAACCCTGTGCCTCATGGGAACAGTCCAGCCCGAACTGCCAAGCCAGGTCCTCCCTGGACTGGAAACAAGCATCCTAGGACCGGTTTCGGGGTTTCACCCCTCTTCAGCCAGGATAGCTTGATTCCAGTGGCATGGAGAGCACGGGACCCACGTCTGGGCATACCCGTCCCACTCGGGGTGACAAATGCAAAAACAACAATTGATGGACAGAATGCAGAACAATGTCATACATTCACCCCAGTACAGAGATCTGGGCCTAAATCCATCGTTTTTTGCTCACCATGCCATTCCAGTTTGAACCCAGCCATATGCAAATCAGTCTTAACCCTGTGCCTCATGGGAACAGTCCAGCCCGAACTGCCAAGCCAGGTCCTCCCTGGACTGGAAACAAGCATCCTAGGACCGGTTTCGGGGTTACACCCCTCTTCAGCCAGGATAGCTTGATTCCAGTGGCATGGAGAGCACGGGACCCACGTCTGGGCATACCCGTCCCACTCGGGGTGACAAATGCAAAAACAACAATTGATGGACAGAATGCAGAACAATGTCATACATTCACCCCAGTACAGAGATCTGGGCCTAAATCCATCGTTTTTTGCTCACCATGCCATTCCAGTTTGAACCCAGCCATATGCAAATCAGTCTTAACCCTGTGCCTCATGGGAACAGTCCAGCCCGAACTGCCAAGCCAGGTCCTCCCTGGACTGGAAACAAGCATCCTAGGACCGGTTTCGGGGTTTCACCCCTCTTCAGCCAGGATAGCTTGATTCCAGTGGCATGGAGAGCACGGGACCCATGTCTGGGCATACCCGTCCCACTCGGGGTGACAAATGCAAAAACATTTGCATTATTGAATCTCTCAACTAGACCATTGGTTTGTGGGTGATATGGGTGGTAAAGATACTGATGAGGGTCCTGGCAACTGCAGGAGCAGTGATAGTCTTAATTAAAATTGCTTCAGGATACCTAGTGGCATGATCCACTACCACTAATATAAATCTGTTTCCTGATGCTGTGGGAGGGTCAAAGGGACCAACTATGTCAATCGCTAACCTTTCAAATGGAACCTCAACCACTGGGAGTGGAGTTAAGGGGGCCTTTGGGTGGTTACCTGTCTTGCCACTGGCTTCACAGGTTACACAGGAGTTGCAAAAACCCTTTACTTTCCTAGGACATGTTTGACCAGTAGAAGTGGGCGACTAGCCTACTCCAAGTCTTTGCCTGGCCAAGATGCCCAGCTAAGGGGATGTCATGGGCCACTGAGACTAAGAACTATCTGTATTGCTGAGGCACTACCACTGTCCTTGTGGCACCAGGTTTGGGCTCTCTGGCCTCATTATACAGGAGCCCCTCCTCCTAATAGGTCCTGTGGGAGCCACTGACATCTCCCTTTTCCTGTGTAGCAGCTTGCTGTCTCAGGCTCTCAAGAGTGGGACTCATTTTCTGTCCCTGGCACAGCTCTTCCCTAGAAGGTCCCCCATGGCCTAGAAGCACTCTTTTGTCAGGTTCCTGGGGCTCAGTTCCCTCTGGGGGACAGGTCTTCTCCCTCCCTGAGGAAAGGGGATCTGAACTTGGGGCAGCTCAGAAGTTGGTTCCCCAGCCTTCTTGCCTTTTCTCTTGGAGGATTGGGCCATTATTCCAGGCTCCAATTCCTCTTTTTCACCCTGGGCTTTACTCTGTGCTCTTGTTTTACACACACCCATTCAGTTATTCCCAGCATTGCTTCATGGGATCTTAAATCTACCTCAGCCCATGCTGAGGTCTCCAGCTCATTCTCTAGCAGACATTCAGCAGGAATTACAGAGGACACAACCAGCTTCTTTTGGCCAGTAACCCCTCCCCACTCTAAGGCCACCATAGCCATGAGATGAACTTTAGTATGGTTATCAGCATTGGTGACTGGATAAGTTTGTCCAGCCAAGTACTGCTCTGGGGATATCAGTTTTTCAATTATCATGGTGACACTTACACCTGTATCCCTCAGTGCTTCTACCCTAACCCCATTAATATGTGGATGTTGCTTGTATTTCTCCAGGCTACTGGGCCAAATAGCCAGGGCAGCTATATCCACCCCACCCTCTGAGATTATGGTAGCTTCATTGTGCTCTCTGACCTGGTCAGGGCATACCAAGGATTCCATCTATAGACTCACCACCAAAGCCTTTTTGGGGTCCCAGTTCTTACCCTGGTACCCACCCTTTGATTGTGAAGTGTCTCTGAGCCTACCCTCCTGAACAGGTTTTTGGGGTCCTTTAAAAGACTATTTACCTTTTTCTTTAGACTGTCCCACATCTGTCCCTTGGGGCGGATTTGCATCCCCTTTCATTTGGTCACCCCCTCCATGAGACTTTTTGGACACCCTAGTCTTGACCCAGTGGTCAGCCTTCTTCCCCCAACTCCTGGGGAAAGACCAAACCTAGGTCCACCAAATATTGATGCAACTTTTCATGAGTATAGTTACCTAACAGATGTTCTTTCATAAGTAAATTATAAAGCCCATCATAGTCTTGCACCTTACTTCCTTTCAACCAACTCTCGAAGGGTGTAAACCATTTAGTGATATCATCACCCTCAATATATTTGGGGACAATCTCTTTGGGGAGTTTGAGATCAAAAGGTTCCTCTCTATCTCTGTTTACCCTGTTGCTGCCACCATTCATGGGTGCTAGACCCACCTCAGCCCCAGGAGTTTGGCTTCTAGGGTTACTCTTCTAGCTAGTCTCTCCAGCTCTTGGTCTGGATCCTCGAGTTCGTCTTTGGGGCCTGGAGGGGCCTGGCCTACCTCCAGGTACAATTTTAAGGAAGAGGTTCCTATTGTTTTCCTCTTCCTCTGGTGTATTGGAAGGGGGTTATCCCCATGAGAACTGTTATCAGTCTCATCTTCACTGATAGGGTCATCTTCAATATTGTTAGTGTATTCTTTTCTTGCCTGGGCTTTATCAAACTCAGCAAGCGAATCTTGGAGTTGTGCTTTGGTTGGTTTAGACCCAGTTTCAATTTTGCATGCCTTGCAGAGGTCCTTTAACTTCTTCACATTAAGTTGCAGGTAAGGGGCCAGGTTGAATTCCTCGACTCCCTTCTCTGAGGTTGACATGTTTTACTATAGTTGAGACCTTTTTAGAAAATCGACAAAGATTCTAAAATAGACATTTAAGGCCTAACTACTAGTATACTTTTTAAAATTATAATACAATGGACTGGGGGACTTAACACAAGGCCCTAACAGTTCAGAGTAGAAAAATTTGGAAAAAACATTTTTAACTAAAGTCAATTGTGGGTTTCTTCATGGAATCACCTATTAACCAAGTGGCATCAGCAAATGCAAAGTCTTGTATCCCACCGCTGATCCACCAATGTTGGAAGTTAGCTTTTTATGTAGTGTAACAAAATGAGGTGCACTATGTAGAAAATACAGACAACCCTTATTGGCTTATAGGGCTTAAATCAATAATCCCAAATGCTCTCTTTTGTGATAGTGTGGGCGAGCAGTTTAGGCTTATCAGAGGGTAGTGTTCTGCATTTGTTGAGCACACAGAGTCAATAAATGAGACACACACTCAAGAAGAAATTCAAGACCAATTTAGAAAAAAATCATATGTTTTTATATAATTTTAGATACCAAGAACTTTCTAAGTATTTTAGATGTTATCATAGTTTACAGTAGAAACTGTAGAAAATGACAGCTGTCAGATTTGAGGCATGAGCCTCGAACGCGGTAATGTTATTGTATGGGAGAAACATTTACTGCACAGGGTCACTTGCAAATGACTTACAGAACTGTTCTTCTGGACTTAAGGTGAGTATGGGCCAAGGTCAAAGAAGGCGCCAATTGCTCAGTTTTACCTGCCCTGGGTGTTCGGGTGCAGAGGTGCTTTCAGCGGTGATAGCTTTAAATGCTACACGTTGTAGTCTGTGGGAAAAGTATCAGTAAGAAAGAGGCTGCAAGGGTGGACTGAGGGACCAGTCCGGCAGAAACAAAAGGGGGGCCACTCTTAGGGATCTCAGGGCCACAGAGACACCATCGGTTTCAAAGGACTCGGGCAAGGGGGGGACTCGGATGCATAGGAGTTTTGTCCGGCAGGTCATCGAGTTTGAGGCTCCCACGGCTGGGTGCACCTGCAGAAGAAGGAGAAGAAACACAGCAAGACAACTTTTGGCATGGAGCTGGCATCTGGTGAAGTCCCTCGACGTGCAGGTCGGTTTGGGCGGTGATTGTGTTTGGACTGAACACAAACAAGCCTTGGTGCTTGCAACAGGCTCTGGTACTTTGGGTATTGGTGTAGGGCGACTCCTGGGGGTCCTAGTGTCTCCAAACTTGGTGGGGAGACGGATCTGACCTCATGGAGCATGGTAGCCTCTTTCTGGGTGGCTGCTGCATCGGTGGACCCGGTGGTCAGCAGATCAATGTACCAGGCTGCAGGGAAGAGGCTCCTCCCCTTCAAGGGAGATGCTGCATGGTTGAAGAAGTGCTGGCATCCTTCCGGGGCTTTTGGAAGATGCACAGCTGCAGGATGAGTTGGGTCTGGGTGATTGTCGGGACAAGAGCAGGCAGGCAGGCAGAGTTTTGCGCCAAAATCCACAGCTAGTCCTCTGTTCTCACATTTTTTGGCTCTTCTTTGTCCTTCTTCTTTTGAAGTCAATCGAATCTGAGTTCTTGGTGTCAGGGATCCCCCTAAATACTGAATCTAGGGGTGTTAAGGGGAGTGATGGATAGTAGCCAATGAGCTACTTACCCTTGGGTCACTATACCTCCTATATGACCACTTCCTGTGGGGATTGGGCATAACTCGGTCCCAGAGTTCCTAATTCCTTCAAAGTCAAGATGGTGGAACCCTTCTTTTGTGAAGCACATCAGGCAGCCCACCTTAGGGGTGTGACTAGCCTGGTGGTGCAACATGCCTACTTGCATAGCTAATTTTCCACCTGTCCTGGTGCCAAATGGGGTGGCATCTCCCAGGTCAGGGGGAAGCCGGGGTCGCCTAACAAAGGCAGCAGGTGCTTTGAAGCCCCTGGCCTAAATGTTAAATCACTAATCATCCTGCTGGAGGAGGTGTAAACACCTTCCTCTGGAGCAGGAATTGTTCCTGGCCTCAGAGAGAGTGTGGGCTCTCACCTGCAGTGGGTCCGAAACATGTCTGTGGTGGCAGGCTGGAGGATATCAGTCAGCCAGCACACTAGATAGTGGTAGGATTTTCAGGGGGCACCTCTAAGGTGCTCTCTGGGTGCATGCCTTAATAGATCCACTACTGGCATCAGTATGGATTTATTAAGACAAAGTGTTTGATATCAAACACCATATGTTTCAGTAAAGCCATAATGTAGCTGGAGAACTCGTAATGACCAGTGCCCAGTACATATACTTAAGATGGCTTCCCTGCTCACTTGTACTATCTAGTAATTGAACTACACAGCACAGGGCAGGGCTCGAAAAATCATAAAAATTGCACTAGATCTGCAGGTCTAGTAACCTACAAAATCTCCTCGACCTAACTGAAATGCACTTGACCTCTGACTCTGAAAGCTGAGCAAATGTGACAAGTTAACAAGATTTAAAAGCATTTTTATTGCTCATTTACTTTGTGAGCAATAAAGATACCTTAAAATCTTGCTATCTTGTCACATTTCCTCTGCTGGCAGAGGTCAAGTGTCAGTTTGTCTTCCTACTCAAAGGGCGAGTAGGACCTAAAAATAGCTCGTCATGAATGATTCTGACTCGCAAATGCGAGCGGTCGAGTGGATTTTTCGAGCCCTGCAGGGGCATATCTGCTCATGCAGATATGTCCTCACATGTAATATAATGCACCCTGCCTTAGATGTAGAAGGCTTGCTGTAGGGGTAACTTACATATATTGCATGCAGTGTCTGTGGGCATGGCACACAGGGTGTGTGCCATGTCATGTTTTCACACTTGTTTGCACCATTTCACGCAGCCTGCAATGGCAGTCTACATGAGTTTGGTGGTGGGCCCCTTAGGGTGGCACAATACATGCTGCAGCCCTTAAGGACCATCTTTAGTACCCATGCCCTAGGTACCAGATTTACTAGGGACTTACAGAAGTACTATTGGTCTTGCCAATTGGGCTACAATCGAACAGTTACCTTGTTTTAGGGAAAGAGCACTGGCACTGGGGACCTGGTTAGCAGGAACCCAGTTCACGTCCGTCAAAATTGCATTAAATACCAGGCAAAAAGTGGGAGTGATTATGGCAAAAAGGGGCAATTTTCCTACAGAGACTTCTTCACCATTCATTCCAATGACTTTATTGCACTTATTCAAAGATAGTCCACAGATACTACAATTTCTACACATATAAAACCCTATCATTGTAAACCAATCTGGTTTTGTCAAAATACTAGGAGCACTAAGATTCTAGTTAGTGTGTCTGCTGTGGGCAGCGGGCCTTACTTTAACTCTTGCAGTTTGCACTGTCATAGGAATCTTCTCCAGGGGTACAAAGCTTTTGTCTACTGCTGTGATGAAATGCTATAGGAGTTGTTTGTCCTTTATTGTATAGAAAATATGTGATCCCTGTTTTGCTCAGTGCCACTTGAATGTCACAATTGCACTTATTACCTCATTTAACCATTCCATGCCTACAAATGTGGCCATTAATAATTAATTTAGGGGTTTGACCCTTCCTGCATATTGCGGCAAGTAGGTACAACCAAAAAGCTATGAAGCCCATAGAAGCTTGCAGTTTATGAAGTGTGTTAAAAAGCTAAAGCTTCACATACTTCTGAAGGAAATCAGGGGCTATCCCTTTCCCTTCTTTGGATATTTTATATCCTAGAAATATAACATTTAGGAAGCCAATTCTAGACATATTAAACTTGATTTTATTCCCCGGTTCTGCCAAATTTTGACTTGTTGTCTGTAATATAAATATCATAAACATAGGTCACTATCTTAAAGTCCCCTAGTATGATTTCCATGATTCTTGAAGCAAACACCCATGGGTTATTATTCTAGCTTTAGGCTAAGTGGGAGAATTCATGTTAGGTGAACGTGAAAACCAATAGGTATTGTGACCTGGATGCAATACTCTGTAAGAAAAATCCATTGTCAAAGTCTATTTCTTCTATTTATTTCTGGTTAGCTGGATCATCTCTGCCATGCTACGTGTATTTTGTAAGTATGCATTTTACAATGGCAGTTGAAGTTCAATAGTCCCCCAAAAAAATCTGTAAGACCTATTGGGGATAGCTACTGGGAAAATAGGGGTTCTCACAGAAGAATAATACGTAGTGATTATACTGTGTTACAACAACTCATCTAAACTACTTTTAATGCCTATTTCCACCTCAAGCTTTAAAAGGTATTAGCGTTCAACTTACAGTTCATCGTACAAGTACATAATGTGGTGTTATCTAAATGTCCTGACTTGCTTGCTTTTTATAAAGAGTAGGCACCAGTTGTTAAATATATTTTCATCCATCTGAATCACAAAGGGCCTGGGTCACTAAAGGTGAAAAGGTACCAATTATGATCGCCTCGCTAATGGGAGCGTTATCAGACATGAAGGGGAGCAGGTATTCTCCCCTAACATTCTATCATAAGGCACTGCTAAATGAGTCCAAAATTATTTGCACAGTTTTCAAATGCTCACATTATAATGGCATTTAATTCATTCATGTGTCTATCAGGGATCTCCTGCTGAACATAGCCATGACTCATAGTTGCATCACCAAGGCACTGGAGAGTCGTGCAGGCTATGGAGAATTTCTAGTATTACTGTTGCTCACTTCCTGCTCATCAGAAAAACTCTCCTTCTTTGAGGCATTCTGGTTCCTATTAGCTACTAATTTATTAATCAATTTCTATCCTAAAACGTGTTCCTCCTGTTTCACTGTATACTTTTCCCTTTCTTTGGCCTGTCCTTTGTCTGGGCTTTGTGTCAGAAATGCTGGAGACCTTCAACATTGCTTCTTTGATCTTCAGAGTATTTGAGCACCTTCTATTTCCTCGATCCTGCAAAGATTGAGGATAGTACTTGTCAGAATATTGGTACCTATCTGGGTTCTAATTTTAACTTGCTCATGATCTCTTAAGTCATATGCCCCATGGTACGCCCCTTTCTTGCTGCTGCGAGACATACACGTAGTCTTAGAGCTGTCTTCCCAAGGTGTTTCTACTCCTATTTCTTTTTCTTTAAGCATGCCTCAATTTCTCTTTTGATTTTTATCTGAGTATTAGGAGATCTTGTTCTCAGTGTGTCCCTTCCCTTGGAAGTGTGTACTTGGGATATCATTTTAGGTAATTTTACTTCTTTCTGATCATGTTGTATGGTGAACCTCACTTTTCTGTGGCAGGGGTGCATTCCCAGTTAGATCTCCTAATTCCATAGAGGAATTGTATGTAGCATACCTTCTTCGGAGATAAGGAGAACTGGCAGGTGTATCTCTACAAATGTTTATGTTCATTCAGATAAAGAGTGCTAGGAGCCAGATACCCATGTCACAGTAACTCTCATCTTGGGGGGAATATTATATATATCTACGGATCCCCACCCTGGCTCCTAAAAACAATAGGCACACACAGATGTTGGTATTTTAGAATAAAAGGTTATTTAATATGCACTATTTGTACATAATTCTAGTGTTTTAGAGTGATGGTAATTATTACAGTTATCACAGCAGCCATAAAATAAAACAAGATTAATATTGGAAATACCTTAAGATTTTTAATTCACACATCTCTACTTTCTCCATTAGATTAGCCTAGTACCTAACTAATATCTACAGATCTGTTATCAGCTTCATGGTTATTGTACAGGGGCGGCTCCTCCACAATGGCGGAAGAGCCAGCAGTTGAAAAATAAAACAATGTTCTATCATCGTTTTATTTTTCACGTGCTGGCTGAGCCAGAGTGCTTAGGGAGGGGCGGGCCGGGGCCATGGGAGGGGGCAGGGTGACTGGTTTGTGCACTTCTAAGTGTGATGTGTGTTTGGCTAGCCAAACACACATGCACAGTTAGGTTTCTCCAACCAGGCTATATTGAACAGCTGGCTTGGAAAAACAGCACAGACTCCCTCTCCTGAGGGAAGAGTCAAACCAGCCCGGTCAGGCCAATCCACGCGCTGCTCTCATAGCATGAGTGCAGGTCGGGGATTGCACAAGGAGTCTGTGATGCTGTCCCAATGCCTGCTGGGACAAGGAAGAAGGTAGAAGAACACTGAGGCGCGACGTGGGAGGCTGCCGGCAGCTTCAGGTAAGTTCCTTTTTGAAAAATTATTATTAACCCACCGTGCTCCCCCTTCCGTGCTCCCCCACCGCGCCTCCTTCACCCTCCCCACCACTTTTTGTTTGTGGCGGCCGCCACTGTTATTGTATTGCCTGAATGGATATTAGAAATCCCTATGTAAGTATCCCCGCATATCTCAGAAAGCTATCGGTCTGCAGTCAGATAGTGGTACTTCGGCATGTCCCCTTGACTATCAGTCCTCATGTCTGCCCCACACAAATCTTCAGTAATCTTTATACATTCTTCTCCCATGATTTTCTGTGGAGAGGGCAGGGGGAACTGTTGCACATAATCCTCCAGCTCTTAGAGAACAAAACATTTCAGGTCTCTGTTTAACCAGCTCAACAAATGTTAACTTAAAGTTCTGAAAATAATGTCTAAAAATAATATGGCGATTTGTCACACACACTGTTAGCATTACGATTCATATTATTAGTTTTCTAGGCCCTAAGCCTGACATACACACACACTCTACGGAGTTAGTGCTCTTATATTGGCATACAATCAGGCCTGGCTTTATGTAACTTGTATGCATTTCTAGTAAAACCCTGCCACACACGATAGCTGATTAGCTGCATTCCTCTGGCAACACTGCTTTTTGCATTGCCTAAAACTATATTGGTTAGTGTGTCAAGTTTATTGATGAATTTCTTACCAAGATCTAGGACTGGTAATGCCCCAAGTTCCTCTCCATTTTGTTTAAGAACGTCAGTAAGCACTACCTAGGAGGTGGTGCCACGGGTGGTAGCATATATTATTTGCAAAAACACAATTGCACCTTGGGAAATGTACCAGTTGATGGCTGAACATCCTATGCCTTGGATTTCCAAGCTTTGATTAATTCTAGCCAATCAAGGTCCCTCCCTTGAGAATGCGGGGCATGGGCAGGTCAGAGACCCAAAAGAGTGGCCCCCAGGCAGGGTTTAGAGACTCACTCTCTCGTTGCCAACCAACAATTAACTGATACTAGAAGGTCCCACTCCCATGCACACACAGCCAGCCAATAAAACAACAGCTCTCACACCATCACCCAAAAGCCCACCAGCTCTTCCTTCTTTCTGGGCGGAGATACATTACTATCCTCCGTCCAGGCTTCTAAACACATGGTTTGCCTGCTGCCTAGATCATCATAGTGCACCAGCTTCAGTCCTTAATAATTCGTGTACATGCTCACCCATTTCAGTAGTGAAGGTTGGCCTACATGTGAAATAATTGTTTTAGTTGTTTTCAATGTCATATCTTCATACTTGGAAGCCAGCATGTTTTAGTTATATTTATTTACGTATTAGGTGTTTGCATAGGGCCTGCATGCTACATTAGGGCCACTTCTCAGAAGTGTTCTGTAACTATGACACATTTTTCCACAATGCAAGTGTCTCTGATGGTTTCCTGTATTGTGGGTGCCCTTTTTTCTAAAAATGAATGTGGCATCTATGAAACTCTCAGACCTGGTCAGAACCTCATTGGTAACTAGTGACTGAGAAATCGAAAGATGTTTGATCTTAAATGTATGTCGTACTAGTTGTAGAATTATTGCTTTAACACAAATCCATACCTTGCTCGACGTTCTGAAGGGCCTGAAGCCGCCCCTTAGAGCACACATGGAGCTGCCTTTTTACCACGGCAATATAAGCAAGAAAACCGGCGAAGAGCTGTTGAGAAAAGGACTAAATGGAAGTTTCTTACTACGAGACAGTGAGTCCGTTCCAGATACCCTCTGCCTTTGTGTTTTGTAAGTTATTGCCTTTATTTAAAGTTTTTTTTTTCATGTAGGTAATCCTAAATATGCTGGAAATGTGTGTTTATGTAACTTCAGTATTTTATTGCATTACTAGAAATAGTCGCTTGAATAACTGAGTACAGAATTTTAAAGTATGAAATTAATAAATATACCTACGTTCACTTACACATTTACAAAACAGCATTTTATTATTGTAGATGTACTTTAGTATTTTCGTCTATAAAAAGTACTTGAGGTTCTTTAGGAGAATGAAAAACATGAAGTACACCCATGAGATATGTGTGCAAAGAAACATTTTTTAATTTATGAAAGTATTTACTTTTCTGAGACTGAATATATGAACATTTTTTTCATCTGTGGTCCTAGGAGTTCTAAAATTAAAGGAGTCTTTGAGAACATCCTTTCTCCTTCATTTGGTTTGTCATAAGTGTTTCCAGTCTGTTAAAACTGTTTTCAACACTAATAGTTTTCACTTTGTTTTAACTCCCTTAGCTGCGGAGGGTTTTCCTCCTCACTGCTGAGCTCTTTTTATGGTCTGGCTTGACAGCAGCTTTCGCCAGACAATGGTGTGATACTCATAACTAGAAGAAGGGCTTTGGTGCTGCATACATGTTGGGAGGCAGTAGTACAGTTTTTGATTAGGCAGAAGTTGTGTGCTTCCACAAAAAAGTGCATGACCTCCATGCAGCTTTGCTCATGTTGTTTATCTGTGCTGCTTGAGCCTGAATTTTCAGGGTCACACACATGTCATAATGTGATTAAAGTGTCTTAGATAAATACATAATTTATGCTGCTTTTCTCTGGTTATGATCTGGCTCAACAAATATGTGAGAATCACCAGGAGAGGGGCTTTAGCTTCACCCACATTTTGGGAACCAGGAGTAAACGTTTTGATTGGGGAGAGGAGTTAGCCTAACAGCTTGGGTGGTTGACCTCGAATCTGGGGAACTGGGTTCGAGTCTCGGCAATGACGCTGAACATCATGTGATTCTGGGCAAATCACCTAATCTCCCCGTGCCTAACAAAAATGAATGTGTCCTCATGTAACGCAACTCGTGCTTTGTAAAGCGCTCTGATACCCGATACCTTCAGGTCACGTTCGCGCTATATAAAACTCCGTAAAAAAAAAAAAAAAGAAGTTGTGTGCTTCCATAAAAGAGTGCTTACCCTCCACACTCTTTTTTTTAGAACCATTTTTTATTAATTTTTTAAGACTGACCATACAAATACAGAGCATGTGCCAATGACACAGCATGATGCAGAATACAATTTTGTAAAATAAGCATAGCCATTCCTCCTGGGGGAAGTAGCAAAGGGGATATGGTTCAACAAGGGGAAGCAGTTCTTGAATATGTGTCTTATATGTTTCTTCTCTTGCATGGCTGTAACCTAACAATGGTATCCAAACACGGGGACCAACTTGGGAAGGCAGGGAAGGGGATGGGGTATTGAGGGCCCAGGGTTGAGTCACCAGTAGTTGTACATCAGGAAACAGTGTTCTGGTTGACATGAGCAGTATCTTACTGTACTCCCTCCCCCAAGCACAGTTCCCCTGTCTTGGGGTGAGCAGGGAGCCGAGCTCACCTCGTTAGGGAGGCGCGCCAGTCCCCTTGTGTTTTGAGGAGGAGGGGGGTCTCCTGATCAGTGTCAAGAAGACATGACAGTAACTAGTCCCACACCGGGGCCACCGTGTGGCGACGAAGGCCCCGGGCCTCCTCTCTATGCAGGGCAATCACCTCAGCTTCTGCCCAGCGCGTCATCACGGCCCTCCAGGCTGCAATACTAGGGGGAGCTGCGCTCTCCCATCACAATGTCACATCGCATTTTGCCAAGGCTAGGGCAAGATCTGTGAATCGAGCGCTGTTTTGAATGTCGTCTGGCATTTGTAGATTCTCAGTGCTCCTGAATCATAGGTGTCTAAGAGTGGACGGTCAGTGGTTGAGGCTGTCATGGATAGGATTTCATGCCATTGCTGGCAGAGGCCAGGGCAGTCCCACAAGACATGTTTGAGGTCCGATGCTGGGCCTGGCACCGGGTGCATGTGTCCAGGGCCGTCAGGAAGATATGATGGAGGCGCTATGGTGAGAGATAGGCTCTGTGATAAAATTGGATCAATTGTAGCCTTGCATTGCAGGAGATCTTATTTGGGTGCACCAACGCCCTTGCCCACTCCTTTTCATGCAGAGCCCTACCAAAGTACTGTTCCCAAGCATCACAAAGGGATTGTAAATTAAGTTGAGTGTCGCCTTCTGACTTCCAGAGTGTGGAGCCTGTAGGCAAGAGCTATAGGGGACGGCCTGTCAGCGCCCTCGCAAGAGTCTATAAAGGAGGCCAAATGATAGAAACTGCCCCCGGTGAAGTCCATATTTTTCCACCAGCTCTTCAAAGGATAGTAGTTGGCAATTGGTAAAAAAAAAGTGGCAGAAAATTGAGATGCTGGCCTGATCCCAGCTCAGAGATCCCGTTTGGCGAGAGAGCCGGATCCTCCAGGAAGGCTGAGGGGAGAATGTAGGGAGCGTATGGAGAGGACTCGTGAGTAAGCCCGTAGCTCTCCAGAGACCTCGGAACACCACCCGCACTATACAAAGAAGTGCTCGAGGAAGGCTAGTTCCAGGAACCGAGAGTGCCAGGACTGCTGCCGCGTCTAGAAGATGTGCAGTCGTACTTGCCATCCACCTAGTTTTGATCATTTTATTTATTTTTTCAGCAGCCTAAGTTTGAACTTTCAGGGGTACACTCATGACATTGTAATGATATTAAACGGTCTTAGATAACTGGATAAATTATAGTGGCTTTCATTAACCTACATGGATTTTTAGGTCTGGCTGGGCAGTTCAACTGTCACTTGACCTTTCAACCTACACCAATATTATTCTACAGTTCTTTGCTTCCACACAAATATATATGCATACCCAAGCTATGTATTTGTAACGCTTCACAATACCATTTAACCATCCCTTAACGTCCAGCCCATTTGGCATTTCGAATGCTTGTTTTTTTTCCCTTTACTGCGGGTGTTGTATGCATTGAAGTTCATTTAAAAGATTTTATACCTTCCCCATACATTTCTGTTATGTTACGTTTGTCTTTATTTAGACTTTATTTAGATTTTATTTTTGTTGCTAAAGGTTATGGGTATTATTTGCTTAGTTTAATTCGATAGTGACAAGTGTAACAGCGTTAAGTCTTACATTTCCTGTGTTCATTTTCGTTCACGCATCTATTTTTAGATCCAACGAAGATTTTTATTTGTTTTGTTCCAGTCGTTGAAGTGGACATCTCAATTTAGTACTGACAATGTTTAGAGGAGCTGCAGAGTTTATGTTAATGGTTTTAAGGGTGTTCACAAGTGAGAAAGCCCTGTTTTAAACTCTTTCCTGTTTTTTTCCTGAATCATCAAATTAGCAATTTCAATGCGCACCTAACCTAACATTTCAATGATGCATCCTTTCTAAGGATCAGTGTCTGATTCCGTCATAGCGCTTCGTTTCCCGACGGGCCACCTTAGCCTTTCATCTTCCAGTGATCAGGAAAAAGAGCGCCATTGAATTGGGTGACAAAACTTGCTATTTAGCTCCAAGGAGCGTATGTGTGCTTTACAAACATACCTCATGCCAATGCACATATTATATTGTACCTGCTTTAGTGACCGTGTGTACAAGCGCCTGTATTTATATTTTATGTGGATGTCTTCCAAGGGTGAAAGCGCTACGCTTAAATATTACTCTAAAGCTGCGGTTCCCAACCTTTTGACTTCTGGGACCCTCACTTAATCATTACTGGAGCCCGGGGACCCCCACTGAAACATTATTGGAATCCGGGGACCCCCCAAAGAGTCATTACTGGAAGCTGGGCTCCCCGGCCTAAGCATTGTGGATGATTTGAATGGCAAAACAATACAGAAAAAAAGCATTCATCAAACAAGTACACTAACAATGACACATTTTATTTAATTCGCAAACACATCAGTAAAAAAATAATAATAATAATTTTAATAGAAAGGTTGATGCTTTTCTAAATTTAGTTGAGGCCACTCATACTATATTCTGTTTGATGCACCTGCACTGCTCCCAGTAATCATTCTGAGGATAGTAATTTAATTTTTAGTATCCAGTTTCAAATTCCTTCACAATTGCAGATCGTTTAAAACATTTTAATTGTGCATTTACCTCCTTTATTTATATGCACTTTATTAATCTATTTAAATAATCTTATTAATTTATTTAATTTTCTAAGTTGTTGCGGACACCCAGGGGGACCCGAACCACAAGTTAGGCAGCACTGCTCTACAGCTTTCCCTGCTTTATTGACACCTTTACCTCGCACACATTTTCAAGGCTTTACTGAAAGTGTTAGGAATACATTGAATTAACAGTGGTGCTCACAAGTCTGAAACTGCTTCTCCTTGATGATTAGTGTTGCCTTCACCAATCATATAAGGTAATTACCTTATAAGATTGTTGAAGGCAACCAGTGCTTAATTTGTAAAATATTAAGTGCCAGGGCTCTGACAGGAGGCCACTGCAGCTTGCACCACCCATCGCCCTTGTCGTCGCTGCCAAAACAACTACTAACCATCTCTCTTGCATGTAAATGCGACAGTTCTGATTATTCCAGGTCCCCAAAGCTAAAGGAATGGCTGGGGAGGCAGGTATTATCAAATTTAATGTATATTGTAGTCCTAAATTACCGTTGTTCTGCTCATCTTTAAATTAGATGAGCAGCGCCACCATGTGGTAGACTGTTCTAAGTATAGTGTTGACAATTAGGTGCCGGTGCCGAGCACCGGATACCAATTAAGTGCCGGTGCTGAGCACCGGAAAGCACAGGCTCAAATTAAGCCCTGAAGGCAACACTAATCATGCCTTACAAGCAAACACATCAATAATTATTTATATCCCTTCACACTTTCTAAAAAAATCACAGGGCAGTATGTTTACATTTACATTCTGTTAATGTGGCTAGTGTGATTTTTATGATTCTCGTCTAGGTTCTAAACTACTTTATTTCAGTTTTTAGTAGCCGAAATGTTAAAATGTTTAATTTTTGACAATGTTTGAATACTTACTATAGCTGCTTTTCTGAAGTCATCATTTCTTATATGTGCAAACAGTTAGGTTGAAATTGCCAACCATTGTTCACCAATCACCATTATTTATTATTTCTGGATTTTTATGCTGAAAGTGCATTTTTAGCACTGCTACTGCTTCTTTTAACCCTTTTGCAGCTAGGCCTCCCCCTACCTTTTCCAGCGCTACGCCTGTTTTTTTGGGTGTTTGGGTCAGTTCGTGCCTAGTCCTCTATAACTTTTTTTTCCATGTAACGTATCCATGACAATTTTGCGTCCTTTTTTCTCAACATCCTGGGGAGTCCAATGATACCCAGCATTTGTGGATTCCCCTAGAGGGGACCGAGAAATTAGCCAAAATAAAGCTGAATGTTGGGTTTTTTGGGGAAAAAGTGCTGCAAAGGAAAGTGTCAGTTTTTTCCCGCAAATGGCATCAACAAAAGGTTTCCGGTGCTAAAATCAGCATCTTCCCAACTTTCAGGAACAGTCGGACTTGATTCAGAAAACCACATTATTTATTACCACAGTTTTGGCATTTTACTGTGAGACCATTTTTCCTATTTTTTGTGCTTTCAACCTCCTTCCAGTTTGTGGTGCAAACAGGTGTGAAACCCATGGTGGATCCTGGACAGCTATACATTTCTGAAAACTAGACAAAACTTTGAATTCAGCAAGGGGTCATTTGTGTAGATTCCTCAAGATTTTTCACAAAGAAAGTTACAGTTGAAATAAAAAGATTGAAATTTAGTTGAAAAAAAACCCAGCCATTTGTGACTACGTTTCCATTTGTAACTTCTTGTTACTATGGCAGATTTTCAAAAGCAATAAACTGTTACACCTGCTGGACTCTTCTGGTTGCCGGAATATATAGGATTTGTAGGTTTTCCAACAACCTGGGGTGCCCAGTGACAACAGAGCTGCACCTTACAATGGTTTTTCATTGTGTACCGACTATACAGCAATTCATAGGGTCAATTATAAAGAATGGAAAAAGCGTATGCTGGAAAATGCTGTATTTTTGAAATGTACACCAGATACTGAGTTTAGGTGAGTAGTTGTTTTTACATCTCTGCATTTATGGGTACCGATACTGGCATGTGTTTCAGAGGGCATTTGTAAACTGTCTTCTTTGTTACACACTTACTTACATTTGAAAGGCACAAACATAGAGATATTTCATTGGTAATAACAAATGTTCTACTAGCCTGTATTCCCACATGTCTCTTGATAAAAATGGTACCCCACTTGTGTGGCTGGGCCTTGCACCTGCGACACAAAACACCCCATAACATGACCTAGGAGACATCATATTTCACCCAGCAGAATCCATGTTTTTATACAGGGTGGCTAGCTGTGGATTATGGCCACAGCTCAGCCGGCACCTAGAGAAACCTATGAAACCAGCACATCTTTGAATACTAGACAACTGTGGGACCTTGCGTGTCTCTTACCAGATTTTTTTACCCAGAACCCCATGCAAATCTCAAACTTTGCCTAAAAAACACCATTTTCTTTACATTTCTGTTAGGAAAAGACCTGGAATCTGCATGTAACCTCAAATTTCCTAGCACCCAGCATCCCCCAAGTCTCCCAAGAAAAACGGTGCCTCACTTGTGTGGGTAGGCCAAGTGCCTGAAAAAGGAAAGGGCACAAAATGCAACATAGACACATGACATATTTCCACTGAAAAACGATGTGTTTTTTTGCAATGTGGGTAGCTGTGGATATTGGGCCACAGCTCAGCCAGCACTTAGGGAAACCTACCAAACCAGCACATTTGGAGAACTAGACACCGGGGGGGGGGAGTCCAGGGTGGAGTGTCTTATGTGGCTTTCACCAGGTTTATTTACCCAAAATCCCGTGCAAACTTCAAAATTTGCCTAAAGAACACATTTTCTTTGCATTTCTGTGTGGAAAACTCATGGAATCTCCAAGGAGCCACAGATTTCCTACCACCCAGCATTCCCCCAAGTCTCCCAAGAATAATGGTGCCTCACTTGTGCAGGTAGGCCAAATGCCCGCAATCCGAAAGGGTGCCAAACTCAACATAGACACGTCACATTTTGCCACTTAAAAACTAAGGGCCTGATTACGATGTCGGCCGGAAAGCCTCCGACCACTGGTCGGAGGCTTTCTGACTGACATGGTAGGTTTAAAGTCTGACCGCCGTATTATGATGACGATGGTCGGCATTTAAACCAGCCAGGGAATCCTATGCGGTTCCGACGGGCTCAAGGAGTCCGTCCGCCAGTCGGAAAGTTCTCATAATCCCTTAAGGACAGCGTTTCCGCTGTCGAGATTATGATGTAGGTTTCCGACAGCCAATCCATTTCGGCCTTTCTGACATGGATTGGCTGTCGGAAACTGACTTTGAGGGCCCCTAGCAGAGCCCCTTTCCCCCCGACCTTCCGCATTTGGCCCTGGGGGCACCTATGGTGCCCCCGTTAACTTCCCTGCACAGTGAGGTGCCTGCCACACGGTGCAGGAATGTTTAAAAACTAAAATGTTTCAATGGGAGCTTGTGCTGCGGGCAGTTTCAGCCTGCCACACAAGCTCCCATTGAAAAATGGAAGTTTGCCACGCACCAAGTGAGGTTGCATCCCAATTGCGCGGTCAGAACTGCTGACCTATGGTCGGGAGGTTCCTTCCACGAAACGGTGTCGGTCGGAGGCAACGCCGAACCAAAATCATGATGAGGGCCTATGTGTTTTTTGCAATGTTGGTAGCTGTGGATTTTGGGCCCCAGCTCAGCCGGGACATAGGGAAACCTACCAAACAGGCACATTTTTTAAAAACTAGACACCCGGGGGAGTCCAGGGTGGAGTGACTTGTGTGATTCTCACCAAGTTTCTTTACCCAGCATCCTGTGCAAAGCTCAACCTTAGCCTAAAAAAACAAATGTTCCTTGTATTTCTGTGAGAAAAAGCCCTCAAATCTGCAGGCAGCCACAAATTTCCTACCACCCAGCGTTTCCCCAAGTCTGAGAAAACGGTACCTCATTTGTGTGGGTGGGCCAAGTGCCCGCGACTGGCAAGGGCCCAAAATATATTGTGGAGAAATCAAAATGATGTATTGCAAAACAACCTGGTTTTGCAATGTGGTCACCCGCGTTTTTAGTCTCAGGCTCGGCGGTCATCTAGGGAAACCTACCAAACCCAGACAATTCGGAAAACTAGTCTCCCAGGCGATTCCAGGGAGGTGTGATTTGCGTTGATACCCCAACGTTTTCTTATCCAGAATCCCCTGCATACTTAAATGTAGCTAAAAAGACACATTTACCTCACATTTCTGTGTGGGGAAGTTGTGGGATCACTGGTCCGGCACAGATTTCCTATTACTGAGAACTCTGCCAGGTCTTCTGATAAAAACTGTACCTCACTTGTGTGGGTGGGCCAAGTGCCCGCAACAGGCAGGGGCCCAAAATCTATTGTGACGATAAAGATAATTGGTAGGTGTACTAATTAATCCTGGGTTTGGCAACCATGTAGGGAAACCCATCAAACTCAGACATTTCTGATAAGTAGACACTCAATGGAGCCCATGGAGGTGTGGCTTGCTTGGATCCTCCAACATTTTCCTACCCAGAATACCCTGCAAATATGAAACATTGAATCAAAACACTCATTTTCCTTGCATTTCTGTGAGGTAAACTACAGGAATGTGCAGGGATCCACAAAATTCCTAACACCCAGTGTTCCCCCACCTGTCCTGATAAAAACGCTTCCCCACTTGTGTGCCTGGGCCTAGTGCCCGTGGCAGGAATGGATAACACCAGGGTCAATGGTCCTGCTTGGAAGACCCACCTGAGAAGGTAGTGAAATGTGTTTGGTCTCCACCTCATAGGGGAAACAATATGAAATAACCTAATGTGAGACATAAATGGGCTATAAGGAAGAAGTGTGGCATGTAACTAAAGACAAAAGGCACCTGTGGGGAAAGTGAGCACTCCTGTGGGATATAAGGTACAAGTGATTATATAAAACAACAAGTTGAGGTATGTGGATTGAGGAGTGAAACACGTGGTGGCACACAAGCACCTGGTGTGGTGAACTGCAACAATTGGGTTCATAATATATGTGTGGCCCAGTAAGGTTTTATTTAATTATTTTATAGGTCTGAGAAGTGAGAAGGGGTGTTTGTTTTGTGGCAATCCTGAAGAAGGTGGTGTTTGATCACCGAAATGTACGTAGATTTGATATAAAATCCACAACAGAGAAGAAAATGTATTAAGGGATTGGACACACGGATGCATAAAGCATATCTAAGAAGACAGTGTGGAATATTGATATTCCTTTTGAGTGGACACACCAAGACACACCAAGACAAAAAATAAGGAATGTACAGAAATTGTAGAATTTGATGAGACTATTCAAGACCTGTTTTGAAATTTGTTAGTGAGCAATGTTTTTTAAGAAGTGTTAATTTGAGGTATGTGTATGAATGGTGGGGTAAATGTAATTTGTATGACAAGCATGATGATAAATGAATATGGTATGAAATGTTTTTAGGAAGAAATAGTTCTCACATTTTTTACCTATATCAAGTGTTGAAAGGATAAAAAATCGAGTGATATGTGCTAAGTGTCCTACACACATTGTTCAAATGAAAGTTCTGACAAATAAGTGTTAAATTAATTTCTGAGTTGTATAAACAGAAAAGGAATGACAAAAAAATAAAGGAAAAAATAAAAAGTAAAACAATTCTTTGGTTCATAGACCCCAGATATATTGGAGTGAATGAATGGGAGATTGTGAAAGTTGAATGGAATAATAAGGTTGCCAGGGGAATAATCTCTATTAATTGTTAATAATTTTAACTTCAAAATAGAGAACCACTGACTTACAGCTCATGGACTGTAAAGCCACATCCAGGCACCAAGTGCTTTCCAGTCCATTCACACACCTTTCATGCGTCAGACACAGAAAACCATTCACACTGTCAGCTGCGTGCCAACACAATACAACACTTACATTAACAAACATTGCCATTCAAGGGTTTATCACTGTCATACACCAGCAGGGATAACTCACCAATCACACCACCAAACACCCAAATGTCAGACAACTTATAAACACATCTCAGACAAGTCAATACACATGCTGGTTACCAGCCACCAACACACCGCCAGCCCCCACACACCACCAGCCAAGCGCTAGTAAACAAAACACCTCAAGGCAAGCACCAGTTTAAACACACTGCTGGCCAAGGGCCATTGCGCACACACCATCGGCCAAGCGCAAGCCCACGTGACAGTCCAAACACCGCGCCAGTCAGGCGCCAGTCTACACAAACCACCATCCAAGCGCCAGTCTACACACACTGCCAGCTAAGCACCATCGCACACACACTGCCAGCCAAGCGCCAGCTCACACACACTGCCAGTCGAGCACCAGTCTACACACACTGCCAGCCAAGTGCCAGTCCACACACACCGCAAGCCAAGAGCCAGTCCACACAAGCCGCCATCACTTTTTTTAACAAATAAGTAAACCAATCTGAAGGGAATGAAAAACCAACAAATACTAACTAAATACATCTAACAACTGCCAACCATGAAACTGAACAAAAAATACAAAACGATACAGACCAGTCAGTTCACTTTTACTCTCATGGTTGCTCACAATACTTGAGTGGCGTGTAGTACAATTTAAAACATGCGGGCTCACATAGCCCAGGATTAGAAGGACACTTGGGGCAGTACATATGACTCTCCTTTCGCACGCTTCTTCTGACACAGACGCTACATCTCTTACAGGCAAAGTTATTTTTGGGTGTGGGAGGAATGTAATCAGGAAAGTTGCGATCTTTCAATGTAGCCACATACTCCACCACTCCAACTCTAGAAATAATTGCCTTCCCAACTACAGCAAGGCTGTCTATTACAGCCTGCTGAAACTAAACAAAAGTCATCTTTGAATCTGGAGAACAATCATTCAATATAACAAAAGCATTGAAGGTTGCCAAATGAAATAAATGAACTGCCAACTTCTTACACCAAATGTTTGACTTACGAACAGCACTGTAAGGCTCTAACCTTTGATCTATTCTATCTATACCACCCACGTGCTTATTGTAGTCTAAAATGCACACAGGTTTGCGCACTTCAGCAACCTGACCTCAAACAGTCACAGGTGATGTCCTTTCGTCAAGAATAGTTGTCAGCATGTGGACATCTCTCCTATGTAAACATTTCACAGCTAGATGTTCATCACTACGCAAGGCACTCCGTTGTCCCCTCTGACGTTTTTTACATACAAGCTCTTTAAGGTAACCTTTACGGTTAGAGCTGATTGTGCCACATGCAACGGTGTCCACTTTGAACAATACCGTGAACAATTGCACACCAGTGTAGAAGTTATCTACATATAAATAGTGATATTTGTTAAAAGGTCCTCTACGAAGTTCCCATACAATTTTCTCACTGCCTCCAAAAGTGGATGGACAACCAGGGGGGTCAATAGAAGAATCCCTACCAGTGTACACCCTGACATAACCAGTATTACTCTCAGGCAGTATATACATCTTAATTCCATAATGTGCCCTGCTAGGAATGTACTGCCTGAAAGCCAAACAGCCCTTGAACAGGAAAAGACTCACCCACAGCTATTACTTTCCCTGGAACATAGATCTCTGAAAAATTATCTACAGAATGATCAAGGACAGGCCGAATCTTGAAGAGACGGTCACAATCAGGGTGATCCTGTGACATGCTGAAGCATTATCAACAAAATGCAGCATCTGAAGCAGAAGCAAATAACGATCACGACTCATGATTGCAGGAAATATAGCAACTGCCATAAAGGGACTGTCTGACGCAGTTGTCCCTCAAATACTGTTCCGCATACAAATTAGTCTGGTCAACAATCTCATCCCAAAATACATGGTCCATAAACAACTGAAAGAAATTTATAGGCGAAAGGTTTTCAGTATTGACTCTACACCCTGCGACACCACTAAAGGCAGGCAACACAGGCTGCACCATGTTTGGGGCAACCCAGAGTTCAGCACTTCCAATGGAAAGCTTTTCAGCCCCAGGCTGTATTCCAGATCTTGCTGCACTATCGGCATATCAGTTTACTCATCTAAAAGCGGCGCTTCCTACGTACTGAGAGTGGCTTCATCATCAGATGATTGCTCTCAGACAGAAAATTCACCTCCAGAATCTTGGACTTCATCCTTGGCCTCAGATGCAGAGTCAGTCTCACAACCATGGTCAGCAGAAGATTCAAAAAGCAAACCAACAACCTGCTGAGCAGTCCACCTGCAGTTATTCATAATTCTTACTAATAAAAGTAGCACAACAAATAAGTGAACAATAACCAACACTGTGTAAAATAAGTACTAAACAAACTGTGGCTTTATCAATCAATCAATCAATCAATCAATCAGCTTGTAAAGCACGACTACTCACCCATAAGGGTCTCGAGGCGCTGGAGGGGGATGGGTTATCTAACAGAAAGTAAAACTACTGGCATATAGTAATCTGGAAGCAAAAGTCAATCAATACAAAGCACACAAAGACCTATATACTCACTTGCCAGAGACAGCAAGACTGAGGATCAACTGCACTTACTCTGCGCAGGCACAGCAAACACCAAGGAAGTCCCACTGGAAAGGAAAAAAAAACAAATATCAAAAAGAAATTATCCCCTAAGGGGAGTGACCCTTGCCCAAGGGGTCGCTCCCCTTCCAAACATAATCTCCCTGGTGTTTAGTGGCTTCTGCCCCCCCCACCCCCAGAGGGCAGATCGGCCTAAAAACAGCCGATCTGCCCGGAGGGGCAAAACAAATATATATATATGGCCCCCAAGGGGAGCGACCATGCCCAAGGGGTCACTCCCCTTCAAAACTAAGTCTGGGTGGTGAACTCTGCTCCGCTTGCAGAGTTTGCTGGGTTTTACGCACTTCGCGTTACGTGGATCTTGCGGAGTTCACGACCGTTCGCGTTGAGAAACCGTCCGTACGCGTTGAGAAAGCTACTCGAGCGGCAGAAAGGAAGAAGCGCACACTTGCGCTGTGCATGGTGCCGTTCGCGATGATGGCACAGTGCGGACAAGCACCTGGCACTGAAAGTCACTGCGAACTGCATTTATCTAACGCACTCCGCTGTTCGCGGAGCTCCGCTGCTCGCGGCAGTGTCTTTTCTTGCACTTCACAAATTACGTCCAGGCTTATTCAAAACATAATTCCCTGGTTGGTGTCTAGTGGGCTTCTGCCTCCCCCCCCCCTCCAGAGGGCAGATCTGCCTAAAAACGGCTGATCCACCAAAATGAAATTATCTCCTAAGGGGAGAGACTCTTGCCCAAGGGGTCATTTCCTGTAATCATCATAAAAATATAATCCCTGAGTCTAGTGGGTTTCGACACCCCTGCAGGACAGATTGGTCCAAAAAACCATTCAAACTGCCCTGGTGGGCGGAGGGGTCAAAACATGATTTACAATAATAAAAAATAGAAGCGATCCTTGCTCAAGGAGCCACTCCCCCAACAAAAAGCAGCCCTGGAGCTGTATTATACATGCGGTGCATTTTCCTTCATTGCACTCGGTGCACCTTTTAAAAGGTGCGCCCGGCGCAATGAAGGAAAATGCACCGTATTCTAATGAATGACTCTGCCCCCAGGGCAGCGTATTCAGGTGAAAATCGGAGCGGCTGCTTTGAAGCCACTTCGTGTTTTCACAGTGCAGGCGGCAACCAGCCTGCATTTTGAAGGGTTATTGACTGCACCCGCCTGCAAGGGGATGTCTGAGGGGTCCATGGGACCTCTTTTCCCTCCTCCAGAGGGCTGCCATCATGGGGCGCACTGACAGTGCACCTCCTTTTAGGTGGCGCACTGTCAGTGCGCCTCCTGAGAGCTTCTTTGAGAGGCAAAGGAATTCCCTCATTTGCATGAGGCATGCCACCATGAAAATGATAGAACACCCTCTGAAGATAGCACTGGCACTTTAAGTGCGCCAGCGCTATTGGTATTGCAGAACGGGCCGTAAAAGCGTCTGCGGCTCCTTCTGTAATTCCAAAGTGCCCAGGGGGGCGCGCAAAGTGGGGGCAAACTCCTGTTACGCCCCAGGGGCACTTGTATATTACGGCCCCAGGTGGTCAAGTGGGATAGATTCCTGCTCCACGATCGCTCCCCCACTCGCCTTCGTTGAGACAGACACAGGAAGAAAGGAAAAACCCTTTCCTTTCCCCCTGTGTCTGTCTGGCTACCAAACCCCCCTCCACTTGGAGAAGGACTCACTGACAACGAGTCCACGCCCCTGGGCGTGCTGGAAGCAAATGGTTTCCAGTATGTCCCTGGCACCATCTGATGATGGCGTGCCGTACATCATCAGATCGCAGAGGGCAGGTCGGGGGAGTGGAAGTGGAAGCACTTCCGCTGCTCCCCAATGTTGGCATGTCACAGGGGGGCCGTGGGGTGTGAGCCAGCGCTCCCAACATGGGTGGAGGCTAGAATGACCTAAAGCCGTCCTCAGCACACGACACACTGCTCGTGTGCTGAGGATGGCTGCAGGCTGACTTCAGCACCAAAAGTGTTAAACTTAGAGAGAGTATGTGGATAAAGATAACCTTGGGCTACTGAGATTACAAAGCACTGACTTCATTGCTTGTCAGCAAACAGCAATCTTGCTGTTATTGGGTTTCCTCTCCTTTGCAGGTGTCTTTTTTTTGTACTCTTACTAAACTATCTTCTTAGTAGGTGTCTAATTGAATTGAAAAGCGATAGCTAAGCACAGAAGTTAAACTGAAATGTCCTGATGGTGGAGTTTGAAAGTACATGGTGATATATTTGGCCTTTTCTTTTATTTAACATGCCATGGACACATTTTTAACACTATGTATTTTTCTTTGGTCTCATTGCTACATGTCTTTGAAACAGTTCCCATACATTCAATTCACTTACTGGGCTTCCCAACCTCATAAACTTGCATGTAAAACAATTTCTTTCAAAACTTCAAATTTGCTAATAAATAACTTTACAGGTACATGCACATTTATTCCCTTTTGACTACATTAAAACAATGGACTAATCAGTTTGTGTTTAAACCTTCATAAGTATTAGTCAGTTTTTCAAATTTTTGTGGTTTCTACCTATTTGATGTTTGTGGTGGAAGCAGTGCGAAACCCATGGGTGAACCGAGAACGCTATATATTTCTGAAAGCTAGACAAAATTCTGAATTCAGCAAGGGGTAATTTGTGTAGATCGCTTATCTTATGTTTTTCCCACAAAACTAATCTTTCAGATAAAAAAATAATGAAAATAAATTTGAAAAAATAGAAATATGCGACAACGTTTTTCATCTGTCATTTTATACCTCGATGGCTGATTTACAAAATTAATAATTCATTATGTCCGTCAAAACCTTCAGTTGATAAGGATTTGTAATGTTTGTTGCTTGTCCAAAAACACACAATTCCTAGAGTCAACAACTGAGCTGCAGCTTATAATGATTTCCCTTTATGTAGCAACTATGTTTCAGTTGGTAAAATCTAATGAAACAAAATGGTTATGAACAAAACCTATGCATTTAAAAAATGTGCCCAGGATACTGAGTTTAGGAATAGTAGTCAGTTCTACAACTCTGCATTTGAGGCTACCAATACTATCATGTAATTAAGATGGAATGTGTAATTTCTTGCACACTCCAAAAATGGAGAGAAATTCAATTGATAATCACAAATGGTACACTATTCCGTGTTTCCACACTTCTCCTAATAAAACAGTACCCCACTTGTGTGGGTGCTTCAATTGCCTTTGAGAGGAAAGGCCCCAAAACACAATGTGGAGACATGAAATTTTCATTATTAAAAATGGCCCATTTTGGCAATGTGGATTATTGTGGAATTTGTGCCCGTTCTCAGTCGTCACCCAGGGAAACCTACCAAACCCAGACATTTCTGAAAACTAGACACCCAGGCGAGACCAAGGTGGTGTGACTTGTGTGGATCCCACTAGCTTTTCTTACCCAGAATGCCCTGCAGACCTCAAACCCTGGCTAATATCAAATATTTTCCCCTCCACTACTTTTGGAAAAAAATAATTGATCTTGATATTGAGTGCTATCATTGCTACACATAGTTGCAAATCAGGCCCTACCAGCACATATTCATCACAGGTCGGAGACACCCCGCAACAAGGTCAACATAGCAACAGGAGCCTCCTGGGGAAACTAATGCACCAAAACCAAAGCACTAATGGGACTTCTGGGTCTCATGGCCCCACACGAAGCCAGAAACTCCCTGTGATAAACTTACCCTCTGCATCTTGCCCTTATATAACAATTGTGACAGGAGTCCCACAGCTGCGTGAGGATCAGAGCGAATCACACGATGAGTTAATAAACAAAACACTGGGCTAGCTCATGCGTAACAGGGCCTTTTCCCTCTCAATGGCTAATAACATAATTTTTACTTTCAGGGTGGGGTGGATTGGGCCAGGGCCAATGGATCGACCAGGCGACTGTGTAACAATTAACCTTAAAAATACACATTTGGTACGCAGGCTGCTCTCTGATTATATGAGCAAACAGGAAGGTGGGTCGAAAATTGCTCTAATGCCCTTAGGCTATTTCTACAAACCTAGCTTTAATACTAGTTCTGACTTGCCTCTGCTGAAGCAAAGCCTCTCCTCCCCCCGCATTAGTGCCAGCCTCTAATGGCTCACAATGCAATCAATAGATTAGATACCCTAGAGGAAGTCGATTGACTTATTGACAGTGTATGTGCTGATTGCGTTGTTCCACCTGCAGTAACCAGCGATGGGTATTGCATGGCTAGACACCGCCCGGAGATTGTGAGGAGGGCGAAATGTCCAGTTTATCAGGTTGCTGGAGACAGGAAACAAGCTGCCCACACATTTGATCCTCAGGCCAATAATGAGACGAGTGTTAGGGCAGAAACATTGTTAGCAGACCCCTCCGACCTACCCAAAGAGGTGGTTAGGCACACCCCTAGTTTAGTAGGCAGTTAGTCTACTGATTCTGCATAGTTAGCTGACTACTCATATAAGTTCCCTGGTAAGCCTAGCCCCAGTAATATTAGTAGAGGGGGGAGAATCAAAGTAGGGCATCGTTCCCAGGATCCAATTTGCTCTATGTTTTAGGAAAGGGACCCCAATGTGCCAGGAGTGACCCAACAACCCCCACTCCCCCATCAAGATCCCCTCATTGAATGTTGCAGGGCTGGGTTCCAAATTAGACTGTGCTCACTGGAGACTCTTTATTGATCTGCACAATCGTTGTCATTTTCAAGAGACCTGGCCAACCATGCAGGTCAATCTTGCGGGTTATGCTAACCTCAGTAAGGAAGCAATAAAAAGGGGAAAGGGCAGACCATCTGGGGGACTTAGGACTTGGGTTAGTTCCACACTTGGGTGCGTTGTAAAGGAGATCATGATTGCCTCTGATGATATTTTACGTGTGTTAGTCTAACATTCTCCCTGAATGCAGCTATTTATATATACAATGTTTATCCAAGACCTTTTCACATCAACTATTGAGATATTGTCTACACATCTGGCATCCCTCCCAGTAGGAGTTTGTAAAATTGTGGGTGAAGACTTTAATTGTCAATGTGAGCCACTGGATAGCAATAATAATGATCTCAATGAACAATTTCCCCTATCATAAAATGGTTACCATGGCCCTACAATTAAATGCTCCAGTCTTAAATCAGTGTACTCCACATGCAATGGTAGAACCACCTCAGATAGGGACACCTTTCACTGTATTCATAGGACCAGTCTAATAGATTCTTTACCGGTAGTCGTAAGACTCTGGGCATGCCTCATCGACATGGTAGTTACATTTAGACAAGATAGCGATCACAACGCATTAGCTCTTGCCATGGATCTCCCCGAGGGGCTATCTGGATGATCCGATCCCCTGGACAAAACGATCTGATTATCCTCCAACCGGCATAGAGTTAAATGGAGTACTATGGTGTTTTCTTGGGAGTTGGTCGGGTCAATGTATAAATTAGTAGAGGGAAGCCTCGGGAAACTGCTTTGTTCAGATTTGGATCTGGACCAAGGCGAGTCCCTACAGATTGAGGAAATACATAAGCAAATGTTTGAGGGCCTTAAGAACTTCTTTTTTTGTGGCAACCAAGCCTGTGGTAGACAAGAAAAGCCTCCTTTCCTGGTTTAATCGAACATGTAGACATTCTTAGCTTGCATTAATTGCTTCCATAAAGCATCAGGGTGGAAGGATAATACCAGACAAGAGGGCAGCTTACAAAAAAACTATAATTGAAGCAAAAAAGGAATGGGATCAAGGCAATTGGGAAGGTCTATTGGCTGCTGCAATAGAGGGTGACCATCACACTTTCTGGAATCTAGTAGCCACAGGGAGCAAAAAGGGTTATCGCCACATTGAGAATAATATTGCTGATAATTACATAGCTACCCCACTACAGGCGGGTTTTTGTGACTGCACCTCCACTATTGATCAGGTGTTTAGGCTCCAGTTACTATTCTGGAAAACTGTGGCCCTTGAGGATAGATGATAATGGTGTTTATGGCCCCTCAATTTGCTTTTCATCTGGACTCCAGGCCCACGTTTTGGCAAGTGTTAGCCGACATGGGGGTTCCCAGCTGCCTCCTCGGAACCATTGTAATGCTACACCTGCATAATTTTGCCCAAGTCAGATGTGGTTGGTTGGGTGAAGTAACTGAGCCGTTTCCTGTTAATAGAGGGATGAGACAGGGCTGCGTCCTTACCCCAACCCTTTTTACTGTGTATGTCAATGATTTGGTAGCCCACCTAAATCTATGTGAGAGAGATGCCCAAAGGTTAGCTTACATGAAGGTTCTTTCTTACATGGGCTCCTCTTATCCAAATCTCCAATGGGGCTTCAGAACATTTTAGATACATTTAGTAGTTTCTTCAGACTGAGGGGTTTGGAAATTAATGTGGCAAAAGCCAAATATATGGTTCTTGCCCTACAACTAGATCTTACCCTATTCTGAAGGGGGCCCCACTAGATTGGATGCACCTCGTCGATTATCTCGGGATCACTCTCAATGAGCAATTAGAGTGGGACACACACATCTCAAGGTGCTGACTCAAAATGGATCATCATATTGGGGGAGGGTTACAAAAGCCTATCTGGGCTTCTATTTTAGACCTCTCTCTCTGGTGATTCAATATATAACCATCAAGCCCTGGGTGCAGCACTCTATGATGCTGAGTTAAGAATCTGGGCCACTCCCCTTTTACTGTAAAGAGTTGGAGGAAATACTTTGCCTTTCGGGGTCTAGAGACCTTTCCTGGTTACAGTATGTAAGAGAGACCTTGAGAATGATGGGGAAAAAAATACTGTGTGAGGACCTAAGGGGGGGCTTCTTCTTTTATTTCCAAAGCGGTCCTCAAGAGAAACTACAAACAGTATACATTGAGTTTTCTCTTATCTAGGTCTTCTCTGGGCTCCTTGACAGATATCTTGCTCCTGAGGAAGGACGAATGTATAGCAGAGCAGTTCTTTGATGAGATTGAAAATGCACTCGCCTGGAAGCTACTTATTCAATTCAGATTTGGGACCCTGCCACTGTATTCATTTACTGCTAACTGGGCCCGCCCCATTAGGGCAACAGAGCGGACTTGTCCGTCCTGTAGAACGTTACCTGAATCAGTGGTAGAGAACAAATCAAGGCAATGTAATCAGACAATTTGGAGTAAGTTCTATTAGCAAAGTGCTAAAATAGCATACATTTTAGCTTAACAATCACAGTCTCTCGCCTAAATCAGGGGAGTTGGCATGTATGCTAGTCAGAACTGGTCTGTGAAGCACAAAACAGTACCACAGCATGATCTAAAATATAATTTGAGGAGTAACAAGAAGAAATTCAGCAGGTCAGAGAACTAAAGAAATAGCAATAGTGGGAATGGGACCTATTCCTTTGGATCATAAAATAGTAGAATTATTTTTGTTACGTGCTGGAACTCAAATTTAGCCTCCAATATTTCGTAAAAAGTTTTCTATGATCCAGCTATGCAGCAAAGTGTTTTGCTGCATGATTAAATAATCCTGTTCATTCAAGAGTATTACTTATTTTAAAAATTATAATTAATATTGACTATAGTTATTCATATGGCATACAAACAGATTCATTTTTCTAAATGGGTTTTTTCATTTCCGTACATCTTGTTTGCAAGAAAAAAATGTTTTAAAGTAAGAGCGCATTCAAATAGTTGCCTGCCCCTTCCAATATCTACCTTTATCGTAACATATACGACCTAAAAATACCATTTGCTTACTGTGGGAACCTTTTCAGCAGTCTCAGGGTGGGCAGGTGTTCCTGAGCCCAAATTTGGTGATTTCAGGACCATCTAACATAAATGTCCCTAACCTTAACCTTACTGTTCCAAAGCTGGTCATCAAATACACCCCTTTATCACATAACTGTCAACGTAGTGGAGGTGAGCAGTCCAAGTCTTAATCAGGGAGGTGGCGTGGGGACTAGAAAGAGACACAATAAATAGCAAATGATCTGTTGGACCTAGTCCTTTCTTTAGGGTCATCCCAGGTTTTAGTCATCCTCTGCTGAATTTGTTTTTTTTTGGCTTTTAGGACTGTACTCCTGCTAACCAGTGTTAATGCTTGGGCTCTCCCCCTTTTTTTTTTTTTTTTAAATAACCAGATTTGATTAAATTGTACTAATTCATAACAAAACAAACGAAATGAAACTAAAGACCACAATCCAACATGGCAAGCAAGATTACAAGAAAAATAGTCAATAGTCAGCAGTACTCTAACGTGGAAGGGGTAGGGGACCTCCATTTATGAGCAATATCACTCTTATCCACCAGTGTCAAAACCCCAATAAAGATGCGCTCCATCCTAGGGCCACCCACATCCTTTAACAGCCCCAACAGCACCACTCTGGGGGTAAGAACGAGGCTGTGGCCCAGAAAGACAGAGATCTCTCTCCCAATCCCATCCCAGAAGGGTACAATACCCGGGCAGGACCACACCACTTGATAGCACTCCGCAGCCACCAAAGAACATGTGGCACAATTGGCTTGTGAGGTCCTATCCACCTTGTGGAGCCACAGAGGGATCATGTAGGTCACATGCAGGTAGATTAATTGAACCAATCGGAGGCGTGTGGAAATAGCCAGTCCTCAGGCGCAAACTGAGCCTCGCACCTCTCTGCATCCTCAAGGTCTCCTACCAAGGCCTCCCACCGCCCACGCAGCTTAGAGAATAGATCGGGTCATTGGAAATCAAAGAGTAGTATATCACAGAAATAGCCCCAGTCTGCAGCCTCCCCATCAGTAGTTTAGCTTCAAGGAGGCTGAATTCCAGGAGCTGCGTATCTGGAGAAACATTGGCCGACAGGGTACGACGTAGCTGCAGGCACTTGTGGAATTGGGTGGTGGAAAGCTGATAATGTTCCTGCAGTTCCTGAAATGCCCGCACATGTGTGCATTACCAAACGTCCCTGAGATGGTTTATTCCAATTCTATCCCAGTGCAGGAAGCCCTCCAACCCTGCAGTATGGTGCAGCCATGTCCCCTGTCACATGGGGGTCAGCTGTCTGCCTGGTAAGCGCACAGTTCAAATCCACAAATCGAAGCACCGCCCTCCAGCACTGCTGTGCAGCATGTGTGCAGTCAGGGAGGGAGCGAGGGATCGGGCCCCATACAGCAGGCCCATTAGCTGGCTTAGGCCCAGTGAGGCTAATTCAACCTGGTAAGTTGGGTCGTCTCACCTCCGGTGAGCCAGTGGTTGATCATGACCAGTTGCGAGGCCAGGTATTAGTAGCAAATATCCACTATGCCCATCCCACCATCAAAGGCACACTGCCGGCAACTCACAAAGGCCACATGTGGGTGACCACTGGCCCAAAGGAAGTTACTGGCAAGGGACTGGAACCAGCGCCAAGGGATTGGAAATGGAAAGTTAAAAAATATATATACAAACCGGTGTAGAACCATCATTTTAAACAGGACTACTCTCCCTAGGACGTGCAGGCGACCCCTCCTCCACAGGCCCTGCTTCATTTTAGTGACCAGTGGAGTCAGGCTAAGACTCCAGGCCAAGAATATAAGGCGCAAAAAGTGAATGCCTAGGTATTTGAAGGACAGGTGACGCAGAGGGATAAGCAAATACTCACATCCCGAGCAATGGGGACCAACAGGGATTTTGCCTCATTGACCCTAAGGCCAGATGCCTCCCAGTAAATCTGGAGGATTTCCAGGCATCGGACGTGCTTTCCCATTTAACCATCGTAAAATGGGTGTACACCTGATTGGTACTTTTAATTTACTTTTAAGTCCCAAGTATATGACACTACATATGCCCAGGGCCTGTAAATTATATGGTTGTAGTGGACAGCAGCACTCTTTGTGCAACCCACTAAAGCAGCTCTGTAAAACTAGTCCCAGGATTGCAGAAGCAACCTGTAGTGCAGTTTTACAGTGCCATTTCGACCTGCCAATATACACATTTTACCAGGCCTAAAGCTTCCACTTTAATATTTAAAAGTCACTCATGAGGTAGGTCGTAAAGTCTGATAGGGCATGGTGCATGGTATTTAAAAAGTAGGACATGTGCACTTAGGTTTTACTTGTCCTAGCAGTGAAAAACTCCCAAAGTTGCTTTTTACTGCTCTCCCATAAACTAACACTGGGTTACTTTACTACACTCAATAAGTGGGTTTTGGAGCAGATAGAGAAAAGCCTCTTCCACTCAACTGAATTGTAATTTAAAAACTTCTTTCATGGTACAGTTGGATTTAAATTTACTATTCTGAGAATGCCACTTTTACAAAGTTGGTAATTTCTTGCCTAAAACAAATGTACCTTCCTGTCAGTAACCATGGTTATATGACTGTAATATCTCTCCTGTTGTGTGATGTGAATTCTTTCCTATCATGGGGACAAAAGGGCCTTGAGTGTTCTTCTACTGAGCAGGAGGACCTCGGGTGTCGTGCTCTGCCCTTCCTGAGCTTCAAAGGGTAGCCTGAGGGCTGTGCTTACCCCCTTCCTGATTTCTGAGGGCTGCCTGCCCTGCCACTGACAAATGCAGTTCATTCCTAGGCCTTCCTGCCTTTGTCCCTCTAGACAGATTGGAGCCAAACCCAAGAAAGGGGGAAGGTTAGACAAAGGAGGCACCCCCACCTACAGGCTGTCACATGGTATAAAAATAGTACTTTCAGGACCATTATTCATAATACTTCTGGACCTTTGGAAGATTCAGAGGAAGGACTGCCCTGCTGTCTGAAGAAGAAAGACCGGACCCGCTTGCCTTGAACCCAGGACTCCTAGAAGTGACTCCAAGGGTCTGTTGGCTGACCTCCTGTTTGATCTACAGGGACGCAAAATGTTTCCAGAGGCCTTCCATTCCAGCTGACGAGCACCATCTGGGCCTGCCTCAACCCTGCTGCTGGCATCTGCTGGAGTGAGTCCTGATCCCCAAGAGGTGGCCCCCAGTCCCTGGACCTTTGAGTGGCATCAGAGTGTGCTTTTCCTGCCTTTACAACCATCTCCTAGTGAAAATCCAGCTGTTTGGAGCTCTTCATGACTGCAGTGGGGCTCGTGGCATCAGCAACGGTCACAACGTATTCTGCCAGGGCAAAGTTATGATGGTGACCTGCTCCTCATGCCAACCAGTGACCGTCTATGTCAACCACCAGCGCAAAGCTCCAACTGCGACGCTCCTCGTGCGATAATGAGCTCCTCGCAGCCTCCGCCAACACGAAGCTCTTGCTGAAGCTCCTCACATGGACTAAGACTTTGAGAGGGTAAACTCTTCACTGCGACAAGCCTGGTCACTATATCCCACCCGCTCTTCACCACGGTTGGCCTGAATTGTGGCTTTTGCCTAGTCCTGTGCGACCAGATACATGCGAGTGGCGGTTTGTGCTTTTTTGCACCATTTTCACCCAAAAACGTTTAAAAATCGTAACTCCAGTTCGATTTTTGTTGTCTTTTATTTCACTTTATTACAGTTTGAGAACTACTTAAATACTTCACACATTGCCTTTAACTTAAGCCTGACTGCTTGTGTGCCAAACTACCTGAGGGTTAAACACAGGTTTATTTAGTGACTTTTGTGGTTCACCCTGATAAGGATTGTGTTTATTACTTGAGTGGGGCTCTCAACCCACTCAACTAATAACCCAGTTTCCTACATAATCAACCCTCCATCTTAGGCACAACTTGTATCGGGCGATATGCAAAATAACCATGCCAGATAGGGGTAAAAGGCCGCTTTATTTGGACAGGTATGCAGTTTCAGATTTTTACAAAATTATGAACAAAGCCTCACTAATACAAAGTCAATACCTAACATCCCCCCCACCCTCAAGCGATTCCCCACAGTAAAAACTTCCCAAAACATTGTTCTAACCAACCATCCTCACCAACCCCTTTCTTTCATCCCCTGCCTTCCACTTGCCTCATTCATCGCTCCCCTGTGTTCCCTCTGGTCGAACCTACTCTGAATGCCCCCAACCCTTCCTGCCTGTCTCGATCTCCTCAATTTCTGCCACCTGTCCAAGCAACAATTACCATGCAATAGAATCAGGAAAAAAACCCTTATAGCCTCAATATGACCAAATTTTTATAGAGAGGGTGGGAGGGACAGCAATTTGAATATAAGCTCCCTACCTCACCGCCTGAGCATGAGTAACTTCAACGACCTAAACGGTTGTTCCCCAACAGCTAAATCACGTGCGCAGCTAAATAACTGCACACCTGTCCCTTGGAATGTTCCAAACGCTCGAAGCTGCCCGGGCGGTGGACATTCTGCGAATGCGACACCCAGGAGCCCTCATCGGGCGATATGCAAAATAACCAGGCCAGATAGAGGTAAAAGGCCGCTTTATTTAGACAGGTATGCAGTTTCAGATTTTTACAAAATTATGAACAAAGCCTCACTAATACAAAGTCAATACCTAACACCCCCCCCACCCTTAAGTGATTCCCTACAGTAAAAACTTCCCAAAACATTGTTCTAACCAACCATCCTCACCAACCCCTTCCTCCTGCCTCATTCATCGCTCCCCTGTGTTCCCTCTGGCCGAACCTACTCTGAATGCCCCCAACCCTTCCTGCCTGTCTTGATCTCCTCAATTTCTGCCACCAGGAAAAACCCTGACCATGCGTTTTTCATGTCCCCCCCGCCCTTTACTTCATGACAATTTATCCGCAAATGTTCTTGAATAGTCTTTAAAAAAAGGCACATTTGAACTAACGAATGCATAGAAAATTAAGAAGATATCGTCTTAAAGCCTGCCGCCAAACAGCTAGCTCCCAAAATTTAGCTCGAGCTAGAGAGCCATGATACAAGGGACTGTCGCCTCAACAACCCCCATATTAACACCAGGTGTTTAAAGCTAAGGTAACTGCTAACTTTTCTTTTATATTTAATAGATATAATTCGTTACCTGTAAAAGAAAGATGAACATCATCTTGCCAAAAAAAATGAAAATCTTCTTTAGTTATGTCATTGTGAGCCAACCAACTTATTCCATCAATGCTGCAAAAACTGTGTATCTCTCTATTAACCTTTCAGCTTGCCCTCTCAACAGCTGTAAACTTCTCTGCCCCCCTCCATACCCTCCTAGGAGTGAGCGCTGTCAAAATCAATTTTGTCTTGACCCAGGATCTGGCAATCACTTCTAAATCAGATTTCATCTCTATTAATAAACCTAAACCTGACAATTGAACTAAATCGTTTTCACCTAAATGTAGGAGTAAAACATCAGGACATTTTCTTACCGTTAATAATTCGCTTAAACATGGCATTAACTGGCCCCATTTCATGCCCCCTCACCCACCAATCAATTTTTATGTCATCACAACGAAACCCTAGATTTTTTCCAAAATGTCTTTTTTCAGCTTGTTTCGCAGCCCATTTTATAAAAGAATGTCCAATTATCCAAATGGTCACAAGAGCCACAGGAGGACCCGAAATATGACCTGAAAAAGAAACACAAAGTTAACACTTATCTAAACTCTAAAGAACTTCTAACTTTCTAATATATCTCAAACAACAGTCTGAAGACCATCTACCTAAACTCTTGACCTCTTTGATGGAGAAATCCAACCTGGCTGCTTCAGAAGCGGCACCAATTCTAAAAGAGTGCATACCAAAGCGAAAAGCATTCTCTCCCAAATGACGCAAGACTTTTCTCATTACTGCCAATACCTGAGAAGCCTTAAGACGAGAGCCGCCTTGAGATCTAAAAACAAATTCAGAAGAAGCACCACCCGCAGCCTTGAAATCCTGCCAGGCTTCCATTGGACATTATGAACCGCAGATCTTTTGAAGAGTAACATTTCCTCCTTTACGTACCTGATCTGTTTTGGATTTTTCCAGAAAAATCCTTATTGCTATTTTGGAACTAACCACATTTTTAACTTTGAGATCATCGTTAAGACCCTTACCTAAAAGCTCTGAAATTCTAAAAGCTCCAAAAAATAGCTAACATATGCAAAGCTTAAATAATAAACATTCAAAATGGGAAAACCAAATAACAGGTAAGGTTTTTATTATGGCCCATAACATCTTCAATGAAACAGGCTCTCTGACATGCTGACCTCTCTTCTTCTCCTTTGCCCAACCTTGCAAAAGTCGCCTCCCCATCTCACCTTCAGATAGCTCAAAGTCCCAGAAAAGGTTTCCATAGAAATTGAGGCCTGCCAATTTACCAGCGCTCGTAGTGGCTGAAATGATTCTGTCTATGTTAGCCATGATGAAATGTAGCACGTCCTCTCTACGCTTCTCTAAACCTTCTAAACTGTGAGTCTTATAAGATGCGCCTGATTCTAAAAATTCTAACCATGCCCTTCTATAAGCTAGCTTGGTACTTTCTGCAAGCGATTTTTCAATTAGCCGAAGCATTCTCACTCTGCCAGTTCCCATACCTCTTGAGGAACCTGAGTTTTTCGCAGGTCTGCTCCGGGCGCCAAACCACGGAATTTCTGCCACTGGGAACGAGATAAAGTATCTGCGATATTGTTATCTGCTCCTGGTACATGCTTAGCTTAAAAAAGTATGTTATACTTCAGACAACCTAACATAAATCTTTGTAACAATTTCAGCAGATGTTTCTCTTTAGCTTTCTGACCATTGATCAAATCCACCACAGTCTTATTGTCAACGTAAAAGATGACCGTCTTGTTTGCAAGTTTAGTACCCCATACCGCTAAGGCTACCAACAAAGAAAAAAATTCAAAAAATGCTATACTTCTCCCTTCGGAAATCCATCTCTTTGGCCATTTTCCAGCGCACCATCTGCCTTCCCAAAAGCACCCAAAGCCATTAGCTCCTGCAGCGTCAGAAAAAATTTGTATCAACCACACAAAGTCCTTATCTGGCGACCACATAGTGACTCCATTAAATGCTCTCAAAAACATTAGCCAAACTTCAAAATCAGCCCTAATTGCTTCTGAAATCCTAATCCTGTGATGTGGCAGAGTGACCCCGGACATAGAAAAACCTAGCCTTCTACAAAAGGCTCTTCCGGCTTTTAACACACGGCAAGCAAAATTCAAATGCCCTAATAGACATTGAATTTGATTCAGAGTTAATTTAGGAGACAATTTGGCTTGTTCTAACAGTTTGATAATTTCTTGTACTTTTTTGTCCGGTAATCTTGCTTCCATTTTTACGGTGTCTAACTCAATGCCTAGTAAAACTAAACAGGTTGAAGGTCCTTCCGTCTTCTCAGCTGCTAACGGTACACCCAGATCCTTAGCCAACGACTCAAATTTACGAAGAGCCTTCTCGCATTCTTGTGTACCAGCTGAACCAATGAACAAAAAATCATCCAAGTAATGAGTGGCGTTAACGTGACCTGACCTGTAAAAAAACACCACTGCAAAAACGTACTGAAAGCCTTGAAAAGATTGCAGGAAATGGCACATCCCATAGGGAGAACTTTGTCCACAAAAAACTGATCTTCAAATTGAATACCTAGCAATTCGAAATCCAAAGGGTGGACTGGTAACAGCCTAAAAGCTGATTTAATATCGCATTTAGCCAATTCTGCTTTTGTGCCCAATTTCCTTATCAAACCCAAGGCTATATCTATTGATGCAAATTGAACCATGGTATCATCATTTGCTATAAAATCATTTATGGAGCAACCCTGCGGCCAAGAAAGGTGTTGAATCATACGAAATTCGCCTGTTGTTTTCTTAGGTATTACTCCTAAAGGAGATACTAAGAGATCAGGTAAAGGCCACAAAGAAAAAGGACCAGCCATTCCTCCTTCTGACACTTCTGCAAACCTCTTTTGTCTTACCACGTGTGGATATTCATTTGCTGACTTATCATTCTTTGCAAATCTACGACATCTAGGGCCCTGGTCGCCTAATCTGAAACCTTCTTTAAATCCCCACTCCAGCCTTGCTGCCTCTTCCCTGTTGGGGTAAAACTTTAACCAAAAACATAAACTTTCAATGTCAATTGGCGCAATAGCCCTTGTAACCAGGCTGAAATGTGTTGGTTCTCCCCTGCCTTGACCAAAACCTCCCCAGTTTGCTTGGTCCTCGAAACATTGTAATATGGAATGCTTCCCTCCACATTTTGAACACTCGTGTTTGTACCTGCACGGGCTCCTTTGACAATATCCTCTGTTGAAATTCCAGCAGGCGCCTGAATTAGCTGCTTGCGGTCTATTCCAAAATCCCCCCGAGGTGGGCTTAGCAAGAAAAGGCCGATGTGTTACTGCTAAACCACTTGCCGTGTACATCTTTGGCGGGGGTCTTTGAGGGTACAGCCACTGTACCCATAACTCCTTATCAACTTCTCCCCACGGTTTTTCTGGGATAAGGACCAACCGGGCTCGAAATTCTTCATCATAATGAAGCCAGGCAAAACCCCCAAATTCCATGTGTGCCTTCCTAATAGTGTCAATGTATTTAAAGATGGATCCTGCTCTTTCAGGAAATGTTTCACAATAGACACTCGCAAATATTAAAAATGCTGATGTTCAAGTATCAATCGTTGTAGGCACCCTTGGTCTTTTCGCTAACTGCCATGCTTCTTCCCTGGACCCCTCTTTTGATTGGATCTCTCTGTGAAGCAGTTTAAATACATCGACAAATTTGCCTTTCCATATTTTATTTTTAGTTACTTTATTCAAATGTGCTCCCAATGGCATAGAAAGCGCCATATATAGAAAGCCCCATATACAGCAAACGCTTTAAACTTTCATTTCTAGATTTCTCTTCTTTCTTTTTGTCATTTTTCTCAGTAGATCCCACAGATTTGGTTAGATTATCATCATACCCATCTACTTTGTCGACCTGCTTTGATTTACCTTCTTTACTTAGTTTGGATAGCTCAACGTCATCTGACAAATACTCCGTCCCCACATTTTTATCTGCCAATTTAAGATCTGACATTTTGTTTCTCTTATAGCATACAAAATTAGTATTCAAAAACCTTGACCCATGGCTCTCACCTGTTCCTAATGCGTTGCCCATATCCAGCGATGACCTTTTTTTTGACTCCCCATCTTGACATCTTTTTCCCCCGTTGTGTCTGAACCAAGACTCCCCATTTTCTTTATTCTATAAAATAAGATTTTTGGACAAAAGTTTGGAGCCCCCGCTCTACCCTGTTCCCCACAACAACAACACCCCCATCAGTACCATCAAAATATCGTCCTGATACTCTACTTCCCCTTCAAAATGCATATACTTATTAATCGCACTCCCTCTCGGGCTTTCACCATCCCCAACTCCACCATCAAATGACATCCAATCAATTGCTCTTGAAGACTGAGAAACACGTTTCGAATCCCACGAGGTCAGGATGATTGCATCAAAATCACCCCTCTCTTCAGACTGGTGACAACAGGACGCTTTTGACCTGTCCAGTAACTTCTCACTGCACTTTACTCCTTTATGCAGGATTTTCCCAGCGTGGTTCCGCAAGCCGCTGAAACTTGCAGACTCTGGAACTTCCTCCTCTCCTAAATTTACTAATTCTGATTCTCTATCAACGTCACTAGGCACCTAAATCCACTTCCCAACTTTCGCTGCTGTATTAACACCTTTTTCAGGAGCTGCATATCTCACCTCTAACTCTTTTTTGCCTGAACAGTATCCTTCAATTGGTTATCTAACCTCTTTTGCTTATTTATTCTCTGGTCTGAAGGTTTGACCCTCTCCTCAACTTTTGATAAGAAAACAGGAGAATGGCTTGCATGCATCACCTTATCACCTGCTACACTGCACACTATTGGAGATAAAGATCTCTCCACCGGTTTTGAAGAAGCCTCACTGCCTTTAAATTTTAACATCTTTTCAAATATAGGGATGCTTTGTTTATCAGAAACTTTCTTTTCTGATTTATTTAGACTACCGAAAGAGCTCTCTTCTGATGCTAGCCCACCAGGGGGCGTTACTGAGCTCTTGTGTGTTGCCCTGGCCTCCCCTTTAATTCTTTTCTCTCCTTTAAGGAGCTTAGCACTGACCGACCGGTTAGGTTTTAATGCACGTGTGCACGTACGGCCCCTCCCTCGCCTAACAGACGACAAGGCACCGAGTGCTGAGGAGGTAAGGGAAGCCTCTCTTACATTTATTTCACAAACCCCTCTACTCGCACTGGGGAAGTCCTTAACAATCCTGGGGGAATTATCCAATGACGAGCAAGCCAAAACGGCAGCTGATACACCATGAGCCGCTACACGCCTCGGTCGCTCCATTTCCACCCAAGCCTGTGACAGAACACCAGACTGTAATAAATCCTCCCTTCCTGCATCACAGAGGATTTTCAGGGCTTCTCTAACCGCTGCAGCTGCTTCAGCCATTTTTAAACTTGGCTTACTTAAAAACGACAACAGCAATTTGAATATAAGCTCCCTTCCTCACCGCCTGAGCCTGAGTAACTTCAACGACCTTTAACGGTCGTTCCCCAACTGCCGAATCATGCGCGCAGCCAATTACCTGCACACCTGTCCCTTGGAATGTTCCAAACGCCCAAATGCCACCCCCAGGAGCACTCATTTTGCATCACACAAAATGGAAGCCAGTGCGGCCATGTTCAAAGGCACTAAACATACTCCATGCATGTCTTCCGCACTCATATAATACACACATGCAGCATTCATACCCCACATAGATGGGTGAAGGTTCCAGTGTCAGTGGACTGGCAATCTAAAAACATGGCAGGTGCCAGTAGGCCAACTCCCTAGAAGGCAATAGGTTCAAAAAGACTGTCCTTCTTCCTAAAATCAGTATTGTTGTCAGCACTGTCAGTCCTCTTCAGTCAGGTGGAGCTAGAATAGTTGCACCCGCAAAATGAGGGTGCGTTTAATGTGCTCCTTTAAGCTCAGAACCCCGTTCTAGGTCTCATTCCATGTTACAAATTACCTCAGTGCATGCGCATTTTTCTCATGTGTGCTAAGAAAAGGGTTAAAAATACTACAACTTTTTAGGGTAATATTGAGGCAGAAGTGCATGTTCGTCTGAGCCATGCATGGGACCTTACTCCAATACTTAATCTGAGCCGGTGGTTGCTGGTGGGGGCCACGAGCACTCATTTTTGGGGACCAGCACTTATTTTTCCTCATCAGACATTTCCAGAGAGCAAGCGAGGGAAACACATGCAAACGGGGAAGAAACTGAAAAACGATAAACCGTCACAAAGGGAGTAGGCAGGAACCTGCACGACTGATATAAAAGGACAGGGAATGTGTGGTAGTCGAGTAAAGAGGCCTGAGGTGGCTTCCAGATGTCGCAGTCTTGGTATTCATCGCAAAGGTGTCAGATGCGGGTTTCTGTGCAGGCTTTGGGCACCGGCACTTATTCTTGTACAAATTAAACATTGCCTTTCTCCATTCCTACACTTATCGAAATATTACTATCTTAAAATTAAAGGTTAATTAAGTGACTTAGAAGAAGATCGTCGGAGAAAATAGATGTGAAAAGGACAGGGCACAGGTGGGGATCTTTCTCAATAATTATTTTATTTCTAACAATACGATGCCCTGCATATATTTTGACATGGCTACTTTCAGTTCTGCATTACCGTTAAGGAGTACAGTTTATTCCCTTGTTTTGCTCACCTATAGCAACTTGGTCCATCAGAAATGCTTTAAAGTTAATTTGATGTTCACTTTTGTCATAAATCTAATTGTTCTTTAGACACTGTAGTGAATCTGCAGTAAACCACTGGGGAACCAACTCACAGGCTGTTGCTTCTCGTATTGGGAGTGTATGATGCACTCAGCATTTAAACCTTTTTCACATGGATGAAGAAAGTATTTGTGAATTTACAGAAAACACATCCTTTAGCTTTGCGGACCACTAAACATAATTTTTGTGAGACAATTATAATACAAAAACATATTTTCCCCATAAATGCTTCCTCTAACCCCTACCCTGGAACAATGTTTTTCACATCATGAAATTACCTTAAAATGTACCATACTTGCTAACATTAGTGTAGCGCCATCATTAAAAGATTTAAACTGTGAATAAAATTAGTAATATCTTGTGCTCCTTTTTGTGAACCTCAAAATAGATCATTAACTCCAATGTATTTAAATAGTAAAAATGTTGGTGCCTTATTTCCAAAACAATGCAGCAATTATGCGTCTTGTAAAGCATTCTAACAAATAATTTTGCGAGTTACACTCCCAATTTTAAGTTTATGTTTTGTAAATACAGTATTATCCAAAGCAGAAGACACTCGGGTCCTTATGGTCCAGGGTGCAGTTTCACAGTCGAATACCTCGATCTACCCCTGATTATAACTAGCAGGATAACCCTTGGATAATATTGCTCATTTTATTTTGCCAGGAGTTTTATATAGCGCAAACTTGATCCGAAGGTATCAAAGCGCTTTACATGAGCACCAGTTGCATTACACAGGACACTTTTAATTTTTGTTAGGCATGACGTGGAGGTACTGTATGGTAAGGTGATGACTTGGTTCTGTGGACATGTCCACCCATTTAGCGGTCAGTGTCGCTATCAGCGAGCGATGTATTAGGAATTGCCCCGGCGGTAGTCCCTCATCTGCAAACAGGGACTCATATGGTATAAGTGCCCCATCTCGGTATAGATCTCCCAGGGTCTGTATGTCAGCTTCTCGCCAGTCCGTGAGTGCAAGAGATGTGAGCGCCCCGGTCCCACTAGGGGAGCTCTCCAATGGTATTGCCGGTGCATAGGGGGTCAGAGCTCTGGTGAGATATAGGCACCTGCGATAGCATTTGTACGCCACCGCCAGTAGAAGCGGCGACGGCGTTGCAGCTTTGGTGGCTGGGTGGAAGAGTCGAGTTATCTGTTCCAGGGAGCGTGGGGGCAGTGTGGATGCCGTGTCATCTCGACCCCTATCTGCAAGCCAGCGGGCTATCCACTGCAGCTGTGCAGCCAAATAGTAGTGCTCAAAACAAGGCGCAGCCAGCCCCCCCTGGTAGGTAGGCAGGTATAGCTTTGTTAGTGCCATTCTGTGTCGGTTGTTCCCCCAGAGAAAGTCCCTGAGTAGTTTAGTGAGTGTGACAAAGAAGGCCGCAGGAACATATATAGGTAAGTTAGCAAAGTAGTACAGGAGCCTGGGGAGAATCACCATCTTGGATAGTGCTACCCTGCCAGTGACCCTTAGCGGTAGTGCGTTCCAAAAGTGTACTTGCGACTTGATGGCAGTGAAGGCCTTCCCCAGGTTTCCGTCAAATAGGTCTGTCGGTTGACGATATATCTGAATTCCCAGGTACCGGAAGGTGTCCTCCCGCCACTGTACCCTCGTACCATTAAGGGTATATCCCGGATCTTGACTGCCCTCCCCGAACGCGTAAATACAGGACTTGCTGGCATTCACACGGAGCCCCGAGATGGCGGTGAAGTCGTGCAGAGTGCGAGCCAACTGAGCCGGTATGTTGTCTATGTCTCTCAAGTAGACCAGTAGGTCGTCTGCATATAGCGACACTTGGTGTACTGCGTCTCCTAGGGTATTCCATCTACCAATGTTGCCCGCAATGTCGCCGCTAGGGGCTCAATCGCCAACGCGAACAGGAGTGGCGATAACGGGCATCCCTGTCTGGTACCCCTGCATATTGGTATGGCGTCAGATATGTATGGCCCCAACCTTACCCGAACTGTGGGGTTTTTATATAAGAGGGCAACCATTTGCAGAAATCCCAGACCCAGCTCATATCGCTGCAACAGTGCCGACAGGTAACTCCACCCCAAGCAATCAAATGCTTTTTCCAGGTCCAGCATTAGGCATCCCGCTCTGGGCCACTCCTGTACTCTGTCTGACGCCACCCTGAAAAACCTTTGCAAGTTCAGTGACGTGCTTCGCTTGGGCATGAATCCATTTTGGTCACCGTGGACCAATTCGGGGACCACCGACGCCAAACGTTCCGCTAGCACTTTAGCAAGTATCTTATAATCCACGTTAAGGAGCGCCAGAGGCCTATAAGATCCCAAGACTGTGGGGTCACGGGCTGGTTTTAGCAGGGACACCAGGTTCGCCTCACGCATCGAGGGGGGCAGTGTGCATTCCTCCAGTGCTGTTGTATAAGGTGTGTGTAAATGTGGCACCAAAGACTCCCGGTAAGCCTTGTAGAACTCGGTAGGCAGGCCGCCCGGTCCCGGCGATTTCCCAGACGCCATGAACCCTATCGCCTCCCCGATCTCTTCCAAGGTGAGGGGGCCGTTAAGTGCCTCCTGATGTGTTGCTGAGGCTATGGGCAACTGGACAGGCTCTAGAAATCTCTCCAGATCTTGACCTGAGCAGCGGACCCTTGATTGGTACAGTTGTGTGTAGTGGTCTATCATTACCTTGTGGATCTCACGTTGTGTGTACACTAGGGTTCCCTTCGGTGTGCGTATAGCTCCAATCGGGGCGTGGTTGCTTTCTTGCTTTAGCAGCCAGGCAAGTAGGCGGCCCGCCCTATCCGCTGTGGCATGTGTGCGAGCTGTGTGAGCTGTGTAGTTATGGCACCGCAAGCGTTCCAGGAGTTCTGCATGTTGTGCCCGAAGAGTTTCTAGGCGGCTCGAGTGTCTGCCTCCTCCCTCGCCCTCGCGTTCATATTGTAGCAGTTGGGATTCGAGGCGAGTGATTGAGTTTGCTAACTGCTTCCGTATGTTCCATGTGGCCCCTAAACAGTGACCACTGACCGCTGAGTTGAGGGCGTCCCATTCCACCAGCGCATTACTTGCTGTATCTTCGTTGAGGTTGAAATATGTAAGGACAGCTGTCCCTAGTGACGAGCGGAATTCGGAGTCCTCTAGCGCAGACGGCTGGAGCCGCCATGTGGGTATGGGGGGCCGATCAGCTTCCCAGCTGAGCTGGAACCACAGGGGGTTATGATCGGAGTGTGTCCGCCCTAGGTATTCTGATTTCTCTACAAGTGGGAGCAGGGATTGGGATCCCACAAGCCCTATCTAGTCGTACATGTAAGTCGTGCATTGCCGAATAATAGGAGTAAATACGTTCATTGGGGTGGAGGGCGCGCCACATGTCTAACAATGCCCAGTGTGAGAGCCAGTCTGTGAGCGTCTGTGCATTTGACACAGCTGATGTCTTACGGAGAGGAGGGAAGGACCTGTCTACATGTACATCAAGCACCGAGTTGAAATCCCCACCCAGCAACCAGGGGAACCCAGCGTAAGGCGTCAGCACGAGCGACAACTTTGTTAGGAATGATGCCTGGTCTACATTCGGGGCATATATCGAGCCAGTAATATGGTTTGACCATTAAGTGTCCCCTGCACCAGAGTGTATCTGCCTTCGGGGTCTATTACCACGTCTGCACAAATGAACGCGACGCCCGCTCTCACCCAAATTAGTCTGCCCCTCGCATGCGCTGAATATACAGTGCCATACACCTGCCCTCTCCAGCATCTGCGCAGTCTGTCCAATTCCTGCTTCGTCATGTGCGTTTCCTGCAATAGGGCAATTCCGACCGAGTGTCTCTGGAGGTAGTCAAATATGGAATAGCGCTGTGTGGGTGTGTACATGCCGCGTATGTTCCATGTGAGTATGTTAGCTCGTGCCATTACTAGAGTGTTTAGTCGTCGGGGGCGTCAGGGGTGGGGTATGTCTTGGCGAGCGCGGAACATGGGCGAGTGTAAGTGCACCGGTCAGTTGCAACGAAAACGATGATTGAACTGTAAACAACATAACGTCTGGGGCGAACTCTGCGAGATTGTCCGTCCAAACTTCTGTAACCATGTAGAGGTATAAACTAGGTCAGTATGTTGCCTGATGGGGTGTGCGTACAGGGAACATTCTACTGTAGCCGTCCCTCTTTTCCCCTGCGTATGTGGTGTGTCATTGATATGTTCCGCCAGATTAGCCTGCGAGGCCAGCAGGATTCGGAGTTAAGTGACATCTCGTGGATACTAATCCCCTGAGAGAATATTCGTGAGGTATCTAGCCATGAGCTTAGTGGTCTCCTAGTCATCGCCTAATGGGCATGTGCGGTTGTTAACACTGCTGGCCTACCCCCGCCCCCAGTACAGCATCGGTATACATATATTAACAAACAATGTACTACTTGCGTGGGTTGTCGCTACAGAGGTCAGCACGATAGTGTTCTCATCCTAGGATTCCATCAGCAGTCTGCGGGGTGACCACTGGTATGCAAAGGTCATCAGATATTTCAGTTGATGGTGACGACGAGCCACTCGCCACCACCGTGGCCTGCACATAGGAGTCCAGGCGCTCTTTAGTGTGTGGGGTTCCAAGGGTTGTAACCGCTTCCAGAGCATTCTGTCGCTCTATTCGTATTTTCTCCGGACTCGGGGCTGCAGTTCCTCGCTTCGCGCCACGCGATGTCCTTCGTCGTCCACGTCGTCCATTCCTCCTGCCTGTTACGGTGTCGCCTTCCGAATCTGGTGGTCTTGCTCCCGTCCACAGTCCCGACTCATCCAACCAGTCCCATGCCTCCTCAGGAGAGTCAAAGAAGCGGGCCCCCCCTTTCACAACCACCCTCAACCTTGCAGGAAATAACAGCGAGTATTGCAGCTCTAGTTCCCGGAGTTGGCGCTTCACTGCCATGTAGTTGCTTCTGCGGCGTTGTACAAGAGCGGTGTAGTCTGGGAAGAGCATAACTCGACTGCCGCCCACTTTGAGGTTTCCCAGTTTCCGTGTTTCGCGTAGCACCGCATCTCTATCCCTGTAGTTGAGGAGTTTAAAAAGGAATGGGCGTGGTCTGGCTCCCGGCTGAGGCCTCTGCGCTGGCACCCGGTGGGCTCTTTCTACCGCAAACTGCTTCGACAACGTTCCCTGGGGCATAAGGTCGCGCAGCCAGCACTCTATATATTGTTCTGGGTTCCTACCTTCCTCTCCCTCTGGCAAGACCGCAGCCCGAATATTGTTGCATCGGGAGCGTCCTTCCGCGTCTTCTGCTCTGTCCTCCAGGGCATATATACGATCCATCATGTCTTGCAGCGCGGCAGCGTGACTGTGAGTGACCGGTTGGAGTTCCTTGAGCGTTTGACCTTGGGCAGTAACTTTTTCAGCCAGTTTGCGGTGATCTGCATGTAGGAGCGTGAAGTCCGAGGTAACCTTATCAATCCGGGTTTCCAGAGATGTTCTGGTAAGCTCTAGTGCGGTGCCAATTTTCTCCACAGCTGCGAGCACATCTTTGGCCGCCAGTGCTGTGGACGTCGGCTCCATCTCCCCCTCGTCTCTCATACGTGAAGGATCTAGGCTGCCTGCACGTAGCGGCCCCTACTGTACCTTGGCACGCATACGGCCCATCACAAGTTGTTGCGCCGTGAGCATTCGCAGCCAGCGGCTGGTGAGACTGGTACGTGGGCGATGCGGCTACGACAGGGCTCAGGGCAGATGACGAATCGCCTCCCAGCTGTTGGCTACTTGAGCGATGTGTTCAGGATGAGGCCCTATTTACGATCACCTCATGTGCGGCTACCTGAGCACGGGGGCCGGTGCCGCGGCCTGTGGGTCCCACATGCAGTTTCCCCTATATCAGTCTCCCAGTAATACTGGATATCTGGGCCTCCAACGGGTGACAGCCGGCAGCAACCCTCAGTGCTAGGTCCCCGGATCGCGTCGGCTCCCCTGCAAGACGTGATAATTCCGCCGGGTGTGAGCCCAGTGCGATCTGCCTGTTCGCTTGATCTCTGCCCTCACTTCTTGTAGCTTGTTGTCGCCTTCATGCAGACCCTGTAGTGTGATGAAGTTGCTGGTGCCAGTCTTAAGTACCACCTCTGTTGGATCGACGTTGTCGGCTGCAGAGTGTTTCCTTCTCCAGTATTGTACTTTTCCAACTGAGGCACCTCCCGCGCCTGCCGTCTCCCAGCTTACTCACTGTGTGGGTAGAGTCCGCTACCCGCTGGTAGTTGTGGTGAACATAACTGATATAGAGGTTCTGCGCATGTTTCAGACTCTTGCCTAGCGTGTTCGCAGACTGGGGGTCAGAATTTGTGCCGCGAGCCGTGCATCAGAGGCGGCGTGTCATATTGTGCGGCGGCTCATCCCCAAGTGCGGGCCCGTGTCGCAGCGGCACTTCGACTGCGGGTCAGCGATGTCGAGGGTCCACACGAGTGTGCAGCAGGGCGGCAGTCTGCAGCTCCTCCCAGTGGCAAGGAGTTGTGTGTCTGCAATCTGTGTGTGCTTCGTTTCCAATGGGTCGCTGCTTCTCCGCAGGGATGCTCCCCGCGGTGTCCGCTCGTTCTCAGCACCTCTGCCGCTCTTCTCCACAGTGCTCAGCAGTCACCGCGACATCGCGGCCCCTCGGGTGAGGGCAGCGCCGCCTAGGCCGCAAAGTACTTCAACGCACTGGTCGCAGAGCACGTCCCTACCTGCAGCTGCTGGCAGGGCAGGCACTGTGTCGCTGGCGGTAGTCGTCCGCCTTACCGGTGCAATTGCGGCAGGATTCTCGGGTTCAGCCGCGGGGGCATCCACTCACCAGCTCACCGCCGCCACATCACACGCCTAGCAGAAGGCCCACGTACCCAGAAGCCGATTCCAGTCACGGCAGGTGTCCCGGCTCCGTTGGGGGACCCCCTCGGTGAGCGCCGCCTCTCTCCGCTCTGGGTTCACTCCGGCGCGCAGTCTGCAGCTCCCACAGTGGGCCACCGTCCTCACTCTCCCCCGCTGCGGCCTTCGCTATTGCAGCTCACTCACCGGGGGCCTCAAGGGCAGGATGGCGCCAGTGCCGGCCGCACGATCCTCAGGTTCCCCAGGTACTGCGCAGCGGCTCAGATCTTCACTACAGGAGCAGCGTTACTCCCCCCAGCAGCCGCCCACATTCCTCCCCGGGGAGAACACTACGGGGCTCACCTCGTCCGGTGTCCAGCGATACGTAGGGCCTTCTCCACCTCAGTTAATTCCCACTAGTCAGCTTCGCCGGGCGGCGCCACACATGCGATGCAACGGCATCCGCAGCTTCTTTGCTCGCTGTCTCGAGGCCTGGGCGAGGAGATCGCTATTTCCCTGCTCCGGTGGTTCTCCGTCACAGCGGCAGCCACCGTCTCGGCGCAGACGGTCGCCCTCCGTCGGTGAACATCCCCGCGCGGCCTCACATCGCGCAGGCCATGTCTTTCGCCATGGCGGCCGCCACGACCACGAAGGACGAAACGGCTCGTTGGAGGGCTCCCTGGCTGCAGCAACTCTCCGGGTGTCTGGCACCGTTTATTTCTAGAGTGGATGGCACACTGCAAGGATGTTTTTGTCGGATTAGAGGGGATATCGGCCAGAGCGTTAGGTATTCGCGTCCGCCATGTTGGCTGGCTAGCCACGCCCCCTTTATTTGGGTCTCATCAGGACGGGGGTATAAGGAAACACCTAAAATACAATATATATTATGTACATCGGTTACTGTACATCTAATACCTACGGAACAATGTCAAAACAAATAGCGGTATACTACTGAGAAATAGTTTCCATGCACCAACACCGATGTGTGATTATAGTGAGAATGTCAAGCACAGGAAAGCGAAACACTATACACCTGTGTCTGGAGATGTCACAGTGTGTTACTAATCAGCTATTTCGAAAATCAATCAATCAAGAGACTACGTATGGAAAAGCCCCTCACGTCTACCACATGCATACCCTGTGTGCGAATTACAAACACATGATGCATGCCCCAAACAAACTCTACAGCTCGCATAAAAATGCAACACTTACAACTGTAAGCTGCGGGCCAGAAAAAACCAACGTACACAGACACTCCTTGCACTGTCTTGTGTATTCACTATCTAACTCACACTCCGAATAGATCCTTAAAGTGTGAAATAACATAAATAATAATCGTCATAACGTGCCCAGAGAACGGAGCTGCACTCTAAAGCAAGAGCAGGCTACATGGTTACCTTAAAATCTCCTTTCATACAAGTAAAGCAAAAAAGCCATAATGCGGCTTGCCTCTGGCGGAGCTGATATTCTCTGCGGGGTGGTAAGAGAAAAGAAAATGACTTGTTATGATCACACACTGCCCCATATTATATCAAAAAACATTTAAAATGGTCGCACCACTAAGGCCCCATGGACGCTTACCCGTAGTTAGAATCCCAGGTCATAAATCTCAGGAGCTCCGTGGAGTTACGGGAGCCCTTCTTCGCCTGAACTCGCACCGTTCCAAACGTCGGCTGGCATGGAAGCAATAAATCACCGTAATGTTCTAGGAGGCAAAGATACAGGCAAATAAAGCTTATTCTGGTCCTGCGTTGCCCCCAACTGCTACAAACAGAACACAGCCTGGATGAAGCTTACCCGTGGCCAAAGTCCCAGGTCCTCTAAATCAGGAACTCTGCACGAGTCGAGAGCCCTGTGTCTCCAAAGCCGCAGCGATTCAAAAACACGGCCAGCCGGACGCTCAAAAAATATCCGGTATTTGTCACGTGCGCACTTCACTCATAGAGCGTGAAGACATACTACTACGCGCGACTAAGGATAAGCAATTGTCTAAAAAGTGCTCAAAATGTAACCTAAATAAAGAATGAATATGCAGAAAATAAAAAGTGAATAATAAATACAAAATAAAATAACAGAAATAGTCACCAACACCCAGAGTGCATGGAAACTAGTGAGGCAAAAAGGCCAGAAGTTCTGGGGAGAGAGAGAGAGATAAATTATGTCACCTTGACAATTCGAAAAATCAATGCCTCACAGGCAAAGGGTAATACATACAATGTGCACAAAGGTTCTCAACACTTATATCTGCAATCGAAGTGTACAGACCATACAAATTATATACAAAATATATACAAATATATATACACACATTGAAAAGTACATGCAAAAGTATAATAATCTTAACATCCCAACATGCCTCTCACGTCTTTCTTAGGCATCTCTGATCTTGCTGCCTTAACCAAATGTTGTCTTATGTTTTTCCTTTCTTAAAGGCAAACAAAGGTCTGGGGATGTCCAGATGTTGTACTAGTCTCCAATTTTTTAACATTATTTTTTGGTGTTATTGGCCTTGGGACTATATGTCCAATACGCAAGTCAAAGGGCTGTTCTCTGATTTAGGTTTGGGGATCAATAATTCCTCCTTCGGAGTAAACCAGGCTCTTTTGAGCGCTGTCTTGACTAGTTTTTTTGGGTAACCTCTATCAATTAGTTTTCCTAGTAGAATATCTGTATTTTGAAAGTAGTCGCTTTTGTTGATGCAATTGCGTCTTATCCTCAGGAATTGCCCATAGGGCAATTTTTCTTTCAGGTTCCTGGGATGTCCACTTGCAAAATGCAAAAGAGTGTTCCGATCAGTAGGTTTAGTAAAGAGGCTCACCTCTAATTTGCCACCTTTGTCCATAATCCAAACATCAAGAAAATTGATTTTCTCATTACTATGCATAATGGTGAATTTAAGGTCCTGAGTCCTAGTATTCAGCCAACCGTGAAACTGCTTCAAGGAATTGATGTCACCTTCCCATATCATTATGATGTCATCAATATATCTCATACAGTGGTGGATGTTCAATTTAAAATCACTGGATTCATTAAAGATATACTGAGCTTCGAAACAATCCATCACCAGATTGGCTATCTCTGGGGCGAAAAAACACCCCATCGCCACGCCTTTGACCTGCAAAAATAAGTTATCTTTAAATTTGAAGAAATTGTTTTTCAGGCATAGCGAGGCCAGCGATGCAATGAACTCAGTTGGTACTTGATGTGGTCTGTCTCTTTTATTCAAAACCATCTCAAGGACAGATAAAGCCTCATCCTGCGGGATGTTAGTGTAGAGACTTTCTATGTCAAATGATACCAGTAGTTGTTTATCACTGTTAAAAGGAAGGTTCTCTATTTTGGATATCAAATCCATGGTGTCACGGATGTATGCTTTAGTTTGGATAATGAATGGTTTCAGAAAGAAATCGATATATTTCGCCACGGGTTCCAACAGGGAACCACATGCCGAAATAATCGGTCTCCCTGGTGGACATTCTCTATCTTTATGTATCTTAGGTAAGATATACATATTCAGTGTTTTCTGTGTAGAGGTGTTTAAAAATTCATATTCTTTACGGGTGACAATGCCTTTTATTTATGTTTTGGTTTTAAAACATAAATAAAAGGCATTGTCATTTACAATGCTAATAGCTCAAACTCTCGCAAATGCTGAGACCTATTGCATTGCAAATGCTTGTTTTGGAAAGGGTTTCAACCGTAGTTGAACAAAGGCATCATATTAATCTGCTGCTACAAAAATAAAAACGGAAAGAACACCAAAAATAAACAACATTCAAAAGTCATAAAAATGCATATGAAACTGCTGCTACAAGAACAAAAATAGAAAGAACATGGAAAATAAACATTTCAATGTCACAAAAATGCATATGAAACTGCTGCTAAAAAAACAGAAAGTACACCGAAAATAAACATTCCAAAGTCATAAAAATGAAACAGAGCCTTGCCCCCCACCCCCATCGCCCCCCCCACCCACCCTATGGCTCAATCAAGGGAACAGATAAAAACCTGTGTGTGCGTCTTTGCATGCGTGCAAGATAGTTTCAGTGTATGTCTGCAGGTGAAAAGCCAGGGCATGGGGGATGAGGAGGGGAAGAGGCAGCTTACCTAATTATTCTGGGAAGCCTGGGTTGCCTTGGAAACCAGCCGGGGAAGTAGCGAGGAGATCCTAATCCAGAGGCAGCAACGAGCCACAAAGCAGCCACGAAGATGAGTAAAAAGGACACGAGGTGAAAGCAGCGACGGCCAAGAAAAATAACTGGATCCAGTGGAAGGCAGCAGTGACGGCGCAGAATATTGCAGAACTCTGTGGAAATAAAGCCTGCATTGCGAAGGTGCTGGTCCATCTTTATGGACAAAGTTTGCGGGCATTTCCTGGTGTGCATGCTGAAGTCTTTCTGATTGGAGGACAGGCATTGATGACGTAGCCACATTATGATTGGCTTATTTTGCCTTGTCCTCCAATCACAGAGCCTCCTGAGATGCAATTATTTCGAATCCAAAACAAAAAGGAAACATTTTGGATTTGAAGCAGAAGGTAAGCAGGTGAATGCGCAACCCCCTTCCGATGACTCCACGCCCCCCCCCTGGGGTTCGCGCCCCATAGATTGAAGACCAATCAATTAGGATATCTCTATTAAGCAAATCACTAGATACTTTAGCGACCAGTACGGTCAGACATTTTAGCGACCATTACGGGGACTTAGTATTTAAGTATTCAAAATATTTGAGCTCTTATTGCTGATAACGAGAACACCAAATAAGAGGATCTAGCAGACACCCTTTCTTTAGGGGGTCTCGTTAGGGGATTACTTGGTCACACGTTACTTCCAAATTTTACTGATGGCCTTATCACATGTCTTTTACTGTTTTAGTGCGGGAGCTTATCATGAACTCCATCTTTTGCGCTTAACTAGGCTGGCTATCCTGTCCATTACAAGGCTGCTAAATATTTCGTCGATACCAGTGACTTTTGGTATGCTCCTCCTCATGTTTTATCTGTTGGCATGCTCTTGAGATGGTATTTCACGGGTGTTTTAGTTGGTAGTTATTATTTGTTTTCACTGGCCTCTTTTGCTTTCTGGTCTATTGGTTGTTTAATTGGGGCAATGGCAATTTTTACAGAGTCTTAGGCTATAGTAACTTAAATACAGACTCTACCATTACATTGCTGATAGTGTTGTTTGGAAATACATTTTTCATTCTATTCCATATTGGTTTACAGACTTCATTTGTATACTTTCTTCAGTGTTCAGTGTAGGTGAGGCACTTGCGGCTTCAACTAGAGATTTACCACAAATAGGAACGCGCCCTGTCCCGGCCCTCCTCTACGCTGATGACGCCGTTCTTATGGCCCGCACACCGTTAGCCCTTCAGCCTTTGCTAACGAACTTCGTAGATTATATGAAGGAACTTGGTCTTTTAGTCAACCGACGTAAAACCTTCATTATGAAATGTGGAAGGACTAGCCAGAAGTGTAGAGACATAAAAATAGGTGGTACTACCATTGGTGTCACAAGTAACTTCAGTTATTTGGGGATTCTATTTGATAGAGACGGATCATGGAATAAGGCCATAGCTGACAGGAAGCAACGTTTTAGTAAATCCTGTATGGCCCTTAGGAGCTTTGCGAAGCTCCTGGGTACAAATCACCCTGAGGTGATGATGAAAATCTATAAAGCTAGGTGCCTTAGTACAGCGACATGCTAGGGCAGGATTGTGGGGATATTGAAAATGCACAGATATCCAAATCGTAGAGAATTTATTTTTAGAAGCCTACTTGCGGTACCCAGAAGCACATCTGTCTATGTATGTCACGCTGAACTGGGGGCACAACACATTACAGACATAATAAAATTGCAGCCAATCCTTCTTTGGCACAAGATTTGGATCTCGGAACATACAGCGCTCAACCGAGCAATCATTGAAGATTGTCTCAAACTAAGCTTGCATCTAAGAATCCCATGGCTAGCATACGTGAAACACTTCTTTTGTGACCTAGGTTATCCTGAGTATTATGAAAGCACTGTGTAACATCAGCAGTAAGACCATTAAAGAGGAAGGGATGACACAGTTAGAAAATCTTGGACTGCTAATCGAAAATTCCCAAACGTAGTGTATTAAAAAATCAATTGATTTTAACAACTTTTAACATGCAACCTTACCTCAAAGCAGTACTGAATGGTAGGCATAGATTTGTTTTGACCCGTCTCAGATTGGATCTATTTTACAGACTAGTCAGTTTTCCAAAAATGAATGACTGGTCAACAATTTTAATCTGTTGTCCATATGATAACACAATGCCTCAGGATACAATGCATGTGGTTTTCTTTTGCAAGTTTTATAGTGATTTAAGGAAAAGATACATTCTCCCGATTATTAAACCACTTGGTGACACACAATGTCGCCTCGGTATATCTATACTTGCAATCATTGCCCAATTTAGAGATTTGTTGCAGATTGGCATCTTTCTTATGGGCGGTATTTTACACAAGAAAAAACATTTCAGTATTCCCATCAGAAGGAAGTGATGGAACTCAGCCAACGACACATGATGTGTAAAGTACTGTATGGATTTATCTACTTTTATATTATCGGGAATGTGCAATACTTTGTATTTATAGATTTTACTCTTGATTAGTTTAGCGTAGGATTGGATTATATTCATGCACTCTTATCTTTGATTAGTCTTAAATGTTTCTGTGGATTAAATAAAGAGGATGGATAAGTGGGATACGTTTGTAGGCCATTCTAACCACATCTGCATTGTGCCGCTTATCCCCATAAACAGGTTCAACAACATGACCACGGAATGATGGGGAACTGTAAAAACTGGGCATCTGATGAAATCTGTACAATAATCAATGTCACTACGTAGGCACTTTATCATTTATTTTTGAGAATGTTTGTTTATAAAGGTGTATTTGTAAAGCGGGCAGTTGATATCTTTTCAGGATATTCATACACATCCTAATACTTATCGAGAATTGATCATTGAATGTTGTAAGAATTTTAGTCTGCTTTTTTAACTAACAATGGATGTTTAATAATATACGATAAGTACTGTGCACGCCGTTTGTTTTAAATGTTGCTTTTATGGTTGTTTTTTATACTTCTGAATAAAGTATTACTGACAGTGTTCAGTGGATGCTGCTCTTGTGTTACTGATAGTGAGTACTCTGTCACTCTTTCAATTGGTCTCATTTTCCAAGATCAGTATTGTTTTACTCTATCCTCATTATTACTATTGTTTATTGTAATACTCTAGACATTTGAGGTTCCCCGGTTTCTCATGATGAAGGATTCGTTTGGGACTTTGGATTTCTCTAACCTTATTATCACGACAGACTGTTAGAAGAATCAGGACTAGACCGACCATGTTACCACCTATTTAGGTGGGTTGTACAATATTTTATACACATATAGTATGTGGTTTCTATACACGGGTATAAACAATCAACGAAAGAGAGAGGGAAATAGGATTAAGGAGCACTATTGGTCCCCCTAGGCAATATATAGTAAACAACTGAAGAGTGTACCTTTTCAAAGGCGAAGAGCAAAAATGCAGAATCCCACTAGGTTCTATAGAAAGCCCTCACTCACCAACCTGGTTGGTGACATGCTTCATCATAGGGCCCCACCGGGAGAGGCCGAATGCCACCCCGGTGTGCTGCAATGCCAGAATTACTGCGGAGCTGGAAAAATGGTAATTTAATACAAAAGTGAGAGTGAGTTAAAAATGTCTGAATTATGTCAAAATATATATTTTATTAATTTGCCAATCAGACATGGTTAAAACATAAAGTGTTGGACAAAAAACTGAATAAATTGTTCAGCTATGTCCCCTGAGAATTGGTCAACATGTTTCTGCCTATGTGTAAGTAATTATTCAGGCATTCGTCAGGACTGAAGGTGAAGTAAATTAAACCCCGGCGGTATGGACGCTCTAAGGCCCACCCTAACCTGAGGTTATCGATGTAAAAATTTTTTTGACTGTGATAGTCATGTGATCCTCGTGATTAAGAGGAACCGAGTTTATTATCCGGTGTAGCAGCTGCTTACACCATGGGTCTCGGGAGGGGAGTGGTGGCAAAATGGCACACCGCCTTCAATGCCAATCACCCGCTTGGAACCTGCATGGACCCTCGTATGGCCGGACCCCGCTGAGCCATACGAGGGTCCATCGCAGGTCCAAGCGGTGCTTGGCATGACAGGTGTGCCTACTTGCCACCACTCCTCCGAGACCCATGGTGCAAGCAGCTGCTACACTGGACATAGACTCTGGTTCCTCTAATCACGAGGATCACATGACTATCACAGTCCAAAATGTTTACATCGATAACCTCAGGTTAGTGGGCCTAGACGTCCATACCGCCGGAGTTTAATTTACTTCACCTTCGGTCCTGACAGATGCCTGAATGATTACTTACACATAGGCAGAAACATGTTGACCAATTCTCAGGGACATAGCTGAACAATTTATTCAGTTTTTTGTCCAACACTTTATGTTTTAACCATGTCTGATTGGCAAATTAATAAAATATATTTTTGACATGAATTCAGACATTTTTAAATCACTCTCACTTTGTGATTAAATTACCATTTTTCCAGCTCCGCAGTAGTTCATGGCGTTAGCACACGCGGTGGCGTTCGACTTCCGGTGGGGCCCTATGATGAAATGTCACCAACCAGGTTGGTGAGTGAGCTCTATAGAACCTAGTGGGATTCTGCATTTTTGCTCTTCGCCTTTGAAAAGGTACACTCTTCAGTTGTTTACTATTCTATACACGGGTGACATGTGCACGCTATTTCACTGGCTTATCTTGGTTGGTGCTTCTGTACTCTCGCACTTTCTATTACGGTTCCTTTTCTGGCCATTTTATATCTAGAGGTCACGGACATCTTTTCTGTTGCCTGGCCCTTGCATTTGACACTTGTTCAGAGCTGGAATCACTATTTCTTTGAGTTTCACATGGTTTCATCTGTTCTATACCTATTTTTGACACTTATGTGATATTTCTGCGCTTTCTCTCGTCACGATATAAGCTTTTTTACTTATGTTCACATCTGTAATATGCTTATGCAACAAAAAGAACATCAATTCTGTAAATGTCTTTACAGCCTTGAAAAAGTCAAAAGTTGACAAAACACGTATTGGCTGTGTTCCTTCTGGACTAATCAACCTGAACAAAGATTGTAAACCATATCATATTTTGTGGACTACAACCCCTGTGTTTTGAACTGTATCGACATATTATTGTGATTATGTTGAATATTAAACAGAACCATATCTAATGAATAAGAGTCCATACTGTCTGGACATTACAATTCTTGGAGAGTGCTTTGGCTTCCTATAGTGAATGTATTCTATACGTTAACTTTGGATAATGTATATGTGCAACCTTTGGTAGCAGGGTGCTTGAACCATAACAGCACCTCCATGTTCTATTACACCAGTTTCATGTTTGAATTTTTTCCCACACAAAAATCTCAATTGTTACAGTGCAACACGAGGTGCGGTAATTCTGGCCACTACCACCACAATTTTATTATATAAATATGTATTAACCACCTTAAACTTCAATCATACTTCTACATATTTCAACATTTGAACAGCTGAATTTTAGAATACCTTAATTTTTCTGTTACTTATTGCATCACAGATTCTAATTCTGAACGGCTTCCTTGCATCTCACTGTCGCTTTTCAATTGTGCATATCTGTGAAATGAATGGTAAATTGTGGTTACCATCAATTGTAACATCATTGTGGGGTCATACGTTAAATACAGGTTTTCTGTATTTATTTGAAATTATTACTAGTGGCTTGATAACATTGCCGACAAACGAAGTCTCTTTCTTGTTGACCACCCTTTCGATTTTACAAACAACTTGTTGTTTAGTACCATTGTTTTCTAACGGCCGCTGGGAAGTCGGCGTGTGTGATTTAACTCCTTTTCATCAAGGGTTTAGGTAAGGGAACATGTGTATTGGGCCACTTGAATCTATTTGGCACGCAAATCAGCTCACCAAATTAATTACTTACCTTCTTTGCCTGAAGTTATTTTAATCCATGTTTCACTCTTCCGCTTACTGCTCCAGTCGATGGATGAGTCGGCGTGAAGTATGACATCGGCGGTTGACAATTAAGGCTGAGTAAATCGAGCACCATTTGGGCTTCGGATGCATGCCGGTCTGTGTGGTTCATTTTAGCCTAACAGGGCGCTCCTGTTGCAAGCTGGTTTCTATAGTTTTGATGTATCCATGTATATTACATTCATTTAGATGATAGCTAGGATTTTTGTATTTTCTTCACACTTTAAAACAGATTCATTGTTCAAAGCTTATGCAGCTTATAATCTACTGATCTCTTTCCTAGATGTGGAAGTTAGACCCTCTGAGATTGGATTAGTCACTACCCTACATAAAAAACCAACAGATAAGAACAATGCCTTACATTATAAAAGCTTCCACTCACGGAACCTGAAAGATAGTTTGCCGTATGGGCAATTTTTAAGAATTAGACGCAATTGCACTGTTAAGGAAGACTATGAGTTACATGCCCTCTCATTGAAAGAAAAACTTTAAGAGAGGGGCTACACTCATATATTGTTAAAACACTCCATGGTGAGGGCTAGGTACACACCGAGGGAACATCTATTGATGAAGAAATCTTAACCACCAATGGATAAACTAGTGTGTGTCTCCACTTTTTGATCAAAGACTAACAATCTAGAGAAGATTATTCGTAATAATTGGCACCTTATAAAAACACAGAATGTAGTCTTAAGCCACCGCTATTTGCATTGAAGAAAAATACCAGCATTGGTCAGCAAATAATTAGAGCCAGTGACTGCCAACAAACCAGGTCAGACAATTTGAGGTCACCATTGAACCTAAAACCCGTAGACGGTCACCATAAATGTGGCAATTGTACAGTCTGCAGTTCGACAATCGAAGGGTCTTCTTATAAAGATGGCCAAGTACAATGGAGACATAATGAATTTTCCAATTGTAGAAAAAAGAACGTGGTATACGCCATAATTTGCCCTTGTTCAAAAATGTACATTGGAAAAACTAATCAAGAAGTGAAGCATAGGGTGGTCCAACACCGGTCATGACTCAAAAATTAGATTGCAGCAGCGCCTATGGTTAATCATTACAATAAAATGGGTCACACCGAAATTAACTTCAAGTGGACAATTTTGAGTGTAATTAAGCCTAACCCAGGAGGAGGTGACCCCAAAGTTATCTTGGCAAGAAAAGAAGCATATTTGATTATGAAATTCAATATGGTTACACACGGATTAAACTAGATGTCAGAGATCAGTAGATCATAAGCTGCATAAGCTTTTAACAATGAACCTGTTTTAAAGTGTGATGAAAATGCACAAATCCTAGCTATCATCTAGATGAATGTAATATACATGGATACATCAAAACTACAGAAACCAGCACGCAACATGAGTGCCGTTAAGCTAAAAGGAACCACACAGACCAGCATGCATCGGAAGCCCAAATGGTGCTCGATTTACTCAGCCTTAATTGTCAACCTCCGATGTCATACTTCACGCTGACTCATCCATCAACGGAGCAGACAGCAGACGAGTGAAACATGGATTAAAATAACTTCGGGCACAGAAGGCCAGTAATGAATTTGGCAAGCTGAATTACATGCCAAATAGATTCAAGTGGGCAAAAACGCAACTGTTCCCTTCCCTAAACCCTTGATTAAAAGGAGTTAAATCACACATGCTGACTTCCCAGCGGTGGTTAGAAAACAATGGTACTAAACAATGAGTCGTTTGTAAAATCGAAAGGGCGGTCTACAAAAAAGAGAATTTGTTTGTCTGCAATGTTATCAAGCCAGCAGTAATCATTTCAAATAAATGCAGTATACCCGTATTTAACGTATGACCCCACAATCATGTTACAATTGATGGTAACCACAATTTACCATTCATTTCACAGACACTCACAACTGAAAAGCGACAGTTGGGGGCGCAAGGAAGCCGTTCAGGATTAGAATCTGTGATGCAATAAGTAACAGAAAATTAAGGTATTCTAAAATTCAGCCGTTCAAATGTTGAAATATGTGGAAGGTTGATTGAAGTTTAATGTGATTAATACATATTTATATATTGCAATTCACAGAATTGGCCCAGTCTTTGTCCTGAAGAGAACCCCAATATTGCCAAGGGGGTACGAAATGCGTTGGCCTAGCCTCTGGGGAAAGAGTATCCACAAGAAAACAACCAGATATGGAAATATCAGCAGATTGCCTATTCCTCTAGATAACATAGTCACAATTAGCGGTCCCCAAGAGTGTATACCGGCAGGAGAGGACTTTTTTAATGAGTTACTGGTTATCTTCGCTGTGTAATGTTATTTTTAAACAAATGACTGGTCAAAGAATGGTCTTTTTATTCATGTAGTCATTCAGTCTGTGGAAACAATGTTATAGTTATTTGATTTCCTATTATTATTTTTTTCTTTCTGCATATATAATATGTTCAGCAAATTTTGTGCGTACTTTTAAAATTGAAAAAAGTGGCCTTTTGATGACATGCTAATTTTTTTTATAAAAGTTGAAGTGAATCAAGAAGAATATGTGAATAAAACACAAGGACTAATGAAAATTAAATTATTGGTCCTCTTTGTTGAGTTAGCATAGAAATTAGGCAGCTACAGCTTCCATTTGGTTTACACTTTTAGAAAGATGGCATTTTTCTGCTCGTAGCCCTTTGTGCCTACAGCCTGTCTCCAATACACATCTGGGGTGGGTGACAGATGGACTTTGTGCATTCCCTAGACAGCTGTTATGTCCCGTATAGAGGCCCTAAATGTAGACCCGTTCGTACATGCCCTAAAATGGACGTATTCGTATTTGCCCTAATATGGTCATATTCGTACTTGCCCTATTATGGTCAAAGCCGCATATGCCGTATTACGGTCATAACTGTACATGTCCTATTATAGTCATGATTCCTTATATAGGCATGATCTTTCACCTACATTGGTCCTTGCTAGTACACAACGTGCTCTGAGGGCTGAGCGTTATCTATCCTGTGGTTTTGAATACAGCAGGGTGTGTCCCAAACACAGGCCCACACTGTACTCATCAATTATGCATGGCTCTCTAGGAATACACCACCTGCATAATATGTATGTACAAAGTTCACCCCTGACGTCTTCCTCATGTCTAACGACAGACCAATACAAACCATACTGAGGACCGAGACTGTTTAGGGTATAAATACACCACATCTTGCCCCGGCAAGGCAGAGGGAACCGAGACTTCCATGCTGACACACTGACCAGAGACGCTGAGGCTCCTGCATGCAGTCGCTCCAGCTGACAGCGGTCTGACACAGCCCTTGCGGGGTGTCCAACTCGAGACCAGGACGGTGTCCCACACTCTCTCTATTCAGGTATGGGGGTTCGACTAAATCCTAGAAGGATTCTTGGCTCTTAGGCTTTTAGACCTACACATATGCTAGGTACACTCAGGTACATCTAGTTAGGCATCGTAGGAGTACACACACTTTTCATAATGCTTTTATATTCATGTATGTATTCATGATTATTGCAATATGGTAGAACTGTTCTATCCCTTTGCTTTTATCGTACTGCTGATAATATATCTCTGCTATTGTCTGCTGGTTGCCGCAGCACATATATTTTACACTAGAATAACAACTGTTCAATAAATACTTATTGAAACGCCCAACTGTTTATTCTGTGTAATTCTCTGAGACAAACCGAATAAGTAAGCACGAGTGACTGAGTGAAAGGTAGTACATTGTTTCCACGATTCTGAGGAATTTGGGTTGTCATGATCTAAGGTTGCCAGAAGCTAATCTCTCCCCGATAAGAGGAGATTCTAGTGGCACTGTGAGCTAGCTAATGCAAACCAGGCTAACATATACGGTGGGGGTGCACAGAGTCAGTCTGCCACCAAGCCCACAGTTTATGTTATCCAAACGCGCAGGTCATTCAGGGGTACTATAGGAACTACACGACACAGCCACACAAGAAGGAAGCTTAGATGTGGCTGATTGGCCATCCCCATCCTGATGGGTCATCCTGGGCAGGATGAGAGGGAGGAGCTGACACACCTGAATAGGCTGTGTCCGGCCCCCACACAAAGGGCTACATACTACCCTGTGGTGAGTCTGGAGCCAGAGTATGAAGAAAGGACCTCTGTGGACTTCAAAGACCATTCTTTGAAGTCACCCCCACTTCCAAGGCACAACTGGTTATAAGTACTGGGTATCTACCACTTAAGTACACTACTGGACCTGTGAAGAACTCTGCCAGGAGGTAGGAGTGCTGTGCTGCTACAAGGACTGCCACTCTGCTGGACTGCTGATCTGGAAGAACTGCTTTTATGCTGTGCTGCCCTGCTGCCTACTACCCTCTGCCCCGCTGAGGAAGGACTGGACCAATATCACTTGAACCCAGAGTGACTCCAAGGGCATGCTACCTTGCACCCTGTTCTAAGTCTCAGGGACATCAAAGAGTTCTCATCCACCTGCAAGAGCACCTGGACTTTGCTCGCTGCATGTCTTGCCCTGCCAAGTGGTGCCAATCCAGTCTTGGGCCCTTGGAAGTGGGTATAAAGTACTGCAACTGCTAGAATCCACACATCAATGCTGTTGCACCAATGGGAACCGGTGCATCTCACACCATGCTGATGCATCACCGCTGCTACAAGGACCGACGCCATTGCATCGCCGACGGCGCGGCCATCGCCTCCAATTCCCAACGCATCGCCTACATCTTACGGTTTGACTACTGCGCATCATCGATTTGCACGTCTCATTGAGAACGCATCACCTACAATCCTGTGCTTTGGCACCAAAGCATCACCTGTTGCTTTCTGTATCTCGTCGCTATCGACGACGCAACTAAGGTACTTTTCAGCGGGCCAAGGCTGGTCCCTGTATCCGACCCGTGCTCCATAGTGGCGCTCTCTTCATTAGGCTCAGTATGAAAATTGGTGAGCCAAGTTGATCTTCATGGGAAAAAGGATGTTTACTTATTCATCTATAACTCCATAGGAATGCATTGGATTCAAAGTGGCACAGTGGGCACAGCCAGTACCGTTGCTTGGCACAGGCTGAATCCTTATGGAACTTGCAGGGGGATCTGGTGTGTATCAAAAACAAAACACATATTTGTGAGCCAATGTGTTTTTCCTATAAGAGAACCACAATTACTTATTCGCATATAACCGCATAGGAATGCATTGAGGTGAGGGCAACCAGTTTAGTGCCACCTGTTGTGACAAATTTTGCTTGGCTCAGGCAATTTACATATATGTAGAGTAGACCGGTGCTCCCTTTGCTAGGATGAAGATGAAAATTAGTGAGCCAAGTTCATCTTAATGGGATAAAGGATCGTTACTTATACGTCTATAATTCCATAGGAATGCATAGGCTTGAGGATGGCACAGTGGGCACAGGTAGAAACATTGCTTGGCTCAGGCTAAATCCTTATGAAGCTTGTAGGAGGATGAGGTTATGTTTGAAAACAGCATACATAGATATTTGTGAGCAATGTGATTTTCCTATATGGGAACTGCAATTACCTATTCAGACATAATACATTGAGATGAGGGCAACCCATTTGGTGCCACCTGTTGTGACAAATGTTGCTCGGCTCAGGCAATTTACATGCAGGTAGTGTGGAGGGGTGCTCTCTTTATTAGGATCGGTATGAAAATTGGTGAGATAAGTTGATCTTCATAAGAGAAAGGATGGTGTCTTATTTGCCTATAGCTCCATAGGAATGTATTGGCTGGTGGGTGGCACAGTGGGCCCATGTTTTGGTGGAAATATTGCTTGGCTCAGACTAAATCCTTTCGCATCTTATAGGGAGATGTGGTGTGCTTGAAAAACAAAATACATATTTGTGAGCCAATGTGATTTTCCTATAAGGGAACACAAATGCCTATTCAGACATAACTGCATAGCAATACATTGAGGTGAGGGCACCCCGTTTGGTGCCAACTGTTGCGCGAAATTTAGCTTGACTCAGGCAATGTACATACAAGTAGTGTAGAGGGGTGCTCTCTTTATTAGTCTCGTTATGGGAAATTGGTGAGCCAAGTTGATCTTCACGGGACAAAGGATGGTTACTTATTCGTCTATAACTCCATAGGAATGCATTGGCTTAAAAGCGGCACAGTGGGAACAGCTAGAAACATTGCTTAGCTCAGGCTAAATCCTTATGGAGCTTGCAGGGGGATCTGGTGTGTTTGAAAAACAAAACACATATTTGTGAGCCAATGTGTTTTTCCTATAAGAGAAGCACAATCACTTATTCGCATGTAACTATTTAGGAATGCATTGAGGTGAGGGCAACCAGTTTGGTGCCACCTGTTGTGACAAATTTTGCGTGGCTCAGGCAATTTACATATAGGTAGAGTAGACGGGTGCTCCCTTTGCTAGAATGAAGATGAAAATTGGTGAGCCAAGTTGATTTTCATAGGATAGAGGACTGTAACTTATTTGTCTATAAATCCATAAGAATACATAGACTTGAGGGGGACACAGTGGACACAGGTGGAAACATTGCTTAGCTCAGGCTAAATCCTTATGGATCTTATAGAGGGATGTGGTGTGCTTGAAACACAGACTACATATTTGTGAGCCAATGTGATTTTCATATAAGGGAACTGTAAATGCCTATTAAGACATAACTGCATAGGAATACATTGAGGTGAGGGCACACCGTTTGGTGCCACCTGTTGTGACAAATTTTGCTCGTCTCAGGCAATATACATATCAGAAGTGTAGAGGGGAGCTCCCTTTATTAGAGTTCAATATGAAAATTGGTGAGCCAAGTTGATCTTCATGAGAGAAAGGATGGTTTCTTATTCGCCTGTAGCTCCGTAGGAATGTATTGGCTGGTGGGTGAAACAGTGGCTCATACTTTGGTGGAAATGTTGCTCAGCTCAGACTAAATCCTAATGGATCTTATAGAGAGAAGTGGTGTGCTTGAAAAACAAAATACATATTTGTGAGCCAATGTTAATTTTCCTATACGGGAACTGCAATTTTATATTCAGGCATAACTGCATAGGAATACATTGAGGTGAGGACACCCTGTTTGGTGCCACCTGTTGTGAGAAATTTTGCTTGGTTCAGGAAATTTACATATAGGTAGTGTAGAGGGGTGCTCTCTTTATTAGGATCAGTGTGAAAATGGGTGAGCCAAGTTAATCTTCAAGGGAGAAAGGATGGTTACTTAAGTATTCGTCTATAACTCCATTGGAATGCATTGGCTTGAAGGTGGCAATGTAGGCACAGGTGGAAACGTTGCTTGGCTCAGGCTAAATCCTTATGGAGCTTGTAGGGGGATGTGGTGTGCTTGAAAAACAAAAGACATATTTGTGAGCCAATTTATGTGCACTGAGGTGAGGGCACTCAGTTTGGTTCCACTTGTTGTGACAAATTTTGCTTGGGTCAGGCATTTTACATATAGGTGGGTCAGAGTGATGCTCCCTTTGTTAGGATCAAGATGAACATTTTAGAGCCTAGTTGATCTTCATGGGAGAAGGAATGGTTTCTTATTCGCCTAGAGCACTGTATGAATGCTTTGCCTGAAGGGTGGCACAGTGGGTCTATGTTTTGGTGGAAACGTTGCTTGGCTGAGGCTAAATCCTTATGGACCTAGTAGGGGATGTGGTGTGTTTGAAAAACAAAATACATGTTTGTGAGCCAATATGATTTTCCTATAAGAGAACCACAAGTACTTATTCGGATGTATATCAATAGAAATGCATCGAGGCGAGGGCAACCAGTTTTGTGCCACCTGTTGTGAAAACTTTTGCTCGGCTCACGCAATTTACATAAAGGGAGAGTATATGGGAGCTCCCTTTGTTAGGATCAATATGAAAATTGATGAGCCAAGTTGATCTTGATGGAAGAAAGGATGGTTAATTATTCGTCTATAACTCCATAGGAATGCATTGGCTTGAAGGTGGCACAGTGGGCACAGGTGGGAATATTGCTTCGCTCAGTGTAAGTCCTTATGGAGCTCGTAGGGCGATGTATTGTGGTTAAAATATTTGTGATCCAAGGTGAATTTCCTATAGGGAAAGTATGATTACTTATTAGAATATAACTGTTTATGGATGCCCTGAAGTCAAGGCGACCCATATGGTGCCATAAATTATGATCAGCTCAGACAACATACATACAGGCATTGTAAAGGAGTGCTCCATTGCTTAAAATAACTATGAATTTTGAGGGTGGCAAAGTTGTCCCATTTTGGGTGGAACGGTAGCTTGTGTCAGACTAAATCCTAATAGATGTAATAGTGGTATGTGTTGTATTTGAAAAACAACATATTCACTGTATGGAAATGCAGAGTCCTATAAAATGGAGTTTGCTGAATTAGTTATGGATGTATTTTACATAAAATGTTGCCTGCAAATAAAATGCTGGCTGAATAAGAAGCTGACTTCAGCCAGGTTAATCAGATTGTGTGCCAGGAGAAAACATTGTATTTGGTTTATCATGAAATGCATAACAGTCTAGTAAAAGGTGATAATTGACTGAACCTGCTGTAGTTAGAAAGGAACAATGAAGTCACAGTAGGTTTCTTCAGTAGTAGCAAAATTTCAACAGTATGAAACATGGAGATTATAATTCAGAGAGAAAACAAATAACTAATCAGAAACATGAGCCAAATGAGAAAGCTAGAGATGAGAGAAAAATATCTTATGCTATGAAACAGAAAAGAACATAAAAGGTTTAAAATCAATGGTGGGCTTGAGCATGGGATTATCCTCCTCTCCTACAATCCCCATGTCCTATGAGGATTGTGGTAGTGAAGGATAACAACTGGATTAAGTGAGAAGTTGTGGGTGGAGTTATCCAAAAGAAGAGCCTTGTGGTGAATGTGGAGAAATTGTAGTGGATGAGAGGTAGGTAAAAATCCAAAGGCAAAAAAGCATGTTTGGAGAACGATTGCTAGTTGGATGGGGTACAGACCATGTGCAGATATGAGTACTGCCACTTTGCAGCTTAAGGAGTGCTCATGGATGTAGTTTGCCATACTACAATAATATCTAAAAATCTTTACCTTATTCCCATGAGTGCAGTTACAGTAATTTAGGTGAGTAAGAGACGCGTTCAGCTGGTAAGTTGCCCACTGCCTTAACCACTGTTATGTATATGACTTTTCAAATGATGTTATGTAATTGTTATGGTTAAATACAAAATACACCCTCAAAAGTGTACACCAGTTTTAATTCACTAAAGTTACACCCAGCGGCGGCCTGCACAGGTAAGCGCGGTGGGGTGGGGCGGGTCAGGGCGCGGCAGGGGGGGAAGTCGACAGACGACAGAATAGGTATTATTTATTTATTTCATTATACCTATTCCGTCATGTGTCGGCTTCTCCCCACCCACCCTGCCCCGCCTCCACACCACCGCGTTTACCTGTGCCGGCCGCCGCTGGTTACACCCACGTCTACTCAAAAAACCATTCGAATAGGTTCAAATCTATTCCAGTGTAGCCCTGATTCACACTACACTTGGCCATTCACATTCAACACAAAGGAATCAATTTGAAATGAACGAAAACCCTTATCATAAAGACAAGCACTAAAAGAAATGGAAATAAATTGTCAAATAACCTTCCTCATTGCAGAAAAGCTTTATAAAGCACATATTAGTGATGCGTAGCACTCATGACTCCACACATGTTGTCCACTTTGCACCTTCAACTTTTTACAAGTATTTCGACCTATGCTTCAGTAGATTAAAATAGTATGGGTTGAGTTGTATGCTATCTGTGACAAAGAGGACATTTCATACTAGAATTGCAACAATGGCTATTCTATAGACAACCTTCAAGAGGATTACAATCTACCTCCATCCTGATGTTGAAAGTGCGCCTGAAATGGCTGATGAAAGAAGCAAGAGGTCTCAACTTCATTCCAGAAGAAGTGGAATTGAATGGAAAGGTGATCCTCAAGGATTATCCTCAGCCTTAAGCAAAAAAAGTGACCCTAGCCATTTAGGACGCATTGCCAGGCATTGCACTGCAGTGAGGTTTACCACTTTTATGGTCCAAGAGTGCCACAAGTGCTAGGAAGATTTTAACACTGAGTCTAAGTCAAGGCCCAGAAAAACAAAGGACGGTCCACTCACTCCCACATCAGGCACCCCTAGTTGAACCGACTACAGAAAAAGGCTCCATCGTCAACTGGAAAAGCAGAAGCAAAGTGGTAATTAATGTGTACAGTTGCTGAAGTCCCATTTCTGCAAATTACATAATTTGACATGCCACGTGTGCTGTTCTGTTTGTCATATCCATATAATGCCAGGGTGTAATGTGTGAAATGTAAAAATAATAATGTCATTACCAAATTACATGTGATATGTACTTAAATGCGTCCTTTGTTAGTATGTTGCACAAAAGTCACAGAAGAGGTATACTCATGCCTTGAGATGTCAGGTTAGACACTTATCATAGGCACTTACCATATGACACGTAATTCACTCTGATAATGTGAAAATCCCACATAAACCATGCAATTGTCGCACAAGAAAATTATTGTATTCACCTAGCCAACCTAAGACAATGCCACATTGTATCCTGGTAAATGTTAACTCTTGAAATCTGGGGTACTTCAAACATTATAGCTGCGTATGACCCATAATATTTGGTACCGTCAAAGGAACCACATGTAAAAGCTTATGGAACAATATAAAATGTGCATAAAGACACTAACTATAATCTCCTATGGAGTAAAAGGCAACTTAAACTGTCTATGGGCAACATTTAGCGAAAAAGTATTCTGATACTGGGCATGTTCCATTGGTCCTCCCCTAGGCCTTGTGTGCCTACCTGTTGCTTTGATCCGGTGCTACTGGATGATCAAGCCTTTCGGGGCTTATTGGGAGAGCATATTTCTCAATAGTGGAATGATAACGCTGGTAGGGCCTCGTCGGTGGGGATGGAGTGGGAAGCTATGAAGGTGGTGCGTCAGGGGTATTTTATCTCTAGTAGAATTGCGGTTCGTACCCATCTCCTATTGGATATTTGCAGCAGGAGGCGGCATTGGATGGTCTTCGGGGTAAGCTGAAAGGTACCACAGATATCAGGGGACGCCTGTTGGAGGAGCCGGGGAAGCTGCTTGAACTAGTGGAATGACTTAGCCACTTTGATTATATAGGGTATGCGGCTAGAGCCCATGAAGAGCAGGATAAGTTGGGCAGGAAGTTGGCATTGCTTTTACAGGCTGCCAGGGGAGGACATTCTATACTTCGGTTACGTGGCCCCCTCAGGGCATGATGTCTTCACACAGGAGATCAATGAGGTCCTCCTGCAGCACTATTGTGAACTCTACTCCTGGGGGGAGGCATTGAGAGAGAAATGTTGGACTTTATTGCGGATGCTTCACCAGTAACCCTTGAATCTATGGTGCCAGATCAAATGGGTGGGGATATTACCAAACAGGAGGTGCGGGGTTCCATTAAGGGCATGGCGAAGGGTAAGGTGCCTGCCTTGATGGGTTTCCTATAGAATTCAGTGTGGCCTTCACATCAGAACTTGTTCCTAGATTAGCACTGGCGTACCAAGGGGGGGGCGGAGGGGGCGGTGCGCCCCGGGCGGCACGAGTTTTGGGGGCGGTGGCGGCCGCAAAAATCATTGCCAGCACCAGCACCCCCCCCCCTCAGCGCGGCGGCAAAAGGCAGGGACCGCCACGGGCGGCAGAGTGCCTAGCTACGCCACTGTAGATTAGTTGCACTTTTCAATGATTCCCAGCAGCATGTGTTGCTCCCGCCCTTGCTGAGGGAGGCAGCCATTGTGTAGCTCCCTAACAAAGATAAGGACCCTCTTCATCTCGACTCCTACTGCCCCCTTTCCATGCTTAATGCAAACTATAAGATTCTGAATAAAATTTTGGCTACTCGGTTACTTCCTCATATGTGCCCTCTCGTTCATCCAGATCAAACAGGCTTCATTCCTACGCATAGCACCCAGTGGTGGGCCGGTAATTTTAGGAGGGGGGAGGATGGGACACACACGCACACATACACATACACACACACAGCCATGCATTCACACACACACACATCCATTCACAACACTCATTACCATATAGTCATACATACACGCACTCATGCACTCACCAAACATTTTTTTTTTTTTAAATCACACTTAGCTGCAGCTTTGCCTTGGAGGTTCTAGGAAGCTTGGGACTGCTGCCTTTCCTCATTGGCTGACCTAAGGTCAGGGTGCGGACCTCGAATATTCTGATTAGGACAGCGCATTATGTTTGGGTTGGTGCTTTACGACAGACTTGGTCACCAACCCCATACACTTAATAACTCCCTATTCTGGTAATCTAGCGTTGGAGTCGCCTGGGGGGTTGGTCTGGACTCTGTGAGTGGCAAGCAGTGGGGATTGATGTCCTGGGTGATCTTTTTATAGGGGGTGAATTGTGCCCTTTCTCTGATCTCCGGGAGTCCTATAATCTTATGGTAGGCCATTTCATACTTCATGGTACTGATGGAGCAGACAAAATGAAAAATTTTAACCTCCTAATAATTGTAATAATTAATTAACTTAAAGTTCGTCATAGTTATTAATCAACCATGCATGTTTATTATAAGGTGTTCATATTAACATGCTATACATGTGCAAACTAATCTACTTACATGTTGGTGACGTGTAAATATAGTAAATGTGATTTGCGTACTAATTAGAATAATTATTGCATGATCTGTACTTTAAAAATAAAACTGTCTAGTGGCAAAACAAAGTGATTGGTAAGTAAGAGAACGCTTATATGTTTGCTTTTTGCTAGGTAATACCTAATTGGGGTACGTAGAGTGACGGGAGGGAAACGAAAAGGCTTATTTTCCTTATTTTCCTAACTATGTTTTGTTTATCTTTATAAATAGTTCGCTTAGGCCGTTGTGCTGTAACATAAAATGGCTGCCGAAGTAAATGACTAAAGTGCGCATGAGCGGATAACTGAATACCGCGAGCGAGCAGAACTGTGAAAATGAAAGATCACGTGGTTGTCTCAAAGTTTCGGATGGGAGCATGGTCAAGGCCGTGATGACCTTATTGTTTCAGCGTGTGCCAAAGAGAATTGAGTCTAAGGCGTGAGAAGCTGCAATGTACCTATGAATGGACAAAGAACTGCCTAATATTGAAAGTATCAAAAGAGATACAAAAGAGACTAATGTGCCGATGAATAATGTCATGAACCTGTGGAAAGGGCCGAAGAATGAACTCTTGCAAGAATAACTGATAAAGCCAGGATATTCATAATGAGATGTATGCGGATCTAAATGGACCAATTAGAGAGATTCTTAGCCCACCAAGAATGCAACTTTTTCACTTAGTAAGCTAACATTAGGGTATAAGAAGGCCTAGTTTGGGGAGGAGTTAGCGCGCATTACTTTTGGATGCTTTTTGGGGAACTTTATGCTGCCGCTGATGCTGCTGTTTGGAGATAATTTTTGACGGAGACAGAGGGAAGATATCCGGTTCATGATTTTATTGAGCATTAGATTTTTTATAGAAATCCTTACTTTCCATTTTATTATAGAATTTTTCTCTTAAACCCCAAGAAAAGATAGAGATTGTGACGGGGAGCCCAACATTGGTGGTTCATTTGAGAAGACCTGTACTACAGGTTAGATAGACGATTTTTGGGAGTTCTTTGCTGTGATCTGAATCTCTTTCTACAACGAATACTATTTTTCCAGCTAATAGGTATGCATTGCAAATTTCGATTTATTTTCTTATAATGATGCTAAATGTAACGATCTGATTAATAAAACAAAAACTTATTTCATGCTTCTAAAATTTTAGATAAATATTATTACTTTTAAACTAAATGAGTCTGTGGTTCTTTAGCTCAATAATAAATGCAACTGTATTAATAAGTTCATAGTGATTGAGCTGGTCTTAATCACCATCTAACTATTTCCTTACTAGTTTGGTCCATCGACAAATGAGCGGAATACCTAAAGATCATGGAAGAATTAATGATAGGTGTTAAAAGAGGTATCCCGTCTCCTTCCAGCACTTCGGTATCCGATTCTCCTAAGGTGTAACGGACAGATCCTATGAGAATATATGAGAGTGTGAATGGTTTTGGCGGTGTCATGGGCCCCACCGTCATATGTATGTAGTTTGTGAGAAAAAGAGATTGTCCGAAGACCAAATAGGAGAAGAAATTTTATTGTTAGCGCTGGATCAGATTTCTTGGTAGCAGAGTTATGGTTACTATAGAATAGTTTGGTGATTATTGATTATCGATTATTGAATATTTTATGTATAACACTTCATGTTGTATTGTATTACGTTATATGTAAGTCGAGGTTAACGCTTCCGGGAAGTAGGAAGTGGAACAACGTGTGGCAAGAGAAGTCACATGGAATAGTGCATTGTCTGAATTCATATTGGTGATAACACAGGTTGTGTTATGGTAGGGACATTTTCTGTATAAAAGACGTGTGAGTGAAATAGCAACAGGTTTTCTTGTGAAACTCTGGCCTTAATTCTCAGGAGCAGTGTAGTCTCCACATGTGTTTTATCCCCAGAGAAACGGGTTTACTCCTTGCTTGAAAGAAGGGTAAGGTAGAGGGAAGTGCTACACTTATCGAGCGAAACGATATTCTTGCGAGCTAGAATAAACTGTCACTTTTGTTTAGCGAAATCAGACAATGGAAATGTGTTTTTAATGTTGTAATTAACAAAGAACTATTGAAAAGCAAATTGCCGATACATTTTGTAAAGGAGGGGTCAGGAGCAGAACTGACGTAGACAGAAGCTGCGCTGGGATTGGACAGTGCGCTAGTCATACAGAATTGACGTAGACAAAAGCCGCGCTGGGATTGGACAGTGCGCTGCTATACAGAAGCTTAGGATTGGAGCGTTGGTGTAAGTCGCGCTGGGATTTGTCAGATAAACCAGTGATGTAGAAATTTAGGATTGGAGCGTTGGTGTGAGTCGCGCTGGGATAGGTCCGAATAACGCATAGAGAACAGTGTTGAATCGCGGATTTTGAGAAGGGAGAGAAATTGTGAATCATGGCTTATTATGAGTATGGTAGAGAGAAAATGTCATGGATGTCGAAAATTAAGAACTTTTTTAAGAAAGACAAAAAGGTAGTGACTAGAGAGGGACAAGTAATTCCTCCGCCGAAGTCACCAGCTTCGTACATGATGTTGAAATACGGGTATCATACCTGCATATGGTTAGAAAATTGGACAAAATATACTAAAGATGATGGAGTATTAGCTTTTCCTGAAAATGGTTCATTTAATGTAGCTGTCCTTCGAAATTTGAGAGAAAAGATGACGATGCTTGAGCCTAAACCTAGACCAACACAGTTTGAAGCGCTAAGTGAATGGGAAGACGAGATGTATGAGCGAGAGAGAAGTCGAGGATTTAAGAATCAGGATTTTATGCCTGGAAGATTGTGGGGATTGAATCATGAGGACAGGATAAAGCGTTGGAGGTATGCAAATATGACAGGAGGTTTGTTTCCAGCTTTTACAGTTGAAGAGGAAGCAAAGCGAAAACGTACAGAGAAAAAGAAGCATTTAGTTACTGAAAGACAAGGGTATGGTAGTAATGAAATGGATGATGAATTGCTGGAAGATATTTTAAACAGTAACCCACCCCCATATCAGCAGAGTCCTGCAGTGGTGATACCTAATGCACCGCCAATGGAAACTGGGAGAAATAAAATGCCAGAACAAAGATACGAAATAAATAGGTCACAAGATCAAATAAAGAACCCACAAAGCGAGAAAATTGAGAGTAATAATACAACCGAATTAGCAAAAACCACGAAAGAATTGACTGAAAAGATAAGAGAATTAACTATGAATATGGAAGCTGTAACAGTACCAGTAACGATAGGTCCAGTAATACCAGTTTTCGAAAATCAAAAGATAGAGGAGCGTTCATTAGTTATTCCTATGAATTCAAATTTACAAAGACAAAGGGAAGGAATAGAATTGGAAAAGGAAGGTGCAAAAGTCAAATTAGTCCATACAGACCAAGCCCACCTACTAATTTAACAGTAAATGAAAATGAGCTTAGGAGAATTCCTATGGGAACCGAGTCAGCATCAGAGACACCTGAGAAAAGCCTGAACTGGATAGAACTAAACAGTACATCTGTAGGTCCTACTCCAGATGAATTAAATGAATGGATGAAGACCTTGCAAAAGAAAGAGACAGAACCAAGACCATTAGATGTGATCAGGTTAAAGATAGACATGGAGGAATTGATTTTAGGGACAATTGGTACAGAGAAACTAAAAACTTACCAGGATGAGGAGATAATGTTCTTGTGTAAAAGCATTACATGGAGAGCTAGAAATTTGCATGATAGATTGGAGGAAATGGCTAGTGAATTAGGAGTAGAATTTGCGAAAGTAAGAAGTCTGCAGAAACCATACAGAGTAGATTTTTGTGAGAGAGATATAGAAAACTTGAATACATCAGGACGATTGACTCAAATAAAAGAATTGATTGTGTTATTGAGAAAATGGGGTGATGTGGATAGATGGAGAAGTAGATGGACTAAAAGAAATGAGAAAACGACAGATAAAGCGTCATTGGCTTTTGCCGTAGCAGAAAAGGAGTCTGTCATAAAGGAATATCCGATGAGAGAAACTCCAGGAGGTAGTTATGTGCATGTTCCCTGGTCTAGACAAGATATATTGTCATTTACGAATGATTTTCCAAAATTGAGAGAAAAACCTGTAGAATGGTACAGACAAGTGGAAAGGTTTGTAAAAGTGTCGAAAGTATTGTGGATAGATTTAGATGGATTATTTGACATAGTAGTGCCAGCTGATTTGTGGACGGAGTGTAAGATTACTGTTGATTGGCCAACTACAGAATATCCAAGAGATGTAAAAACAGGAGCGCCAGGACCAGAAGTGATGAGGAAGTATGAATCAAGTTATTACCTTTTTGAAAAATAAAATCCCACCTAAAGAAACAGATTGGGTAAAGATAGACAGAACTACTCAAGAAAGTAAAGAATCTGTACATGCTTACTATGAGAGATTGTTGTTAGTTTTTAAACAGTATAGTGGGTATGAGACACTGAGTGAAAAGGATATGAGTCATTTTGTATACAGATTTGTTTTTGGATTAAAACCAGAGGTAGGTGATATGATTAAGCAGCATATGATCGGATGGCAAAACAGCTCAGTGGATGAAATTTTGAGGTATGCAAAATACTGTAGTGATGAAATTGAGAGTAAACAGCGTAAGTTAAAAGAGAAAGCAATGTGGGCACAAGTGAAAGTTGCAGAGAAGCAAGAAGCTCAACTAAGTAATCAAATTAATGAGACTGGACAGATAAAATCTAGACCAAATATAGGTAAGGGAAAAGGACAGATGAGTATAGAAGAGGCAAAGAAAAAGTGGCCATGCCATAATTGCGGAAAGATAGGGCATTGGAGAAACTAGTGTAAGTTTCCACCAAAAACTAATGTGGAAAATCAATCATTAAATCCACAGGTGCAGAGTGAGGTGAGTTTCCAACAGCCACAGCAACCACAGGTAGTTAACCAGCAAAGTCAGGTGCCTCAACCACCACTTCCCAAGAGTGTAAATTCCCAGAGATACAGTGCAGAAACAGGATTCTACGGAGGAGAGCAGGTAACGCAATTGCCGCGCACAGCTGCTGATATCTCAGTATTGGATGCGTCAGGAGGAGACTGAGATGGATGAAAGGTTCTGACGGTGCCTAGGAGAGGAGGAAGAGTGCGTGCTTGGCGCAACTCTAGAGGTAGATCAGACAGGTCCATTTGTGGATGGAGAAGTGAATGGTGCAAATGTAACATTCCTTGTGGACACTGGAGCTACCCGTTCTACTGTTAGGTCAGTGGAAATTCCAAATCTTCCTCTCTCAGGTGAACATATCCAAGTTGTGGGAGTTTCAACCCAGCAAATTATGGCGCCTCTTACAAAATTGGTAGAGGTAAAAATTGGACCATTCAGTGAAATGCACCGATTTGTAGTGTGTGATTGCAGTCCTGTGAATCTATTAGGACGCGATCTACTTTGCAAGATGAATTGCACCATCTATTGTACACCAGATGGAATTGCATTTCAAACTCCTGATGAAGATGTCTTATATAAAATGACAATGGTAAATTCAGAATTGGAACGGAATGATCTATTCCCTGTATTTGATGTCGAAAAAATCCCAATTGAATTAAAAGAGACAGTGACCACAGGAAGTGTGGGATTTTACAGGTGAAGATATAGGGTTAATGAAGGGAGTAGATCCTGTTAAAATTACTGTAAAAGAAGGAATAAGTTACCCAGATACGCCACAGTATAAATTAACTCCAGAGATAATTGAAGGAATAACACCTGTAATAAATAAAATGATCGAACAAGGAATTCTGAAAGAAATAATGAGCAGTCCATGTAATTCGCCGATAATGGGACTGAAAAAGCCAAACGGAACATATAGAATCGTACAGGATCTGAGGAAGGTTAACAAAATTGTTGTCCCATGTTGCCCAATAGTACCGAATCCGGCTGTGATTCTATATCAGATTCCATGTGATGCAGAATGGTACACAGTCATTGATTTATGCCATGCATTTTTCTCTATCCCATTACATCCAGATAGCCAGCCATTATTTGCATTCAGGTTCGGAGAGCGTATTTATGCATGGTGTCGTATTCCTCAGGGGTATACAGAGAGTCCTTCGATCTTTAATCAGATTTTAAAGAAATCGTTGGAAGATTTAAAAATGCCAGAAAAATCGGTGATGGTCCAATACATTGATGACCTACTGGTGGCATCAAAAACGAAGGAAGCATGTGTTACAGACACAATTGCTTTACTGAATCATTTAGCAAAAGGAGGACATAAGGTGTCCCCATCAAAACTACAGTTCTGTCAGCAAGAAGTCCAATATCTAGGGCATAAAATTGAGAAGGGAGTGCGAAAAGTGACGGCTGAAAGAATAAAAATAATTCAAGGAATGAGAGCTCCAATGACACAGAGAGAGGTGAGAATGTTTCTAGGAATGGTTGGATACTGTCGACAATGGATAAGTGGATTTTCATTAATTGCAAAACCTTTACAGCGATTGACAAGGAAAGATGTAAAAGATCCTTTTGAAATGAATGATGAGGAAATGAAAGCATTCAAAGAATTGAAAAGAAAATTATGTGAGGCTCCGGCATTGGGAATGCCTGATTATGAAAAGGATTTTGAATTGTATTGCAGTGAAAGAGATGGATGTGCATTTTCAGTCTTGGTACAAAGACATGGAAACATGAAAAGACCAATTGCATATTTTTCAGCTGTTCTAGATCCAATAGCGAAAGCATTGCCTGGATGTCTGAAAGCAGTTGCTGCCACATGTGTGAGTCTGGAACAAAGTGAAGGTATTGTGATGGGATATCCATTGAGAGTGTATGTTCCTCATTCCGTGGAGATTTTGTTGACCAGAACTAAAACACAATACATGACACATAGTCGGCTGACAAAATATGAGAAAGTAATATTAAGTGCAGACAATGTCACCATTGACAGATGCACAACTGTAAATCCTTCAACATCATTACCAGATGAGGAGTGTGTGGTGGATGAAGCTGATCATGATTGTTTGAATGTACTGGAGTATTGTACAAAGCCGCGTCCTGATATCAAGGATGAGCCACTAAAAGAATCAGATTATGTCTTGTTCGTGGATGGCTCGTGCTTGAGGACGGACGATGGGAGTTTGAGTGCAGCATATGCAGTGTGCACAGTGGCCGCTGTAATGGAAGCATCTTGTTTAAGAGGGATACGCTCTGCTCAAATAGCGGAACTGATTGCTCTAATTCAAGCATGTAAACTGGGAAAGAATGTTCGAATCACTGTAATCACGGATAGTCAATATGGCTTTGGCGTGGTGCATGATTTTGGACAGATCTTGTCCCAAAGAGGTTTCTTGACGTCTGCAGGAATGCCAATAAGGAATGGTGAATATGTAAAAAGGTTGCTTGAGGCGATACAGCTGCCTAAACAGATTGCAGTGGTAAAGTGCAATGCACACAAGAAAGGGGAAGATTACATTACTGTAGGAAATAGATTTGTCGATGAAATAGCTCAATATTGTGCCCGGAATGTGGTTTCATTGAATCGTACCCGTGAAAGAGAGCATATTTCATGTCCTTTGCTTTTTACTAACACTGTTGAGACATGGGATGAAGTAAGACAATTACAGGAAGCAGCAGATGATGAGGAAAAAGATAACTGGATAAAAGCAGGATGTAGGAGAAGAGAGGAAAAGGGTGTTTGGGTGTACAGAGATGAAAGACCAGTTATGCCTGATAGCATGATTTCTGACATGGCACGGATGTACCATGGGCAAGCACACATTGGGAGAGATGCAATGATCAGACTTTTCAGACAGACATGGTATAACCCGAAATTCAGAGCCATAGCTGAGAGTCTTGGTCAAAGGTGCCTTAAATGCCAACAATTAAATCCAGGAAGAAAGACAGTAGTGAGTTTGGGAACAATAGGGCGAGAGGGAGGTCCTTTCACCAGAATGCAGATGGATTTCATAGAAATGCCCCCAAGCAATAGACTAAGATATGTTCTGGTAATTGTCTGTTTGTTTTCTCGTTGGGTGGAAGCATACCCAACCAGAGGAAATGATGGAATCACTGTAGCAAAACTCATGCTGCGAGAATTTATCCCAAGGTATGGTTTTCCAGTAACGATTGAATCAGATAGAGGAAAACATTTCCAGAATGAACTAATTAAAATAATTTGTGAAGCACTTAGTATTAAACAGAAATTACACTGTGCATACAGACCAGAGGCTTCTGGAGTAGTAGAGCAGGTAAATGGAACAATAAAAAACAGGCTAGGAAAAATGTGTCAAGCCACAGGACTCAAATGGCCAGATGCCCTGCCATTGGTCTTAATGACGATCAGAAGCATCCCTGAAAGAAAGACAGGACTCAGTCCTCATGAAATTATCATGGGACGAGCAATGAGACAAGCACATGTACCTGTCAACAAACTACTGACTATAACTGATGATCTCGTGTTGGATTATTGCAAAGGATTGGCTGATGTGGTGCGTTCTGTGTTTCATCAGGTTGGACCGGATGCGACCACTCTTGAGAGAAACCCAGCTCATGATTTGAATCCAGGAGATTGGGTCCACATAAAAGTCCACGGAAGAAAAAACTGTTTGGTTCCTCGCTGGGATCAACCACGACAAGTGATTCTGGTGACAATGACCGCTGTCAAGTGTGCAGGAGTGAAACACTGGGTACATGCTAGCCACACTATCAGAGTTCCAGAACCTGAAGATCGACCTGTGAGTCGACATCTGGAGATAACGGAAACAAGGTCCGCATCTGATGCAGAAGAAGAAAAGAACAGGGTTCCAGAACCTGAAGATCGACCTGTAGGTCGACATCTGGAAGACCCAAGTACCAGTGAAACAGCAGAAGGAGGAGAAGAAATAACAGAAATTCCAGAACCTGAAGATCGACATGTGAGTCGACATCTGGAAATATCAGATACCAGTTCAGCATCTGATACAGAAAATTCAGATTGTGATGAAAATCTGAAAGAGAATTGGAAAGTTGATATCTATAAAAGAAATAACTGAAGAGAGTAATAGTGAGAAACAAAGTACAAGTTATGGTGAAGATTTTCCTGATACAACATTGAGGAATAAAGTAGGGATAGTTGCAAATAGAAAGGTAGAAAATTCGGAAGATTCTCGAGGAGAAATAGGGATAGATCGATGAATAAAAGAACAGGGACAGTCAGAAGCAGATAGAGAGGATCAACACAAATTCGGAAGAACCTCGAGGAGGGACAGAAATAGAAGATGAAAGAAATGAACCAGGAGGATCAAAACCAGATGTAGAAAGAGAAATAATAAAGTTCAAGATAAGGGACAATTTAGAGAGAATTGAAACAGAGTCAGAAGAAAGTGGAGAAGAAAGAAATCAGAAGATTAGAATCAAGAAAAAGAACTTGGAAAACAGAAAGAGAGGAGAAAGAAAGTGAACCGAAAAGACCAAGAAAAGGAGATAATTGGCCCTATGAAGTTAAAAGGTTGAGATATAAAATTATACGAGTGGATGGAAAGGATGCTGAACAAGTAAATGAAATAACAAGTCAAAAGGAACAAGAAAAGCGAGGTGAAAAACATTTACAGAAATCGAAAAGAGTGAAGAAAGTGAACTTAAAGTACAAATCACCTGAATGGATATATATTGCATTGACTGATATCGAAGAAGAAGAGAACACTCACGAGAACCCGGAACAAAGCTGCAAGCAAATGGGTGAAAGTGTAGTGCAACAAGTTTAGAAAGAAATTCAAAGTTTCTTTTCTACCGGACTGGACAAAACACTGGCGAAGACAAGGAAGAGTTCTTAAGTGAACTAAAGAAAGTACCAAATGAGACCAAAGAAGAAAGTAGAGTGGCCAGAAAAGTCATTCTTTGAGGTGTGGTGAACACATTTTTGTATAATATATCAATATAGTCAAATAGAGCAAAGTGGCAGATAATAGAAATAGAACAGGTAGGTGTGAGTTTCTACGGAGATGGTGTAAGATGTGTTGCATTTGCACCGGATTAATAATAGTTGTGTGGCTTATTTTAGCATTAACAGTTCCTATTAGTTTAGCTATAGATGAAGCATCCATATTGAAAAATAATACAGAAAATGATAAAGAAATTAACATGAAGAAAGTAGATAAAATAGAAAATAATATAGAGTTTCATAAGGATAAGTCAATAACAGATTTTTCAAAGAATGTTTTTTCGAAATTATTGTATGAATATGTAGAGACTATGGATGTGAAAGATTGCTATGTTTGTATGCAATTACCTGCGTCTGTTGCTGAGGGTGTGACTTATCATCACCTTCCTTTGACGTATGGAATAACTTGTAGTGTTTTAGCAAGCTTATTTTACAAATTAGGAAGATTAGAGTATTATTATACTAACATGAATAAGATTTTTGCAGAGATTCCTATAGTATCTGAACTAAATAAGTTAGAAGAGGCAAGAGTGTTTGGTGAATACTTTTTAGAAGATAAGAGATTAACAGTAGATGAGATAGTTAAAAATAACCTTACCTGTGAGCTAAGAGAGGAAGAAAAAGAATTTTTAGAAATGGTCGAGGAAAGAAGAATAACAGTTTCAGAGAAAAGTGATTGAAGAGACAAAAACACCTTTTTGGGCGTTTGAGGAAGAAAATCATGACACGAAAAAGACAAATGCAGCTATGACTCTGGATTGGCCTCAACAGGGAAAGTTATGTATTAGGAGAAACAAAACAAGATATGATAACTATTTCGTGGGTTCCAGTGATTGTCGGGATAATTATAATATTTTAGGTGGATGGGGATTCAAAGGGGGAAAAGATCCAATATTTCCTGGGATCTATTATGTTTGCGGGAACAGAGCTTATTATAGGTTGCCGGACCATTGGTATGGATCATGTTATTTAGGCCTGGTCTTTCCAAAGATTTTTCATGTAGATAGGGCAGAACAAGAACACACGAAATGGCCAAAACATATACACGTAGAAAAAGAGAAAGTTTTTCAGAAATAGTAGGTGATATTTTTGGAGCATTGATACCAGCAGTGGGAATATCTTTGAATGCATGCTAAAATTCGGAAATTATCCACAGTGGTAGATCGTTTATCTACTGATACTGCTGGAGGGTTCTTGATGGTAAATACCGAAATGGTTGCCATGAGAGCTATGGTGATGCAAAATCGACTTGCCCTTGACATTCTTTTGGCAAAAGAGGGTGGAGTCTGTGGAATGCTGAAAGTCCAACATTGTTGCACTTACATTCCGGATAAAAGTGAAAATATACAAAGGTATATAAGAAATATTACAAATTTGCACAAAGAACTTGTTCCACTGGAGGTTGAAAGTGCTTTAGGAAAACTTGGTAAGAGTTTTTCCTCAATATTTAATTGGTTCACTAGAATGAGTAAACTAATTGTAGGGAAAATAATAATAGTGGCGACAATAATAGTTATAATAGTTTTGATAGTGAAATTAATTGTTATGTGTATAAAAAGAAGAAAAAGACAGAATAAAATAGAAAAAGAAAATAAGAAAAACAAGGAAAGGGAAAGAGAAACGGGTGAAATTGAGTTAGAAGAGATTAAAGAAAAATTGTATAAGGAAACGAAGAAACAAGATGAAAAAGATACTTACGGAGAACTAACAAAAAGTAAATTGGTCAAGAAATATGCTATCTGTCAAATTTGTGTAACTTGGATTTTTGTGGTGATGTTAAAAATCACCAAAGGGGGGAGTTGATGGAGCAGACAAAATGAAAAATTTTAACCTCCTAATAATTGTAATAATTAATTAACTTAAAGTTCGTCATAGTTATTAATCAACCATGCATGTTTATTATAAGGGGTTCATATTAACATGCTATACATGTGCAAACTAATCTACTTACATGTTGGTGACGTGTAAATATAGTAATTGTGATTTGCGTACTAATTAGAATAATTATTGCATGATCTGTACTTTAAAAATAAAACTGTCTAGTGGCAAAACAAAGTGATTGGTAAGTAAGAGAACGCTTATATGTTTGCTTTCTGCTAGGTAATACCTAATTGGGGTACGTAGAGTGACGGGAGGGAAACGAAAAGGCTTATTTTCCTTATTTTCCTAATTATGTTTTGTTTATCTTTATAAATAGTTCGCTTAGGCCGATGTGCTGTAACATAAAATGGCCGCCGGAGTAAATGGACTAAAGTGCGCATGAGCGGATAACTGAATACCGCGAGCGAGCAGAACTGTGAAAATGAAAGATCACGTGGTTGTCTCAAAGTTTCGGATGGGAGCATGGTCAAGGCCGTGATGACCTTATTGTTTCAGCGTGTGCCAAAGAGAATTGAGTCTAAGGCGTGAGAAGCTGCAATGTACCTATGAATGGACAAAGAACTGCCTAATATTGACAAGTATCAAAAGAGATACAAAGAGACTAATGTGCAGATGAATAATGTCATGAACCTGTGGGAAAGGGCCGAAGAATGAACTCTTGCAAGAATAACTGATAAAGACAGGATATTCATAATGAGATGGTTGCGGATCTAAATGGACCAATTAGAGAGATTCTTGCCCACCAAGATGTAACTTTTTCACTTAGTAAGCTAACATTAGGGTATAAGAAGGCCTAGTTTGGGGAGGAGTTAGCGCGCATTACTTTTGGATGCTTTTTGGGGAACTTTATGCTGCCGCTGATGCTGCTGTTTGGAGATAATTTTTGACGGAGACAGAGGGAAGATATCCGGTTCATGATTTTATTGAGCATTAGATTTTTTATAGAAATCCTTACTTTCCATTTTATTATAGAATTTTTCTCTTAAACCCCAAGAAAAGATAGAGATTGTGACGGGGAGCCCAACATTGGTGGTTCATTTGAGAAGACCTGTACTACAGGTTAGATAGATGATTTTTGGGAGTTCTTTGCTGTGATCTGAATCTCTTTCTACAACGAATACTATTTTTCCAGCTAATAGGTATGCATTGCAAATTTCAATTTGTTTTCTTATAATGATGCTAAATGTAACGATCTGATTAATAAAACAAAGATTTGTTTCATGCTTCTAAAATTTTAGATAAATATTATTACTTTTAAACTAAATGAGTCTGTGGTTCTTTAGCTCAATAATAAATGCAACTGTATTAATAAGTTCATAGTGATTGAGCTGGTCTTAATCACCATCAACTATTTCTTTACTAGTTTGGTCCATCGACCAATGAGCGGAATACCTAAAAATCATGGAAGAATTAATGATAGGTGTTAAAAGAGGTATCCCGTCTCCTTCCAGCACTTCGGTATCTGATTCTCCTAAGGTGTAACGGACAGATCCTATGAGAATATAGGAGTGTGTGAATGGTTTTGGCGGTGTTATGGGCCCCACCGTCATATGTATGTAGTTTGTGAGAAAAAGACTTTGTCCGAAGTCAAATAGGAGAAGAAATTTTATTGTTAGCGCTGGATCAGTACCTTGATGCGTAAGATATGTGGCTGGTGGGGTGCAAGAGTTTCAGAGCCCCCGGAGAATGACTGCATGCTCCTTCTCTTCCTCATTACAGGTCGAGCAAAAGCTGTCACGTTACTTTATAGGGCTTTGTTGGAGGGGGCGCAGCTGGATCTTTCAACCCTTCGGTCACGCTGGGAAGCAGACCGAGGGATGCCTCGTACTGACTTTTACTGGAGGAAGATATTAGAATCTAGCTCTAATGTATTTAGAAATGCCCGCTTTAGACTTATTCAATTCTTTTATCTGCATCGGGCCTATCTGATTCTCAGACGCATACATATTATGTTCCCAGCAGCGACCTCGGAGTGCCCCCTGTGCACCGTTGATGATGCAGCTTTTTTCCATATGATCCCGCGCTTGTTGCCTGATTAGTTGACGTCCTCCAGGTGGTTCGGGGGGCCACGGATAGGGAATTCCTTCTAAGTCCTCTGTTATGCTTGTTATGCTTGTTAAGCTTGCTGGGCCTTCATGAGCGGTTGGCGGCAAGGAAGGCTACAGATTGGTTCTTAGATCTGACCTTGATCCTTGCACGCAGGCAACTGACTATGAAATGGAAGACTGTCTAGGGTACCAATATATACTGGTGTTGGTTCGAGCTGAGGAAATGGGTGAACTGCAAGTGGGAGGCGATTCTCAGGGAGGAGGCTCGGAGAGTTACGAAGATACTGATTTTACCTGTATGGGATACCATTTTGTTATCTTGCCTGCATATGGATCGTGGAGGCAGGGTAGTTGTGGATGATTCTTCATCTGACGACTCCCTGCCAGCCTCGGATACTGGATCGGTGAGTCCGGCCTCGGGTGGCGTCCCCTTGTGGCACCCAGATCTCCTTGTTTTCTATACTGTATTTTGTCACTCAATTCTAGATGGGATCGTTTGCGATCTGAGCAATATGGGTGTGATGGGAGGGGACAGCACTGTTAGTCCACTTCTGTGTTTTGTATGCTGCACTCCTGTGGTATGAGGGCTGTTTTGTAGGGGGATAGACTCTCTTTTCTGAGTATGTTGGCTCAGTTATTCCCACCAACTGTAGCTCCATTGCGCTAACTTTTTACTTCTGACTGGTCTCTTAGGTTGCGCCTGCCGGCATCTTTTTGTTCTTTCATGCTTCGGTTTGTTGTGATATACTGTAAAACCTTATTAAAAATATATTTTTTTAAAAGTACTGTGTTTACCCCGCCAACATAAGACCTTGTAAAATTGTATCGTTATATATTTTAACCCTAGTAACTCAGGGGATACCAAATATTATATTCCTTATGGGCCATTACATTTATATCCCCCAGAGGAACCTGATGTGAAAGTTGGGGAAATGATATAAAAGCTGCTAAAAGATACTGTAATCTGCTATAAAATAAAACTCCATTTCAACTTTTCAATAGCTAAAAGGTAACCCTTGAAAAGAAGGAATACGAGACATTACAGTAATGCATAAGCCATTATAGTTTGTATCTGTAGTTTGCTATCAAATAAAAGGCAAGTTCAGCGCGTCAATGGCTAAAAGGTAACCCTTGAAAACCAGGGAATACAAGATATTACAGCAATGCTTGAACTGTAATATTTGATATCCCCAAACAAAAGATAGTGGAAAACACAAGGAAGGGTGCGATTTTGCAGAAAAATACTGTTTACCCCCTAACATAAGCGCATGTCAGATTTTATCCTGGTATGTTTTAACCCTAGAAATATAGAGGATACCAAATATTATAGCCTTTATGGACCATTATATTTCATATCCTTCAAAGACCCAGATGTGGAAACTTGTGGAATGATGTCAAAGGTGCTAAATGATATTGTTATCTGCTATTGAATAAAAGGCAATTTCAACTTGTCAATGGCTAAAAGGTAACCCTGGAAAAGCAGGGGATACCCCGCCAACATAAGACCAGGTCAAATTGAATCTTGGTAAGTGTTAGCCGTAGAAACATAGGGGATAGCAAATATTATAGCCCTTTTGGGCTGTTTTATTTGGTATCCCTAAAGATACAGGATGTGAAAACATTTGGAATGTTATCAAATGTACTGAAATATAATTTTATTTGCTATCAAATAAAAGGCAATTTCAATGTGTGAATGGCTAAAAGGTAACCCTTCTAAAGCAAGGGATACAAGATATTACAGCAACGCATGAGCCATAGTACTTGGCATCCCCATTATAAAGATAGCAGAAAACACAAGAAAGGGTGTGATTTGGCAAAAACATACTGTATTCACCTATCCAACATAAGAACGTGGCAAATTGTATCCTGGTATGTGGTAACCATTTATAGTTACAGGATAGCACATAATATAGCCCTTATAATTGATATCTCCCAAAGGAACCAGATGTGTAAGTTTGTAGAATGATTTCAAAAGTCTAAAAAGATAGTGTAATCTCCTAGACAACTTTTGATGGTCAGTGGATAAAAGTCTACCTTTGAAATGTGATGAATAACAAATATATCAATACATGAGCAGTAATATTTGGTATCCCCATTACAAAATGCATAAGAGGATAATAAATCCTCTTACATATAAAGAAGAGTTTATGAACACGTCTGAAAAATGAATTTATATCACAAATATATATTATATGACAATTTGTATTATTTCATACAGCAATATACCTCAATAAGGTGCTCCGAGCATAAGATGTACAAAAAGTACTTGTGCAGTGTATAGAAGTGAGTAAACAGTAGAAACTTTTTGTTGGCACTTTGAATGCTTTATGAGCCTGGTCACATAATATTTATGATGTCTCTAAGATCGTGCTGGTATAGCAATCCTCAAATCTTATCCAAACTTGGTAGTCAGATATAGGCAGAATCATAAATTCACTCGACGTTTCGACCTGCCATATGTATGTACTAGACATGTATCAATCCGGTCTTCATCAGGACAATGATTAGGAACACAGAAGCATCGATATAAGCGAGCAATATCTCCCAACCTTTGTTAATTCCTCTCTATGGGTGGCACAAAAAACATCCCATTCCCACACTTCAAAAAATATATTTTTCTCCTTTTATGGAAGTTGCATTTAATTAATGATACTGATGGTTCACTCTGAGCTGTGTCTCAGAGATGGAATTGCATCTTCCCTGAATCAGCGAGGCATGTTTAGTCAGGCATCTTCTGTAAAGGTAAGGCTTCTCTCCTGATGGAAGGTGATTCTTTGTGTCTCATATTGAATGGAATATCAGGTGTTGCCAACGTGCACAGTAGACTCCTTAGTGTACAGGAAATGCTTGGGAAAGGTTGCCACTTTAGTAGCAGATTAATAAGCGTTCAACATTCAAAAAGACACAGTAATTTACCAGTACCTGAGGGTGACTCGTTCTGATTTTACCAGCAGTAGCCCTTTGCATGGTGGAACCAGCAGCTCCATACTAAACTCAGAGACTCAGCATCCTTAATACTGTTGGCTTAATTACCAGGACCTGCTAATAGCCACTCTTTAGGTAAGTGGGGAAGTAATAGATATCATTATGGAGCTGTAGTAAACAAGCCCCAAATATATTTGCCTCTCACTGGTTCATGTTGTAACTGTGTGTGTAACATTTTAAATTGCGGACAAGCGAACAGTTTATTATCTTGAGTTGTCATCTTTCAGTAATATTGCTGTGGTTCACTGTATGTGTCCCTCAAAAAGGAGCACTGTCAAGGGATGTATGACTAATTACAGTGGCCATGAGCACCTTGCACTAGGTTAAACAAGCATTGGCAAAGCAAATAGGTCCCACCTACAAGATAGCTATGAGCTTTGTCAGTGTCTTTTAGTCATGTTGTACAGCTGCATGGTTGCTGTGCAGCATATCGAAAAGTTAAAAAAAGCACTATGACGTGGCCATCGCTGGCTGCGTCATAGCATTTTTTTTATGTCTGGTGGGACGGAAAGGCAACACAGAGGGAGGGAGGGTATGTTGGTGGGTGGCAACACGGACATTGGAGAGTGTGGGGAAAAAGCACACACCTTCTAGACCATTACGCTCCTCTGAAGCAATGGATGCCGAAGTACCTAAGTTCAAACTAGCCTGATGGGGTGACAAAAGTGTTGCCACCTGTACGACTAGATTATGGAACTCTCCTCTGTTAGAATTTAAAAAACCTCCCAATCCCTCTTACAATTTAGGAAAGCACTGAAAACATGGCTCTTTTAACATCAAGGGCCACACTTGTACCTAGCCTGCCTTGTCCTGATCCTCCCTGCAGTGCCAAGATACCTTAGGGTATACGAGCGCTATACAAAACCTCCTAACATAACATAACATAACACTATGACGCGGCCAGCATTGCCCGCTTCATAGTGCTTGTTTTTGTTAGTTTATTGCGGGGCGGGAGGTAACACAGAGGGAGGGCGCATCGGGGGACAACATGGACAATGAGGGGTAGAAGGGAGGGGCTGGGAGAAAGCACACGGACAACAGAGGCTGAGGGGAAGCTGATGTACAACAGAGGGTGGGAGTGGCTGGGGGCAAGCGACAACAACAATGGATGGAGGGCGAGTGGAGGAAAGCGCCACATGTAAAGCAGCTAGGGAGGAAGGGTGAGGACAAGAAACATGGACGAGAAAGGGCAGGGCATAAGTACAATCCGTAGCATGGAAGCGGTGTAGGGTATACCGTTCAGAGGCCTGACACAGAAAATCAGCATGTTTGCCGCTCACGCTCTCTCAGCCCTATGTCTCTCTCCCAGCCGTAGTTGCTTTCATACAGTCCTACGAGGCGGTATCGGGCTTTAAGGTTAATATGACTAATTCGTTTGCCCTCAACCTGACTATTCCTGAACAGAACCTCTTGGCTCGGCAATGCCTTTCGCCATTCCTGTGGTGTCAGGAGGCAATCAAATTGCTAGGCCTCAACATTACTCTATGCTCACATCCTGGACCAGAGCCAACTGGCCGCATCTCCGCCACCCCATCCTGGCGGCCTTTCGGCAGTGGAAGTATCTCCGCATTTGCTGGCTGGGACATGTGAACGTTATAAAAACGAATGTGCTACTGCGGGCTCTGTATCTCTTTCCTACCTTGCCTTTACCGATCCCGCAAGATGACATACTGCCTCTGTAACGTGACATCCGAACCTTCATATGGAACGGAAAGCGACCTCAGATTGCTAACACCCTACTGATGCAGCCATGAAACAGGGGTGGCTTAGCATGCCCCAATCTTCTCAAATATTACTTGGCTGCCCATCTGCGCTACAGTTCCGGGTGGGTTGTCCGGGAAAGTGAGAAGCTTTGGTTCCACATGGACCAAGCAGTAGTTTGTCGGCCCTTGTGGGACCTAGCTTGGCTGCCCAAACATGCTCAACCAAGCAGCTCATACATTGCTACTCCCACTAAGACGGTGCTTGACAGATGGGATAAGGTGGCACTCAAGAAACGACTTACCACCTTTCCTTCCCCAAACATGCCTTTCGCTCGTAACCCGGACTTTACCCCGGCGCTGTCACCCCTCTCCTTCCGCAGCTGGAGCACTGGTGATTGCAGTACGCTCCGAGATCTCTTTGAAGGAGATACCATGAAGTTCTTTGATCAATACAAGGTGGACTACCAGCTCCCAGACACAGCAGGGCTTTAATACTGCCAATTAAGACACTGGGTGTTGCACCCCTCGGTCTACCCTGAGAATATTCGTCCTTACACCCCTTTTGAGAAGCTTGCCGGGCATACAATGGCTCACGAGGTCTTATTTCCAACAACTACTATACGCTTCAACACTCCACACCGACTCGCATACACACTTGCCAGTCTACATGGCACACCACCTCCCAGGAAGACATTAAATCCAAACAATGAGAGATATTAGGGCGGGACATACCCTAAACATATCGTAGTCTCTCTGTCAGGGAAGCAGCATTTAAATTGATGTTTCAATGGTATTACACACAGACTTTCCTCTCCACTATCTACCCAAAACTCTCCCCTCTGCTGGCGCTGCAAAGAGGCAGTCAGAGATTTCTGCCCTTTCTGGTGGTCCTGCAGCCTTATTACAACCTATTGGAAAGAGATCCTGGCCCACATTAAAGCCATTGTGGGCTCCCCGCTCCCCTCCTTTTATCTCATGGTTATCCTGGGTATCCGACCCCCGGCCTTAGAAGCAATGACCCATGCTAACTGGAAGCTTATTAGCTATCTTCTTCTAGCAGCACTGCAACTTGTGTCGCTAGGCATGTAAACAGGCAACCCCTCCTTCAATGGTGCAATGGTTCACCTGCATGTGGTACATTTTAGCGATGGAACCGATCTCCCATGGCTTAACTAAGACAGAGGCTAAATTCCAATATGTTTGGCTCCCCTTGATCCATTACCTTACCCGTATAGAGTTAACATGCTTTAACTCAACGAAGCTCAGAACGCACCAGCTCTTTGATTGATTCTGCTATAAATGCCTTACCCTAATATAACGACCACTGTAGCTTGAATAGGAGCAGCTTACTTTTTACATTTTGCCACGATACTGCTTCTACACATACACCTATCACGAAGACTCTGGCCAGTAGTTGATGTTTATGCCTTTGTTACTTAGTTTTTTTTCCTTCCCTTATGTAATGCGAAATAATGTACCTTGTCGATTTGTTGATTGGGCATGTTGGACATCGCCTCTACACCATTTGGTCTTCCTATATGATGTGCAAATGGCCCCTGCGTCATTTCTAACAAGGCTGTATATTACAAAAGGCCTTTATCTGCTGGCTCTGCCATGTATATATTTTGCTACTCTACCATACAAAAAATAGAATTTGAGCAAAAAAAGGGGCTCTGTCCTACACAACCCTCCCTAAACAAAAGAGAATGAGACTAACCTTTCCCAAGAGAGTCTTAATCTTCTAAGAGGAAAAACCTTGAAAGGCCATCTGCATTGACATGGTCAGTCCCAGATCTGTGCTCCACTGTAAAATCCATTCCCTGGAGGGAGATGGATCACCTCAACAGTTTGGGGTTTTCACCTTTCATTTGCATCAACCATTCTGAGAAGCCTGTGGTCAGTTTGTACGAGGAAGTGAGTACCAAAGAGGTAGGGTCTCAGCTTCTTCAGGGACAAAAACCACAGCAAAGGCTTCCCTCTCAATGGCACTCCAATGCTGTTCTCTGGGGAGCAACCTCCTGCTAATGAAAGCAACAGGCTGATCATGGCCATCATCTTTGGTCTGGGATAGGACCGCTTCTATCCCATGTTCATAGGCATCAGTGTGCACTATAAAGTACTTAGAATAATCATGATCTTTTAGAATGGGAGCTGAGCACATTGCTTCCTTCAGAGTGTCAAAAGCCTTTTGACAGCTCACTGTCCAGTTTACCTTCTTTGGTTGCTTCTTGGAGGTCAGCTCGGTGAGGGGTGCCACTATGGTACCATACTGCTTCACAAACCTCCTGTAGTACCCAGTCAAGCCAAGGAATGCACTGACTTGAGTCTGGGCTGTTGGTGCTACCCAGTCTAGAATTGCCTGGATCTTGGGTTGTAAGGGTTAAACCTGGCCTCCACCTACAAAGTGGCCCAAGTATACAACGGATCCCTGCCCTGTCTAGCACTTGCTTGCCTTGATAGTGAGGCATGCACTCTGCAGAACCTCAAAGACCTTGCCAGGCGGATTAGGTGATCCTGCCAAGTGGAGCTATATATAGCAACATCATCAAGAAATGCTGCACTAAAAGACTCCAGCCCAGCAAGGACTTTGTTCACCATCCTTTGGAAGGTGGCAGGAGCATTCTTTAATCCAAATGGCATTAAGTAAACTGGTAATGTCCATCTGGGGTCGAGAATGCTGATTTCTCATTTATTCCTGGGGTCAGAACAATCTGCCAGTACTCTGATATCAAATCAAAAGTACTGAGAAATATGGCTGCCCCCAACCTGTCAATTAATTCATCAGCTCTTGGGATAGGGTGTGCGTCTGTCTTGGTGACAGCATTGAGACCTCTATATTCCACACAAAACGTCAGCTCTGGTTTACCACCCTTGGAATAAGGCTTAGGGACTAAGACCACTGGACTAGCCCAGGGACTGTCAGACAGTACAATCACCCCTAACGCCAGCATCTTGCTGACTTCAGCTCTGATGCTTTCCTTAACTTGGTCAGACTGTCTGTATATTTTGTTTATGACAGGATTACTGTACCCAGTGTCCACATCATGGGTACACCAGGTTGTCTAACCAGGGGTAAGGGAAAAGAGCCCAGCATACTGACTCAGAACTTGTCTGCAGTCAGCTTACTGTTGGGCAGAGATGGAGTCTGATAAGACAACTCTTTCAACTGACCCATCTTTAGGACTGTGGGAGAGGTGGTCAGGGAGAGGTTCACTCTCTTCTTCCTGATCCTCATCAGTGATCACCACCAGCCCTGTCATAGAAAGGCATCAGGCGGTTTACATGGATGACCCTGTGAGGGCTCCTGCAGGTGCCTCTCAAGGATAGGGTAGGCACCACTACATTTGTCCTGGTGGCCCCTAAGAGCCACATGCTCCAACACCCATATCTTCTGCCTTGGTTGGAACTCTACCAGTGCAGCCTTTTGGTCATACCATAGCTTCTGGAGCTGTTGGCTTGCCTCAAGGTTTTTGGTTGCGTTACCCATGTACGCAGCCATTCTTGAACGTAGGCCAAGCACATAGTCCATAATATCTAGCTTGGGTCTTTGAGAGGTATTTCCCAGCCTTCCTTCACTAGACATAGTGGTCCTTTCTCAGGGTGAACAAACAGAAGCTCAAAGGGAATAAATCCCACTCCTTTCTGTGGCACTTCTCTGTAGCTGAAAAGCAGGCATGGCAAAAGGACATTCCATCTCCTGAGTTTTTCAGGGAGTCCCATGATCTACTTTTATGGCCTTATTGAATCTCTCAACTAGACCATTGGTTTGTGGGTGATATGGGTGGTAAAGATACTGATGAGGGTCCTGGCAACTGCAGGAGCAGTGATAGTCTTAATTAAAATTGCTTCAGGATACCTAGTGGCATGATCCACTACCACTAATATAAATCTGTTTCCTGATGCTGTGGGAGGGTCAAAGGGACCAACTATGTCAATCGCTAACCTTTCAAATGGAACCTCAACCACTGGGAGTGGAGTTAAGGGGGCCTTTGGGTGGTTACCTGTCTTGCCACTGGCTTCACAGGTTACACAGGAGTTGCAAAAACCCTTTACTTTCTAGGACATGTTTGACCAGTAGAAGTGGGCGACTAGCCTACTCCAAGTCTTTGCCTCCTGGCCAAGATGCCCAGCTAAGGGGATGTCATGGGCCACTGAGACCAAGAACTATCTGTATTGCTGAGGCACTACCACTGTCCTTGTGGCACCAGGTTTGGGATCTCTGGCCTCATTATACAGGAGCCCCTCCTCCTAATAGGTCCTGTGGGAGCCACTGACATCTCCCTTTTCCTGTGTAGCAGCTTGCTGTCTCAGGCTCTCAAGAGTGGGACTCATTTTCTGTCCCTGGCACAGCTCTTCCCTAGAAGGTCCCCCATGGCCTAGAAGCACTCTTTTGTCAGGTTCCTGGGGCTCAGTTCCCTCTGGGGGACAGGTCTTCTCCCTCCCTGAGGAAAGGGGATCTGAACTTGGGGCAGCTCAGAAGTTGGTTCCCCAGCCTTCTTGCCTTTTCTCTTGGAGGACTGGGCCATTATTCCAGGCTCCAATTCCTCTTTTCACCCTGGGCTTTACTCTGTGCTCTTGTTTTACACACACCCATTCAGTTATTCCCAGCATTGCTTCATGGGATCTTAAATCTACCTCAGCCCATGCTGAGGTCTCCAGCTCATTCTCTAGCAGACATTCAGCAGGAATTACAGAGGACACAACCAGCTTCTTTTGGCCAGTAACCCCTCCCCACTCTAAGGCCACCATAGCCATGAGATGAACTTTAGTATGGTTATCAGCATTGGTGACTGGATAAGTTTGTCCAGCCAAGTACTGCTCTGGGGATATCAGTTTTTCAATTATCATGGTGACACTTACACCTGTATCCCTCAGTGCTTCTACCCTAACCCCATTAATATGTGGATGTTGCTTGTATTTCTCCTGGCTACTGGGCCAAATAGCCGGGGCAGCTATATCCACCCCACCCTTTGAGATTATGGTAGCTTCATTGTGCTCTCGGACCTGGTCAGGGCATACCAAGGATCCCTTCTATAGACTCACCACCCAAGCCTTTTTGGGGTCCCAGTTCTTACCCTGGTACCCACCCTTTGATTGTGAAGTGTCTCTGAGCCTACCCTCCTGAACAGGTGTATGGGGTCCTTTAAAAGACTATTTACCTTTTTCTTTAGACTGTCCCACATCTTTCCCTTGGGGGGGGATTTGCATCCCCTTTCATTTGGTCACCCCCTCCATGAGACTTTTTGGACACCCTAGTCTTGACCCAGTGGTCAGCCTTCTTCCCCCAACTCCTGGGGAAAGACCAAACCTAGGTCCACCAAATATTGATGCAACTTTTCAGAAGTATAGTTACCTAACAGATGTTCTTTCATAAGTAAATTATAAAGCCCATCATAGTCTTGCACCTTTCTTCCTTTCAACCAACTCTCAAAGGGTGTAAACCATTTAGTGATATCATCACCCTCAACATATTTGGGGACAATCCCTTTGGGGAGTTTGAGATCAAAAGGTTCCTCTCTATCTCTGTTTACCCTGTTGCTGCCACCATTCATGGGTGCTAGACCCACCTCAGCCCCAGGAGTTTGGCTTCTAGGGTTACTCTTCTAGCTAGTCTCTCCAGCTCTTGGTCTGGATCCTCGAGTTCGTCTTGGGGCCTGGAGGGGCCTGGCCTACCTCCAGGTACAATTTTAAGGAAGAGGTTCCTATTGTTTTCCTCTTCCTCTGGTGTATTGGAAGGGGGGTTATCCCCATGAGAACTGTTATCAGTCTCATCTTCACTGATAGGGTCATCTTCAATATTGTTAGTGTATTCTTTTCTTGCCTGGGCTTTATCAAACTCAGCAAGCGAATCTTGGAGTTGTGCTTTGGTTGGTTTAGACCCAGTTTCAATTTTGCATGCCTTGCAGAGGTCCTTTAACTTCTTCACATTAAGTTGCAGGTAAGGGGCCAGGTTGAATTCCTCGACTCCCTTCTCTGAGGTTGACATGTTTTACTATAGTTGAGACCTTTTTAGAAAATCGACAAAGATTCTAAAATAGACATTTAAGGCCTAACTACTAGTATACTTTTTAAAATTATAATACAATGGACTGGGGGACTTAACACAAGGCCCTAACAGTTCAGAGTAGAACAATTTGGAAAAATCATTTTTAACTAAAGTCAATTGTGGGTTTCTTCATGGAATCACCTATTAACCAAGTGGCATCAGCAAATGCAAAGTCTTGTATCCCACCGCTGATCCACCAATGTTGGAAGTTAGCTTTTTATGTAGTGTAACAAAATGAGGTGCACTATGTAGAAAATACAGACAACCCTTATTGGCTTATAGGGCTTAAATCAATAATCCCAAATGCTCTCTTTTGTGATAGTGTGGGCGAGCAGTTTAGGCTTATCAGAGGGTAGTGTTCTGCATTTGTTGAGCACACAGAGTCAATAAATGAGACACACACTCAAGAAGAAATTCAAGACCAATTTAGAAAAAAATCATATGTTTTTATATAATTTTAGATACCAAGAACTTTCTAAGTATTTTAGATGTTATCATAGTTTACAGTAGAAACTGTAGAAAATGACAGCTGTCAGATTTGAGGCATGAGCCTCGAACGCGGTAATGTTATTGTATGGGAGAAACATTTACTGCACAGGGTCACTTGCAAATGACTTACAGAACTGTTCTTCTGGACTTAAGGTGAGTATGGGCCAAGGTCAAAGAAGGCGCCAATTGCTCAGTTTTACCTGCCCTGGGTGTCCGGGTGCAGAGGTGCTTTCAGCGGTGATAGCTTTAAATGCTACACTTTGTAGTCTGTGGGAAAAGTACCAGTATGAAAGAGCCTGCAAGGGTGGACTGAGGGACTAGTCCGGCAGAAACAAAAGGGGGGCCACTCTTAGGGATCTCAGGGCCACAGAGACACCGTCGGTTTCAATGGGCTCGGGCAAGGGGGGACTCGGTGCATAGGAATTTTGTCCGGCAGGTCATCGAGTTTGAGGCTCCCACGGCTGGGTGCACCTGCAGATGAAGGAGAAGAAACACAGCAAGATAACTTTTGGCATGGAGCTGGCCTCTGGTAAAGTCCCTCGATGTGCAGGTCGGTTTGGGCGGTGGTTGTGTTTAGACTGAACACAAACAAGCCTTGGTGCTTGCGACAGGCTCTGGTACTTTGGGTATTGGTGTAGGGCAACACCTGGGGGTCCTAGTGTCTCCAAACTTGCTGGGGAGAGGGATCTGACCTCATGGAGCATGGCAGCCTCTTTCTGGGTGGCTGCTGCATCGGTGGACCCGGTGGTCAGCAGATCAATGTACCAGCCTGCAGGCTGCAGGGAAGAGGCTCCTCCCCTTCAAGGGAGATGCTGCATGGTTGAAGAAGTGCTGGCATCCTTCCGGGGCTTTTGGAAGATGCACAGCTGCAGGATGAGTTGGGTCTGGGTGATTGTCGGGACAAGAGTAGACAGGCAGGCAGAGTTTTGTGCCAAAATCCACAGCTAGTCCTCTGTTCTCACATTCTTTGGCTCTTCTTTGTCCTTCTTCTTTTGAAGTCAATCGAATCTGAGTTCCTGGTGTCAGGGAGCCCCCTAAATACTGAATCTAGGGGTGTTAAGGGGAGTGATGGATAGTAGCCAATGAGCTACTTACCCTTGGGTCACTATACCTCCTATATGACCACTTCCTGTGGGGATTGGGCATAACTCGGTCCTAGAGTTCCTAATTCCTTCAAAGTCAAGATGGTGGAACCCTTCTTTTGTGAAGCACATCAGGCAGCCCACCTTAGGGGTGTGACTAGCCTGGTGGTGCAACATGCCTACTTGCATAGCTAATTTTCCACCTGTCCTGGTGCCAAATGGGGTGGCATCTCCCAGGTCAGGGGGAAGCCGGGGTCGCCTAACAAAGGCAGCAGGGGCTTTGAAGCCCCTGGCCTAAATGTTAAATCACTAATCATCCTGCTGGAGGAGGTGTAAACACCTTCCTCTGGAGCAGGAATTGTTCCTGGCCTCAGAGAGAGTGTGGGCTCTCACCTGCAGTGGGTCCGAAACATGTCTGTGGTGGCAGGCTGGAGGATATCAGTCAGCCAGCACACTAGATAGTGGTAGGATTTTCAGGGGGCACCTCTAAGGTGCTCTCTGGGTGCATGCCTTAATAGATCCACTACTGGCATCAGTATGGATTTATTAAGACAAAGTGTTTGATATCAAACACCATATGTTTCAGTAAAGCCATAATGTAGCTGGAGAACTCGTAATGACCAGTGCCCAGTACATATACTTAAGATGGCTTCCCTGCTCACTTGTACTATCTAGTAATTGAACTAGACAGCACAGGGCAGGGCTCGAAAAATCATAAAAATTGCACTAGATCTGCAGGTCTAGTAACCTACAAAATCTCCTCGGCCTAACTGAAATGCACTTGACCTCTGACTCTGAAAGCTGAGCAAATGTGACAAGTTAACAAGATTTAAAAGCATTTTTATTGCTCATTTACTTTGTGAGCAATAAAGATACCTTAAAATCTTGCTATCTTGTCACATTTCCTCTGCTGGCAGAGGTCAAGTGTCAGTTTGTCTTCCTACTCAAAGGGCGAGTAGGACCTAAAAATAGTTTGTCATGAATGATTCTGACTCGCAAATGCGAGCGGTCGAGTGGATTTTTCGAGCCCTGCAGGGGCATATCTGCTCATGCAGATATGTCCTCACATGTAATATAATGCACCCTGCCTTAGATGTAGAAGGCTTGCTGTAGGGGTGACTTACATATATTGCATGCAGTGTCTGTGGGCATGGCACACAGGGTGTGTGCCATGTCATGTTTTCACACTTGTTTGCACCATTTCACGCAGCCTGCAATGGCAGTCTGCATGAATTTGGTGGTGGGCCCCTTAGGGTGGCACAATACATGCTGCAGCCCTTAAGGACCATCTTTAGTACCCATGCCCTAGGTACCAGATTTACTAGGGACTTACAGAAGTACTATTGGTCTTGCCAATTGGGCTACAATCGAACAGTTACCTTGTTTTAGGGAAAGAGCACTGGCACTGGGGACCTGGTTAGCAGGAACCCAGTTCACGTCCGTCAAAATTGCATTAAATACCAGGCAAAAAGTGGGAGTGATTATGGCAAAAAGGGGCAATTTCCTACAGAGACTTCTTCACCATTCATTCCAATGACTTTATTGCACTTATTCAAAGATAGTCCACAGATACTACAATTTCTACACATATAAAACCCTATCATTGTAAACCAATCTGGTTTTGTCAAAATACTAGGAGCACTAAGATTCTAGTTAGTGTGTCTGCTGTGGGCAGCGGGCCTTACTTTAACTCTTGCAGTTTGCACTGTCATAGGAATCTTCTCCAGGGGTACAAAGCTTTTGTCTACTGCTGAATGTAGGTGTGATGAAATGCTATAGGAGTTGTTTGTCCTTTATGGTATAGAAAATATGTGATCCCTGTTTTGCTCAGTGCCACTTGAATGTCACAATTGCACTTATTATCTCTAGTCTGTAGACATGTGGCTCTATTGTGTGAGCCTGAAGCACTTCTAACATGGTACTATACTCATTTAACCATTCCATGCCTAAAAATGTGGCCATTAATAATTAATTTAGGGGTTTGACCCTTCCTGCATATTGCGGCAAGTAGGTACAACCAAAAAGCTATGAAGCCCATAGAAGCTTGCAGTTTATGAAGTGTGTTAAAAAGCTAAAGCTTCACATACTTCTGAAGGAAATCAGGGGCTATCCCTTTCCCTTCTTTGGATATTTTATATCCTAGAAATATAACATTTAGGAAGCCAATTCTAGACATATTAAACTTGATTTTATTCCCCGGTTCTGCCAAATTTTGACTTGTTGTCTGTAATATAAATATCATAAACATAGGTCACTATCTTAAAGTCCCCTAGTATGATTTCCATGATTCTTGAAGCAAACACCCATGGGTTATTATTCTAGCTTTAGGCTAAGTGGGAGAATTCATGTTAGGTGAACGTGAAAACCAATAGGTATTGTGACCTGGATGCAATACTCTGTAAGAAAAATCCATTGTCAAAGTCTATTTCTTCTATTTATTTCTGGTTAGCTGGATCATCTCTGCCATGCTACGTGTATTTTGTAAGTATGCATTTTACAATGGCAGTTGAGGGTTCAATAGTCCCAAAAACAAATCTGTAAGACCTATTGGGGATAGCTACTGGGAAAATAGGGGTTCTCACAGAAGAATAATACGTAGTGATTATACTGTGTTACAACAACTCATCTAAACTACTTTTAATGCCTATTTCCACCTCAAGCTTTAAAAGGTATTAGCGTTCAACTTACAGTTCATCGTACAAGTACATAATGTGGTGTTATCTAAATGTCCTGACTTGCTTGCTTTTTATAAAGAGTAGGCACCAGTTGTTAAATATATTTTCATCCATCTGAATCACAAAGGGCCTGGGTCACTAAAGGTGAAAAGGTACCAATTATGATCGCCTCGCTAATGGGAGCGTTATCAGACATGAAGGGGAGCAGGTATTCTCCCCTAACATTCTATCATAAGGCACTGCTAAATGAGTCCAAAATTATTTGCACAGTTTTCAAATGCTCACATTATAATGGCATTTAATTCATTCATGTGTCTATCAGGGATCTCCTGCTGAACATAGCCATGACTCATAGTTGCATCACCAAGGCACTGGAGAGTCGTGCAGGCTATGGAGAATTTCTAGTATTACTGTTGCTCACTTCCTGCTCATCAGAAAAACTCTCCTTCTTTGAGGCATTCTGGTTCCTATTAGCTACTAATTTATTAATCAATTTCTATCCTAAAACGTGTTCCTCCTGTTTCACTGTATACTTTTCCCTTTCTTTGGCCTGTCCTTTGTCTGGGCTTTGTGTCAGAAATGCTGGAGACCTTCAACATTGCTTCTTTGATCTTCAGAGTATTTGAGCACCTTCTATTTCCTCGATCCTTCAAAGATTGAGGATAGTACTTGTCAGAATATTGGTACCTATCTGGGTTCTAATTTTAACTTGCTCATGATCTCTTAAGTCATATGCCCCATGGTACGCCCCTTTCTTGCTGCTGCGAGACATACACGTAGTCTTAGAGCTGTCTTCCCAAGGTGTTTCTACTCCTATTTCTTTTTCTTTAAGCATGCCTCAATTTCTCTTTTGATTTTTATCTGAGTATTAGGAGATCTTGTTCTCAGTGTGTCCCTTCCCTTGGAAGTGTGTACTTGGGATATCATTTTAGGTAATTTTACTTCTTTCTGATCATGTTGTATGGTGAACCTCACTTTTCTGTGGCAGGGGTGCATTCCCAGTTAGATCTCCTAATTCCATAGAGGAATTGTATGTAGCATACCTTCTTCGGAGATAAGGAGAACTGGCAGGTGTATCTCTACAAATGTTTATGTTCATTCAGATAAAGAGTGCTAGGAGCCAGATACCCATGTCACAGTAACTCTCATCTTGGGGGAATATTATATATATCTACGGATCCCCACCCTGGCTCCTAAAAACAATAGGCACACACAGATGTTGGTATTTTAGAATAAAAGGTTATTTAATATGCACTATTTGTACATAATTCTAGTGTTTTAGAGTGATGGTAATTATTACAGTTATCACAGCAGCCATAAAATAAAACAAGATTAATATTGGAAATACCTTAAGATTTTTAATTCACACATCTCTACTTTCTCCATTAGATTAGCCTAGTACCTAACTAATATCTACAGATCTGTTATCAGCTTCATGGTTATTGTACAGGGGCGGCTCCTCCACAATGGTGGAAGAGCGTCGCCCCACTGACTCAGAGCCAGCAGTTGAAAAATAAAACAATGTTCTATCATCGTTTTATTTTTCATGTGCTGGCTGAGCCAGAGTGCTTAGGGAGGGGCGGGCCGGGGCCATGGGAGGGGGCAGGTGGACTGGTTTGTGCACTTCTAAGTGTGATGTGTGTTTGGCTAGCCAAACACACATGCACAGTTAGGTTTCTCCAACCAGGCTATATTGAACAGCTGGCTTGGAAAAACAGCACAGACTCCCTCTCCTGAGGGAAGAGTCAAACCAGCCCGGTCAGGCCAATCCTCGCGCTGCTCTCATAGCATGAGTGCAGGTCGGGGATTGCACAAGGAGTCTGTGATGCTGTCCCAATGCCTGCTGGGACAAGGAAGAAGGTAGAAGAACACTGAGGCGCGATGTGGGAGGCTGCCGGCAGCTTCAGGTAAGTTCCTTTTTTGAAAAATTATTATTAACCCACCGTGCTCCCCCTACCGTGCTCCCCCTTCCGTGCTCCCCCACCGCGCCTCCTTCACCCTCCCCACCACTTTTTGTTTGTGGCGGCCGCCACTGTTATTGTATTGCCTGAATGGATATTAGAAATCCCTATGTAAGTATCCCCGCATATCTCAGAAAGCTATCGGTCTGCAGTCAGATAGTGGTACTTCGGCATGTCCCCTTGACTATCAGTCCTCATGTCTGCCCCACACAAATCTTCAGTAATCTTTATACATTCTTCTCCCATGATTTTCTGTGGAGAGGGCAGGGGGAACTGTTGCACATAATCCTCCAGCTCTTAGAGAACAAAACATTTCAGGTCTCTGTTTAACCAGCTCAACAAATGTTAACTTAAAGTTCTGAAAATAATGTCTAAAAATAATATGGCGATTTGTCACACACACTGTTAGCATTACGATTCATATTATTAGTTTTCTAGGCCCTAAGCCTGACATACACACACACTCTACGGAGTTAGTGCTCTTATATTGGCATACAATCAGGCCTGGCTTTATGTAACTTGTATGCATTTCTAGTAAAACCCTGCCACACACGATAGCTGATTAGCTGCATTCCTCTGGCAACACTGCTTTTTGCATTGCCTAAAACTATATTGGTTAGTGTGTCAAGTTTATTGATGAATTTCTTACCAAGATCTAGGACTGGTAATGCCCCAAGTTCCTCTCCATTTTGTTTAAGAACGTCAGTAAGCACTACCTAGGAGGTGGTGCCACGGGTGGTAGCATATATTATTTGCAAAAACACAATTGCACCTTGGGAAATGTACCAGTTGATGGCTGAACATCCTATGCCTTGGATTTCCAAGCTTTGATTAATTCTAGCCAATCAAGGTCCCTCCCTTGAGAATGCGGGGCATGGGCAGGTCAGAGACCCAAAAGAGTGGCCCCCAGGCAGGGTTTAGAGACTCACTCTCTCGTTGCCAACCAACAACTAACTGATACTAGAAGGTCCCACTCCCATGCACACACAGCCAGCCAATAAAACAACAGCTCTCACACCATCACCCAAAAGCCCACCAGCTCTTCCTTCTTTCTGGGCGGAGATACATTACTATCCTCCGTCCAGGCTTCTAAACACATGGTTTGCCTGCTGCCTAGATCATCATAGTGCACCAGCTTCAGTCCTTAATAATTCGTGTACATGCTCACCCATTTCAGTAGTGAAGGTTGGCCTGTATGTGAAATAATTGTTTTAGTTGTTTTCAATGTCATATCTTCATACTTGGAAGCCAGCATGTTTTAGTTATATTTATTTACGTATTAGGTGTTTGCATAGGGCCTGCATGCTACATTAGGGCCACTTCTCAGAAGTGTTCTGTAACTATGACACATTTTTCCACAATGCAAGTGTCTCTGATGGTTTCCTGTATTGTGGGTGCCCTTTTTTCTTTTTTCTAAAAATGAATGTGGCATCTATGAAACTCTCAGACCTGGTCAGAACCTCATTGGTAACTAGTGACTGAGAAATCGAAAGATGTTTGATCTTAAATGTATGTCGTACTAGTTGTAGAATTATTGCTTTAACACAAATCCATACCTTGCTCGACGTTCTGAAGGGCCTGAAGCCGCCCCTTAGAGCACACATGGAGCTGCCTTTTTACCACGGCAATATAAGCAAGAAATCCGGCGAAGAGCTATTGAGAAAAGGACTAAATGGAAGTTTCTTACTACGAGACAGTGAGTCCGTTCCAGATACCCTCTGCCTTTGTGTTTTGTAAGTTATTGCCTTTATTTAAAGTTTTTTTTACATGTAGGTAATCCTAAATATGCTGGAAATGTGTGTTTATGTAACTTCAGTATTTTATTGCATTACTAGAAATAGTCGCTTGAATAACTGAGTACAGAATTTTAAAGTATGAAATTAATAAATATACCTACGTTCACTTACACATTTAAAAAACAGCATTTTATTATTGTAGATGTACTTTAGTATTTTCGTCTATAAAAAGTACTTGAGGTTCTTTAGGAGAATGAAAAACATGAAGTACACCCATGAGATATGTGTGCAAAGAAACATTTTTTAATTTATGAAAGTATTTACTTTTCTGAGACTGAATATATGAACATTTTTTTCATCTGTGGTCCTAGGAGTTCTAAAATTAAAGGAGTCTTTGAGAACATCCTTTCTCCTTCATTTGGTTTGTCATAAGTGTTTCCAGTCTGTTAAAACTGTTTTCAACACTAATAGTTTTCACTTTGTTTTAACCCCTTAGCTGCGGAGGGTTTTCCTCCTCACTGCTGAGCCTTTTTTATGGTCTGGCTTGACAGCAGCTTTCGCCAGACAATGGTGTGATACTCATAACTAGAAGAAGGGCTTTGGTGCTGCATACATGTTGGGAGGCAGTAGTACAGTTTTTGATTAGGCAGAAGTTGTGTGCTTCCACAAAAAAGTGCATGACCTCCATGCAGCTTTACTCATGTTGTTTATCTGTGCTGCTTGAGCCTGAATTTTCAGGGTCACACACATGACATAATGTGATTAAAGTGTCTTAGATAACTACATAATTTATGCTGCTTTTCTCTGGTTATGATCTGGCTCAACAAATATGTGAGAATCACCAGGAGAGGGGCTTTAGCTTCACCCACATTTTGGGAACCAGGAGTACACGTTTTGATTGGGGAGAGGAGTTGGCCTAACAGCTTGGGTGGTTGACCTCGAATCTGGGGAACTGGGTTCGAGTCTCGGCAATGACGCTGAACATCATGGGATTCTGGGCAAATCACCTAATCTCCCCGTGCCTAACAAAAATGAATGTGTCCTCATGTAACGCAACTCGTGCTTTGTAAAGCGCTCTGATACCCGATACCTTCAGGTCACGTTCGCGCTATATAAAACTCCGTAAAAAAAAAGAAAAAAAGAAGTTGTGTGCTTCCATAAAAGAGTGCTTACCCTCCACACTCTTTTTTTAGAACCATTTTTTATTAATTTTTTAAGACTGACCATACAAATACAGAGCATGTGCCAATGACACAGCATGATGCAGAATACAATTTTGTAAAATAAGCATAGCCATTCCTCCTGGGGGAAGTAGCAAAGGGGATATGGTTCAACAAGGGGAAGCAGTTCTTGAATATGTGTCTTATATGTGTCTTCTCTTGCATGGCTGTAACCTAACAATGGTATCCAAACACGGGGACCAACTTGGGAAGGCAGGGAAGGGGATGGGGTATTGAGGGCCCAGGGTTGAGTCACCAGTGGTTGTACATCAGGAAACAGTCTGTTCTGGTTGACATGAGCAGTATCTTACTGTACTCCCTCCCCCAAGCACAGTTCCCCTGTCTTGGGGTGAGCAGGGAGCCGAGCTCACCTCGTTAGGGAGGCGAGCCAGTCCCCTTGTGTTTTGAGGAGGAGGGGGGTCTCCTGATCAGTGTCAAGAAGACATGACAGTAACTGGTCCCACGCCGGGGCCACCGTGTGGCGACGAAGGCCCCGGGCCTCCTCTCTATGCAGGGCAATCACCTCAGCTTCTGCCCAGCGCGTCATCACGGCCCTCCAGGCTGCAATACTAGGGGGAGCTGCGCTCTCCCATCACAATGTCACATCGCATTTTGCCAAGGCTAGGGCAAGATCTGTGAATCGAGCGCTGTTTTGAATGTCGTCTGGCATTTGTAGATTCTCAGTGCTCCTGAATCATAGGTGTCTAAGAGTGGACGGTCAGTGGTTGAGGCTGTCATGGATAGGATTTCATGCCATTGCTGGCAGAGGCCAGGGCAGTCCCACAAGACATGTTTGAGGTCCGATGCTGGGCCTGGCACCGGGTGCATGTGTCCAGGGCCGTCAGGAAGATATGATGGAGGCGCTATGGTGAGAGATAGGCTCTGTGATAAAATTGGATCAATTGTAGCCTTGCATTGCAGGAGATCTTATTTGGGTGCACCAACGCCCTTGCCCACTCCTTTTCATGCAGAGCCCTACCAAAGTACTGTTCCCAAGCATCACAAAGGGATTGTAAATTAAGTTGAGTGTCGCCTTCTGACTTCCAGAGTGTGGAGCCTGTAGGCAAGAGCTATAGGGGACGGCCTGTCAGCGCCCTCGCAAGAGTCTATAAAGGAGGCCAAATGATAGAAACTGCCCCCGGTGAAGTCCATATTTTTCCACCAGCTCTTCAAAGGATAGTAGTTGGCAACTGGTAAAAAAAAAGTGGCAGAAAATTGAGATGCTGGCCTGATCCCAGCTCAGAGATCCCGTTTGGCGAGAGAGCCGGATCCTCCAGGAAGGCTGAGGAGGAGAATGTAGGGAGCGTATGGAGAGGACTCGTGAGTAAGCCCGTAGCTCTCCAGAGACCTCGGAACACCACCCGCACTATACAAAGAAGTGCTCGAGGAAGGCTAGTTCCAGGAACCGAGAGTGCCAGGACTGCTGCCGCGTCTAGAAGATGTGCAGTCGTACTTGCCATCCACCTAGTTTTGATCATTTTATTTATTTTTTCAGCAGCCTAAGTTTGAACTTTCAGGGGTACACTCATGACATTGTAATGATATTAAACGGTCTTAGATAACTGGATAATTTATAGTGGCTTTCATTAACCTACATGGATTTTTAGGTCTGGCTGGGCAGTTCAACTGTCACCTGACCTTTCAACCTACACCAATATTATTCTACAGTTCTTTGCTTCCACACAAATATATATGCATACCCAAGCTATGTATTTGTAACGCTTCACAATACCATTTAACATTCCCTTAACGGCCAGCCCATTTGGCATTTCGAATGCTTGTTTTTTTTCCCTTTACTGCGGGTGTTGTATGCATTGAAGTTCATTTAAAAGATTTTATACCTTCTCCATACATTTCTGTTATGTTACGTTTGTCTTTATTTAGACTTTATTTAGATTTTATTTTTGTTGCTAAAGGTTATGGGTATTATTTGCTTAGTTTAATTCGATAGTGACAAGTGTAACAGCGTTAAGTCTTACATTTCCTGTGTTCATTTTCGTTCACGCATCTATTTTTAGATCCAACGAAGATTTTTATTTGTTTTGTTCCAGTCGTTGAAGTGGACATCTCAATTTAGTACTGACAATGTTTAGAGGAGCTGCAGAGTTTATGTTAATGGTTTTAAGGGTGTTCACAAGTGAGAAAGCCCTGTTTTAAACTCTTTCCTGTTTTTTTCCTGAATCATCAAATTAGCAATTTCAATGCGCACCTAACCTAACATTTCAATGATGCATCCTTTCTAAGGATCAGTGTCTGATTCCGTCATAGCGCTTCGTTTCCCGACGGGCCACCTTAGCCTTTCATCTTCCAGTGATCAGGAAAAAGAGCGCCATTGAATTGGGTGACAAAACTTGCTATTTAGCTCCAAGGAGCGTATGTGTGCTTTACAAACATACCTCATGCCAATGCACATATTATATTGTACCTGCTTTAGTGACCGTGTGTACAAGCGCCTGTATTTATATTTTATGTGGATGTCTTCCAAGGGTGAAAGCGCTACGCTTAAATATTACTCTAAAGCTGCGGTTCCCAACCTTTTGACTTCTGGGGACCCTCACTTAATCATTACTGGAGCCCGGGGACCCCCACTGAAACATTATTGGAATCCGGGGACCCCCCAAAGAGTCATTACTGGAAGCTGGGCTCCCCGGCCTAAGCATTGTGGATGATTTGAATGGCAAAACAATACAGAAAAAAAGCATTCATCAAACAAGTACACTAACAATGACACATTTTATTTAATTCGCAAACACATCAGTAAAAAAATAATAATAATAATTTTAATAGAAAGGTTGATGCTTTTCTAAATTTAGTTGAGGCACTCATACTATTTTCTGTTTGATGCACCTGCACTGCTCCCAGTAATCATTCTGAGGATAGTAATTTAATTTTTAGTACCCAGTTTCAAATTCCTTCACAATTGCAGATCGTTTAAAACATTTTAATTGTGCATTTACCTCCTTTATTTATATGCACTTTATTAATCTATTTAAATAAACTTATTAATTTATTTAATTTTCTAAGTTGTTGCGGACACCCAGGGGGACCCGAACCACAATTTAGGCACCACTGCTCTACAGCTTTCCCTGCTTTATTGACACCTTTACCTCGCACACATTTTCAAGGCTTTACTGAAAGTGTTAGGAATACATTGAATTAACAGTGGTGCTCACAAGTCTGAAACTGCTTCTCCTTGATGATTAGTGTTGCCTTCACCAATCATATAAGGTAATTACCTTATAAGATTGTTGAAGGCAACCAGTGCTTAATTTGTAAAATATTAAGTGCCAGGGCTCTGACCAGGAGGCCACTGCAGCTTGCACCACCCATCGCCCTTGTCGTCGCTGCCAAAACAACTACTAACCATCTCTCTCGCATGTAAATGCGACAGTTCTGATTATTCCAGGTCCCCAAAGCTAAAGGAATGGCTGGGGAGGCAGGTATTATCAAATTTAATGTATATTGTAGTCCTAAATTACCGTTGTTCTGCTCATCTTTAAATTAGATGAGCAGCGCCACCATGTGGTAGACTGTTCTAAGTATAGTGTTGACAATTAGGTGCCGGTGCCGAGCACCGGATACCACTAAGTGCCGGTGCTGAGCACCGGAAAGCACAGGCTCAAATTAAGCCCTGAAGGCAACACTAATCATGCCTTACAAGCAAACACATCAATAATTATTTATATCCCTTCACACTTTCTAAAAAAATCACAGGGCAGTATGTTTACATTTACATTCTGTTAATGTGGCTAGTGTGATTTTTATGATTCTCGTCTAGGTTCTAAACTACTTTATTTCAGTTTTTAGTAGCCGAAATGTTAAAATGTTTAATTTTTGACAATGTTTGAATACTTACTATAGCTGCTTTTCTGAAGTCATCATTTCTTATATGTGCAAACAGTTAGGTTGTAATTGCCAACCATTGTTCACCAATCACCATTATTTATTATTTCTGGATTTGTATGCTGAAAGTGCATTTTTAGCACTGCTACTGCTTCTTTTAACCCTTTTGCAGCTAGGCCTCCCCTACCTTTTCCAGCGCTACGCCTGTTTTTTTGGGTGTTTGGGTCAGTTCGTGCCTAGTCCTCTATAACTTTTTTTTCCATGTAACGTATCCATGACAATTTTGCGTCCTTTTTTCTCAACATCCTGGGGAGTCCAATGATATCCAGCATTTGTGGATTCCCCTAGAGGGGACCGAGAAATTAGCCAAAATAAAGCTGAATGTTGGGTTTTTTGGGGAAAAAGTGCTGCAAAGGAAAGTGTCAGTTTTTCCCCGCAAATGGCATCAACAAAAGGTTTTTGGTGCTAAAATCAGCGTCTTCCCAACTTTCAGGAACAGTCAGACTTGATTCAGAAAACCACATTATTTATTACCACAGTTTTGGCATTTTACTGTGAGACCATTTTTCCTATTTTTTGTGCTTTCAACCTCCTTCCAGTTTGTGGTGCAAACAGGTGTGAAACCCATGGTGGATCCTGGACAGCTATACATTTCTAAAAACTAGACAAAACTTTGAATTCAGCAAGGGGTCATTTGTGTAGATTCCTCAAGATTTTTCACAAAGAAAGTTACAGTTGAAATAAAAAAGATTGAAATTTAGTTGAAAAAAACCCAGCCATTTGTGACTACGTTTCCATTTGTAACTTCTTGTTACTATGGCAGATTTTCAAAAGCAATAAACTGTTACATCTGCTGGACTCTTCTGGTTGCCGGAATATATAGGATTTGTAGGTTTTCCAACAACCTGGGGTGCCCAGTGACAACAGAGCTGCACCTTACAATGGTTTTTCATTGTGTACCGACTATACAGCAATTCATAGGGTCAATTATAAAGAATGGAAAAAGCTTATGCTGGAAAATGCTGTATTTTTGAAATGTACACCAGATACTGAGTTTAGGTGAGTAGTTGTTTTTACATCTCTGCATTTATGGGTACCGATACTGGCATGTGTTTCAGAGGGCATTTGTAAACTGTCTTCTTTGTTACACACTTACTTACATTTGAAAGGCACAAACATAGAGATATTTCATTGGTAATAACAAATGTTCTACTAGCCTGTATTCCCACATGTCTCTTGATAAAAATGGTACCCCACTTGTGTGGCTGGGCCTTGCACCTGCGACACAAAACACCCCATAACATGACCTAGGAGACATCATATTTCACCCAGCAGAATCCATGTTTTTATACAGGGTGGCTAGCTGTGGATTATGGCCACAGCTCAGCCGGCACCTAGAGAAACCTATGAAACCAGCACATCTTTGAATACTAGACAACTGTGGGACCTTGCGTGTCTCTTACCAGATTTTTTTTACCCAGAACCCCATGCAAATCTCAAACTTTGCCTAAAAAACACATTTTCTTTACATTTCTGTTAGGAAAAGACCTGGAATCTGCATGTAACCTCAAATTTCCTAGCACCCAGCATGCCCCCAAGTCTCCCAAGAAAAACGGTGCCTCACTTGTGTGGGTAGGCCAAGTGCCTGAAAAAGGAAAGGGCACGAAATGCAACATAGACACATCACATATTTCCACTGAAAAACGATGTGTTTTTTTGCAATGTGGGTAGCTGTGGATATTGGGCCACAGCTCAGCCAGCACTTAGGGAAACCTACCAAACCAGCACATTTGGAGAACTAGACACCGGGGGGGAGGGGGGGGGGGGAGTCCAGGGTGGAGTGTCTTATGTGGCTTTCACCAGGTTTATTTACCCAAAATCCCGTGCAAACTTCCAAATTTGCCTAAAGAACACATTTTCTTTGCATTTCTGTGTGGAAAACTCATGGAATCTCCAAGGAGCCACAGATTTCCTACCACCCAGCATTCCCCCAAGTCTCCCAAGAATAATGGTGCCTCACTTGTGCAGGTAGGCCAAATGCCGGCAACACGAAAGGGTGCCAAACTCAACATAGACACGTCACATTTTGCCACTTAAAAACTAAGGGCCTGATTACGATGTCGGCCGGAAAGCCTCCGACCACTGGTTGGAGGCTTTCTGACTGACATGGTAGGTTTAAAGTCTGACCGCCGTATTATGATGACGGTGGTCGGCATTTAAACCAGCCAGGGAATCTTATGCGGTTCCGACGGGCTCAAGGAGTCCGTCCGCCAGTCGGAAAGTTCTCATAATCCCTTAAGGACACCGTTTCCGCTGTCGAGATTATGATGTAGGTTTCCGACAGCCAATCCATTTCGGCCTTTCCGACATGGATTGGCTGTCGGAAACTGACTTTGAGGGCCCCTAGCAGAGCCCCTTTCCCCCCGACCTGCCGCATTTGGCCCTGGGGGCACCTATGGTGCCCCCGTTAACTTCTCTGCACAGTGAGGTGCCTGCCACACGGTGCAGGAATGTTTAAAAACTAAAATGTTTCAATGGGAGCTTGTGCTGCGGGCAGTTTCAGCCCGCCACTCAAGCTCCCATTGAAAAATTGAAGTTTGCCACGCACCAAGTGAGGTTGCATCCCAATTGCGCTGTCAGAACTGCTGACCTATGGTCGGGAGGTTCCTTCCACGAAACGGTGTCGGTCGGAGGCAACGCCGAACCAAAATCGTGATGAGGGCCTGTGTGTTTTTTGCAATGTGGGTAGCTGTGGATTTTGGGCCCCAGCTCAGCCGGGACATAGGGAAACCTACCAAACAGGCACATTTTTTAAAAACTAGACACCCGGAGGAGTCCAGGGTGGAGTGACTTGTGTGATTCTCACCAAGTTTCTTTACCCAGCATCCTGTGCAAAGCTCAACCTTAGCCTAAAAAAAAAATGTTCCTTGTATTTCTGTGAGAAAAAGCCCTCAAATCTGCAGGCAGCCACAAATTTCCTACCACCCAGCGTTTCCCAAAGTCTGAGAAAACGGTACCTCATTTGTGTGGGTGGGCCAAGTGCCCGCGACTGGCAAGGGCCCAAAATATATTGTGGAGAAATCAAAATGATGTATTGCAAAACAACCTGGTTTTGCAATGGGGTCACCTGCGTTTTTAGTCTCAGGCTCGGCGGTCATCTAGGGAAACCTACCAAACCCAGACAATTCGGAAAACTAGTCTCCCAGGCGATTCCAGGGAGGTGTGATTTGCGTTGATACCCCAACGTTTTCTTATCCAGAATCCCCTGCATACTTAAATGTAGCTAAAAAGACACATTTACCTCACATTTCTGTGTGGGGAAGTTGTGGGATCACTGGTCCGGCACAGATTTCCTATTACTGAGAATTCTGCCAGGTCTTCTGATAAAAACTGTACCTCACTTGTGTGGGTGGGCCAAGTGCCCACAACAGGCAGGGGCCCAAAATCTATTGTGACGATAAAGATAATTGGTAGGTGTACTAATTAATCCTGGGTTTGGCAACCATGTAGGGAAACCCATCAAACTCAGACATTTCTGAAAAGTAGACACTCAGTGGAGCCCATGGAGGTGTGGCTTGCTTGGATCCCCCAACATTTTCCTACCCAGAATACCCTGCAAATATGAAACATTGAATCAAAACACTAATTTTCCTTGCATTTCTGTGACGTAAACTACAGGAATGTGCCGGGATCCACAAAATTCCTAACACCCAGTGTTCCCCCACCTGTCCTGATAAAAACGCTTCCCCACTTGTGTGCCTGGGCCTAGTGCCCGTGGCAGGAATGGATCACACCAGGGTCAATGGTCCTGCTTGGAAGACCCACCTGAGAAGGTAGTGAAATGTGTTTGGTCTCCACCTCATAGGGGAAACAATATGAAATAACCTAATGTGAGACATAAATGGGCTATAAGGAAGAAGTGTGGCATGTAACTATAGACAAAAGGCACCTGTGGGGAAAGTGAGCACTCCTGTGGGATATAAGGTACAAGTGATTATATAAAACAACAAGTTGAGGTATGTGGATTGAGGAGTGAAACACGTGGTGGCACACAAGCACCTGGTGTGGTGAACTGCAACAATTGGGTTCATAATATATGTGTGGCCCAGTAAGGTTTTATTTAATTATTTTATAGGTCTGAGAAGTGAGAAGGGGTTTTTGTTTTGTGGCAATCCTGAAGAAGGCGGTGTTTGATCACCGAAATGCACGTAGATTTGATATAAAATCCACAACAGAGAAGAAAATGTATTAAGGGATTGGACAAATGGATGCATAAAGCATAGCTAAGAAGACAGTGTGGAATATTAATATTCCTTTTGAGTGGACACACCAAGACAAAAAATAAGGAATGTACAGAAATTGTAGAATTTGATGAGACTATTCAAGACCTGTTTTGAAATTTGTTAGTGAGCAATGTTTTTTAAGAAGTGTTAATTTGAGGTATGTGTATGAATGGTGGGGTAAATGTAATTTGTATGACAAGCATGATGATAAATGAATATGGTATGAAATGTTTTTAGGAAGAAATAGTTCTCACATTTTTTACCTATATCAAGTGTTGAAAGGATAAAAAATCGAGTGATATGTGCTAAGTGTCCTACACACATTGTTCAAATGAAAGTTCTGACAAATAAGTGTTAAATTAATTTCTGAGTTGTATAAACAGAAAAGGAATGACAAAAAAATAAAGGAAAAAATAAAAAGTAAAACAATTCTTTGGTTCATAGACCCCAGATATATTGGAGTGAATGAATGGGAGATTGTGAAAGTTGAATGGAATAATAAGGTTGCCAGGGGAATAATCTCTATTAATTGTTAATAATTTTAACTTCAAAATAGAGAACCACTGACTTACAGCTCATGGACTGTAAAGCCACATCCAGGCACCAAGTGCTTTCCAGTCCATTCACACACCTTTCATGCGTCAGACACAGAAAACCATTCACACTGTCAGCTGCGTGCCAACACAATACAACACTTACATTAACAAACATTGCCATTCAAGGGTTTATCACTGTCATACACCAGCAGGGATAACTCACCAATCACACCACCAAACACCCAAATGTCAGACAACTTATAAACACATCTCAGACAAGTCAATACACATGCTGGCTACCAGCCACCAACACACCGCCAGCCCCCACACACCACCAGCCAAGCGCTAGTCCACAAAACACCTCAAGGCAAGCACCAGTTTAAACACACTGCTGGCCAAGGGCCAGTGCGCACACACCATCGGCCAAGCGCAAGCCCACGTGACAGTCCAAACACCGCGCCAGTCAGGCACCAGTCTACACAAACCACCATCCAAGCGCCAGTCTACACACACTGCCAGCTAAGCACCATCGCACACACACTGCCAGCTAAGCGCCAGCTCACACACACTGCCAGTCAAGCACCAGTCTACACACACTGCCAGCCAAGTGCCAGTCCACACACACCGCAAGCCAAGAGCCAGTCCACACAAGCCGCCATCACTTTTTTTAACAAATAAGTAAACCAATCTGAAGGGAATGAAAAACCAACAAATACTAACTAAATACATCTAACAACTGCCAACCATGAAACTGAACAAAAAATACAAAACGATACAGACCAGTCAGTTCACTTTTACTCTCATGGTTGCTCACAATACTTGAGTTGCGTGTAGTACAATTTAAAACATGCGGGCTCACATAGCCCAGGATTAGAAGGACACTTGGGGCAGTACATATGACTCTCCTTTCGCACGCTTCTTCTGACACAGACGCTACATCTCTTACAGGCAAAGTTATTTTTGGGTGTGGGAGGAATGTAATCAGGAAAGTTGCGATCTTTCAATGTAGCCACATACTCCACCACTCCAACTCTAGAAATAATTGCCTTCCCAACTACAGCAAGGCTGTCTATTACAGCCTGCTGAAACTAAACAAAAGTCATCTTTGAATCTGGGGAACAATCATTCAATATAACAAAAGCATTGAAGGTTGCCAAATGAAACTAATGAACTGCCAACTTCTTACACCAAATGTTTGACTTACGAACAGCACTGTAAGGCTCTAACCTGTGATCTATTCTATCTATACCACCCACGTGCTTATTGTAGTCTAAAATGCACACAGGTTTGCGCACTTCAGCAACCTGACCTCAAACAGTCACAGGTGATGTCCTTTCGTCAAGAATAGTTGTCAGCATGTGGACATCTCTCCTATGTAAACATTTCACAGCTAGATGTTCATCACTACGCAAGGCACTCCATTGTCCCCTCTGACGTTTTTTACATACAAGCTCTTTAAGGTAACCTTTACGGTTAGAGCTGATTGTGCCACATGCAACGGTGTCCACTTTGAACAATACCGTGAACAATTGCACACCAGTGTAGAAGTTATCTACATATAAATAGTGATATTTGTTAAAAAGTCCTCTACGAAGTTCCCATACAATTTTCTCACTGCCTCCAAAAGTGGATGGACAACCAGGGGGTTCAATAGAAGAATCCCTACCAGTGTACACCCTGACATAACCAGTATTACTCTCAGACAGTATATACATCTTAATTCCATAAAGTGCCCTGCTAGGAATGTACTGCCTGAAAGCCAAACAGCCCTTGAACAGGAAAAGACTCACCCACAGCTATTACTTTCCCTGGAACATAGATCTCTGAAAAATTATCTACAGAATGATCAAGGACAGGCCGAATCTTGAAGAGACGGTCACAATCAGGGTGATCCTGTGACATGCTGAAGCATTATCAACAAAATGCAGCATCTGAAGCAGAAGCAAATAACGATCACGACTCATGGTTGCAGGAAATATAGCAACTGCCATAAAGGGACTGTCTGACGCAGTTGTCCCTCAAATACTGTTCAGCATACAAATTAGTCTGGTCAACAATCTCATCCCAAAATACATGGTCCATAAACAACTGAAAGAAATTTATAGGCGAAAGGTTTTCAGTATTGACTCTACACCCTGCGACACCACTAAAGGCAGGCAACACAGGCTGCACCATGTTTGGGGCAACCCAGAGTTCAGCACTTCCAATGGAAAGCTTTTCAGCCCAGGCTGTATTCCAGATCTTGCTGCACTATCGGCATATCAGTTTACTCATCTAAAAGCGGCGCTTCCTACGTACTGAGAGTGGCTTCATCATCAGATGATTGCTCTCAGACAGAAAATTCACCTCCAGAATCTTGGACTTCATCCTTGGCCTCAGATGCAGAGTCAGTCTCAGAACAATGGTCAGCAGAAGATTCAAAAAGCAAACCAACAACCTGCTGAGCAGTCCACCTGCAGTTATTCATAATCCTTAATAATAAAAGTAGCACAACAAATAAGTGAACAATAACCAACACTGTGTAAAATAAGTACTAAACAAACTGTGGCTTTATCAATCAATCAATCAATCAATCAATCGGCTTGTAAAGCACGACTACTCACCCATAAGGGTCTCGAGGCGCTGGAGGGGGATGGGTTATCTAACAGAAAGTAAAACTACTGGCATATAGTAATCTGGAAGCAAAAGTCAATCAATACAAAGCACACAAAGACCTATATACTCACTTGCCAGAGACAGCAAGACTGAGGATCAACTGCACTTACTCTGCGCAGACACAGCAAACACCAAGGAAGTCCCACTGGAAAGGAAAAAAAAACAAATATCAAAAAGAAATTATCCCCTAAGGGGCGTGACCCTTGCCCAAGGGGTCGCTCCCCTTCCAAACATAATCCCTGGTGTTTAGTGGCTTCTGCCCCCCCCCCCCCAGAGGGCAGATCGGCCTAAAAAGAGCCGATCTGCCCGGAGGGGCAAAACAAATATATATATATGGCCCCCAAGGGGAGCGACCATGCCCAAGCGGTCACTCCCCTTCAAAACTAAGTCTGGGTGGTGAACTCTGCTCCGCTTGCAGAGTTTGCGGAGTTTTACGCACTTCGCGTTACGTGGATCTTGCGGAGTTCACGACCGTTCACGTTGAGAAACCGTCCGTACGCGTTGAGAAAGCTACTCGAGCGGCAGAAAGGAAGAAGCGCCCGCTTGCGCTGTGCATGGTGCCGTTCGCGATGATGGCACAGTGCGGACAAGCACCTGGCACTGAAAGTCACTGCGAACTGCATTTATCTAACGCACTCCGCTGCTCGCGGAGCTCCGCTGCTCGCGGCAGTGTCTTTTTGCACTTCGCAAACTACGTCCAGGCTTATTCAAAACATAATTCCCTGGTTGGTGTCTAGTGGGCTTCTGCCTCCCCCCCCCCCCTCCAGAGGGCAGATCCGCCTAAAAACGGCTGATCCACCAAAATGAAATGATCTCCTAAGGGGAGAGACTCTTGCCCAAGGGGTAATTTCCTGTAATCATCATAAAAATATAATCCCTGAGTCTAGTAGGTTTCGACACCCCTGCAGGGCAGATTGGCCCAAAAAAACATTCAAACTGCCCTGGTGGGGGGAGGGGGCAAAACATGATTTACAATAATAAAAAATGGAAGCGATCCTTGCTCAAGGAGCCACTCCCCCAACAAAAAGCAGCCCTGGAGCTGTATTATACATGCGGTGCATTTTCCTTCATTGCACTCGGTGCACCTTTTAAAAGGTGCGCCCGGCGCAATGAAGGAAAATGTACTGTATTCTAATGAATGACTCTGCCCCCATGGCAGCGCATTCAGGTGAAAATCGGAGCGGCTGCTTTGAAGCCACTTCGTGTTTTCACAGTGCAGGCGGCAACCAGCCTGCATTTTGAAGGGTTATTGACTGCACCCGCCTGCAAGGGGATGTCTGAGGGGGTCCATGGGACCTCTTTTCCCTCCTCCAGAGGGCTGCCATCATGGGGCGCACTGACAGTGCACCTCCTTTTAGGTGGCGCACAGTCAGTGCGCCTCCTGAGAGCTTCTTTGAGAGGCAAGGAATTCCTCATTTGCATGAGGCATGCCCCCATGCAAATGAGAGAACACCCTCTGAAGATAGCACTGGCACTTTAAGTGCGCCAGCGCTATTGGTATTGCAGAACGGGCCGTAAAAGCGTCTGCGGCTCCTTCTGTAATTCCAAAGTGCCCAGGGGGGCGCGCAAAGTGGGGGCAAACTCCTGTTACGCCCCAGGGGCACTTGTATATTACGGCCCCAGGTGGTCAAGTGGGATAGATTCCTGCTCCACGATCGCTCCCCCACTCGCTTTCGTTGAGACAGACACAGGAAGAAAGGAAAAACCCTTTCCTTTCCCCCTGTGTCTGTCTGGCTACCAAACCCCCCTCCACCTGGAGAAGGACTCACTGACAACGAGTCCACGCCCCTGGGTGTGCTGGAAGCAAATGGTTTCCAGTATGTCCCTGGCACCATCTGATGATGGCGTGCCGTACATCATCAGATCGCAGAGGGCAGGTCGGGGGAGTGGAAGTGGAAGCACTTCCGCTGCTCCCCAATGTTGGCATGTCACAGGGGGGCCGTGGGGTGTGAGCCAGCACTCCCAACATGGGTGGAGGCTAGAATGACCTAAAGCCATCCTCAGCACACAACACACTGCTCGTGTGCTGAGGACGGCTGCAGGCTGACTTCAGCACCAAAAGTGTTAAACTTAGAGAGAGTATGTGGATAAAGATAACCTTGGGCTACTGAGATTACAAAGCACTGACTTCATTGCTTGTCAGCAAACAGCAATCTTGCTGTTATTGGGTTTCCTCCCCTTTGCAGGTGTCTTTTTTTTTGTACTCTTACTAAACTATCTTCTTAGTAGGTGTCTAATTGAATTGAAAAGCGATAGCTAAGCACAGAAGTTAAACTGAAATGTCCTGATGGTGGAATTTGAAAGTACATGGTGATATATTTGGCCTTTTCTTTTATTTAACATGCCATGGACACATTTTTAACACTATGTATTTTTCTTTGGTCTCATTGCTACATGTCTTTGAAACAGTTCCCATACATTCAATTCACTTACTGGGCTTCCCAACCTCATAAACTTGCATGTAAAACAATTTCTTTCAAAACTTCAAATTTGCTAATAAATAACTTTACAGGTACATGCACATTTATTCCCTTTTGACTACATTAAAACAATGGACTAATCAGTTTGTGCTTAAACCTTCATAAGTATTAGTCAGTTTTTCAAATTTTTGTGGTTTCTACCTATTTGATGTTTGTGGTGGAAGCAGTGCGAAACCCATGGGTGAACCGAGAACGCTATATATTTCTGAAAGCTAGACAAAATTCTGAATTCAGCAAGGGGTAATTTGTGTAGATCGCTTATCTTATGTTTTTCCCACAAAACTAATCTTTCAGATAAAAAAATAATGAAAATAAATTTGAAAAAATAGAAATATGCGACAACGTTTTTCATCTGTCATTTTATACCTCGATGGCTGATTTACAAAATTAATAATTCATTATGTCCATCAAAACCTTCAGTTGATAAGGATTTGTAATGTTTGTTGCTTGTCCAAAAACACACAATTCCTAGAGTCAACAACTGAGCTGCAGCTTATAATGATTTCCCTTTATGTAGCAACTATGTTTCAGTTGGTAAAATCTAATGAAACAAAATGGTTATGAACAAAACCTATGCATTTAAAAAATGTGCCCAGGATACTGAGTTTAGGAATAGTAGTCAGTTCTACAACTCTGCATTTGAGGCTACCAATACTCATGTAATTAAGATGGAATGTGTAATTTCTTGCACACTCCAAAAATGGAGAGAAATGTAGGAAGGTGGAATCTGACTATATGGTTGCCCCCACTTTTTTTATGGTGTTTTGCTGGTTTATGACTTAGTTGGACTGGGATCCTGCTATTCAGGGCCCCAGTCTATCTGCTTTCTCTGTAAAAGGTTTCCATGTGCCTTAGGCACATCTCTGATTGGAATCTGGAGTGCCCTTATAAGTCCCTAGTATATGGTATACTATGTACCAAGGGCATAGGTACCTCAGAGGCCTGCCAGGGGCTGCAGCATGTATTATGCCACCCCTGGAAGGCCATCCAAACTGACACCACAGGTCTGCTACTGCAGCCTGGGTAAGGTGGTGCATGCACCCCTTACTGTGATATAGGTTACCTATATCACTAAATACATACACACATATAAACCTATAAGTCACTCCTAAGGCAGGCCTTATCAATCCTAAAGGCAGAGTGCATGGTTCCTATGTGAGAGGGTGCCCCTGCATGAGCAGGGCCCTCTGCAGCGTTCGGAGACCCTTCTCTGATGCTGTTTGTAGTGCAGCCTGACCATATACTCTTAAGCGCATTATAACCTCGCGTTAAATGCTAACTTTGGAATGGCTGCACCTAAACATGTCGTGTTTGGTGTCAAACATCTTGGAATACTACCCCCGCCAATTCTGGCAGCGGGGGTAGCATTCCACCCTTCTAGAGGGAAAGACATGTTAACCCTGGCTAGCCCGGTAACTTCTTTCCAAAGCCCTGGCATCACAAAATGGATGCTGCTGCCACAGACACGAGTCTGGCCTCCTGCTGCTGGATGAAACTCCGGCAGGGGAGGCCTGGACAATAGGTTTCCTGTCCCAGGGAGGTGTGACCACCTCCCAGACAGGATAATGTGTATTGGGGCTGGGCGGGAGCACTTTCGGGTGCTTTGAAGTCCTGCACTGGGGGCACACTTGGTGTCCCTGTGCATACCCCAGTTCAAACCGGATCAGGGGCTTGCAGCCCCTGCTTTGGCGCGAACTGGACAAAGGGAAAGGGTGTAGCCACCCCTCTGCCCTGACCCACCCATAGGTGGGGCCACAGAGTAGTCCAACCCCTAAACTTAGTATAAGTATAGGAACCCAGTCCTTAGGACTTTAGATTATCCCTGGACGAAACTCTGAAACTGAATCCTGGACCTTCGATGCTCTACTCACGATTAGAGGACAGAAGAATCTCCCTTGGGGTCAAGGAGTGACTCCCCTGCTTGGCAGGCACCAAAGAAGCATCTGTCCGGTTCGCATTTCTGAACCTCCCGTCGGACGCCGATGTCATCGCATCACCAGAGGTAGATTCTCAGACTTCCCCGAGGCTACCCTGAGTCCCCAGCAAAGCTGAGGCCCGTGGCTATCGTGGGTGACTTGAGACCGTGACCCCTGGACACCGAGCACATTTGCAAGTGCATCCTCTTCTGGGTCTCCCAAGAAGTCGTGCTTTGGGCTCCGAGTAGCCCTAGCCTCCAGCACCACCTGCACCGAAGATCACTGGCCCCCACTCCACGAGTGTCCTGTAAGCCAGCTCCACGTGCGGCGTCACGAGGCTCCTTCGCGGTCGCTAGCCCGTTGGCTAGTAGCCCTTAACGAAGGCCAATCTTTTCCTAACTTGGCATCCTGGTTGCTCCAGGCCTGCCCTCACTTACCCTTGCTGGGTGAGTTCCTCAGACCTTGCTGGTCTGCACCATCGACGATCTTCCTCTGCATCGAGACTTGCCGTTGCCAAGGCTTGTTGGGTCCAATCCGGTCGCCGACACCTCAGCACTCGACAGACATCGTGTACCAGCCCGAATCCTGCTCCTGGTCGCCGACAACGCCTCCTGGACCTCGTGGCTGAAGAGTCAAGATGACCGTCAACGCCCCTGAAGCACTCGACATCGGTGGGCATCTGTCCATCGCCTTCCTGGTCACTGGCTAGTGACCCAGACTCTGTCCCCTCTGCTTTCAGGTTCTTCAGAACTCCGATCCACTCTTGGATCCACCCGGACACTTTTCACTTGGTCGCCAGCAGCACTTTGCAGCAGATCGCCATTCAAATCGACGACGAAACCCGACCCCGAAAGGCACCTATGCACCCGGCTTCCCTGGGTGAGGTAACACGAGTACTCCGGTGCTCCCGTGGGTAGAGACTCTTCAAAGTCCTAGATCTCAAAGGGTTTGGTCGAAGTCCTCTTTTAAGTGTCCCTTTCTCTAATTTCCCGATCCCGACTTTCTCCATAGAAGTCAACGGCGTATCGCGGTTGTGTATTTACACTGCACGCGTCTCCCGTGGGTCCCCTGTGTCACTACCTTGGGTGGTTCCTTGTGGTCCAAGCACTTCTAGAGGCTCTAGGCCTAGTGTCTAGTTCAGTCGTGGTTCGCATACCACTTTATTGGTATATGGTTTGGTACGCCCCTAGGGCCCAAACGTGTAATTGTGCTATTACTGTGTTTAAATAACTTCTAACTTATGTACTTCGAACTCTAGCCTCATAAAGAGACTAGAGGGGTGTGTTTAGCAATAAATACATATATTTTGAATATATACCTGGTGTGGTGCTCTTTCATTTGGTCACTCAAGAGATTATAGACTGGTAAAACAAGCTGCTTTACATTCCTTCAAGACTTAGCCTGAAGGCTGCTCTCCATAGCTACCACTAGGATAGCTTTCAATAAGGTTGTCTTTAACCTATCTCCAATAAGGGTTGTTTGGACTGGTGCAAGGTGCCCACTATAATTAGTGGACAGCATATGCCAGGCCAACTTCTCACATTGGTGTGCAGCGTGTGGGATTCCAGCTTGCTATTGTTTTACCAGATAATCTCAATTGAATTGATCAACTGAAAACCACTAAAGGTACCTAAGGTACATATAATTTAAGCTTAGAATACAGTAAGTTCTACTGAACTTAGAGTTGTGTGTTAAGGGATAGCACAACCCTTTCTACAACTCAAGAGAGTTTAGTAGGCCACACTAGAGTAGGTAGTGCATACACCACACCACACTAGTAATGTCTTTAAGGGTAGGATCTAAAGAATCCTTGCAGGAAGCCACTGAGCTTCCACCCTCCAAGTATGATACACTCCCATTCTTGGAATTGAGAGCTTTATGCAACTTGAGAAAAATAAGGACAGGCCAAAGCCCCACCACCCAACACCTCAAGGAGTTGTTGGTGGCTTATGACCTTAGTAGGCCCTTGGGGACTGAAGGGGCAGGAGCTGAGGTGGGGCAGATGATGAGGATGGGACCAGGGGTACCAGTACCCCCAGCCCCCTCTGAAACTGGCCAGGAGGGCGACAATGGCCCTGACCTGGATAATCCAACCCCTCCTGAGGAAGATGAAGAGGAGGATCAGAATGATGCTCCCTTTGTCCCCCAGGAAGGATTGTGAGTGTGCCCAGAAGGTCTAGATCTTCTTCTCAGGAGTCTAACCACTCTGGCACCTCAATAGGGAGCTCTGTCTCATCTCATAGGAGGGAATCCTCTCATGAGAGAAGAAAGAGGCTGGTTCAATATGAGGAAGCTCAGCTTGAAATCAAAAGAAGCAACTGGCTATAGACAGGGAGTCCCTAGATCTCTTTAGAGAGAGAAGAAAGTTGGGACTAGAGTCCCATGGTGGCAGCAATATCCCTAGAGATAGGGAAAGGTCTTATGATCATAGAAACCTAAACAAGATTGTCCCTCCCTACCAGAGTGGGGATGACATCCACAAATGGATAACTGCACTGGAGAGGGCCTGTAAAGTTCAGAAGGTCCCCCAGAGGCAGTGGGCAGCAATCTTGTGGCTCTCCTTTGCAGACAAAGGTAGAGACAAGCTCCTCACTGTAAGAGAAGAGGATGCTGACAACTACACAGTCTTGAAGAGTGCTCTGATAGATGGGTTTGGCCTAACCACTGAACAGTATAGGTTGAAGTTCAGAGACACCCAAAAAGCTCAGACTCAAGACTGGGTTGATTTTGTAGACTGTGCTACAAAGGCTCTGGAAGGTTGGATACATGGCAACAAAGTGCATGACTTTTTAGGATTGTACAATTTGATTATGAGGAGCAGATCCTTAATAATTGTCAAAACCAGCTTTTGCACCAGTATCTGGTGGACTCTGATCTGACCTCTCCCCAAGAATTGGGAAAGAAGGCAGACAAATGGGTCAGAACCAGAGTAAAAACTAGAAATCAGGGTGGTGACCAGAAGAAAGATTCTACTAAGTCCCAAGAGAAAGGTGGGGATAAATCTAAGGATAAGTCCCCTACAGGGCCCTAAAATTCCTCTTCTGGGGGTGGGTCCCAAACTCCTTCCTCTCCTGAAAAGAAGCCATATTGCCATGTCTGTAAAAAGCCTGGGCACTGGAAAACTGATCCCAGTTGCCCCAGGATTGGCAATAAAGAAAATGTTCCTCCCACAACTACTACCACCCCTCCTGGTACTACCAGTAGTAATCCTCCAGTTGGGAGTAGTGCACCCAAAAAGTTAGGTGCTTTTGCAAGAGGAACAGAGGTGGGCCCTAGTTTAGACAGGGACCCCTCAACAGACTCCTCTGACTCTGATGGTGGTATAGGATTTGCCACCTTTACCATGGGTCCCATAGCATTGGGCAGGTACAGATTGGAGCCAATAATTAATGGTCAGAAAGCTGTGGCATTTAGGGACACAGGGGCTAGTGTCACCATGGTGGCAGGGAAACTAGTCCCCCCTCACCAGCTTTTACCTGAGTTTAAATACCAGGTGACCAACATTGATGGTGTCAGAACAGATCACCCCATGGCCATAGTCAATCTCAGCTGGGAGGGGGTCACAGGCCCAAAAAGAGTGGCAGTGTCCCCAACCCTACCTGTAGATTGCCTGATGGGCAATGATCTGGAAATTTCAGCCTGGGCTGAAGTTGAACACCAAACCCATCTCAGGATGCTGGGCGTCCCTGTAAAGGTTAGTGGGGCTGTGATGGCCACAGCCCCAGCCCAAGATTTTGGAGAGATGGAGCCTGGAAGAATGGCCCACTCTCCCCAAAAGAGAGCACAAGGGTTGAAGAAAAGTCTTCTTCCCTCCAGACAGTAGGTAAGGGTCAGCCTCCTCAGAGAACTGACCCTACCCCTAGTGAAGGAACTGCCCCAGAGGTAGTCAGGCCTGGCCTGGCCACACCCCTGATGGCAGAGGACCCTTCCAAGGTGGTACCCAGTCTGGAGCAGGTAACCTGCCCCTCTCTACCCTGCCTCAGCCAGCCCAGGGCTGCAGAGGTCAGGGAGGTCAGTGGACCCCCAGGGCCCCCTGTCCAGAGGAACCCCCATCAGCAGATTAGGGGCACCCAGTCTAGTAGCCCTAGCCAGGTGAAAACTCCTCTACACACTGAGGGATCCCCCATGCCTTTATGTAGGGACCTCCCCCAGAAGGACTCTGGTAGGCAAGGGCAAACCTGGGACCTGAAGGTTCCAAACCTGCCCTGTCCCTCCAGTAGTCCATCCAAAGGGACCCAACCCCCAGCTGTAGGCAGCCAAAGGTTGACCCTTAGAGCAAAGTGCAACTCAGTCATGGAAAGACAGGCATACATGGTGACCAGTGATCTGAGGAAGCTGAGGCCAACATTCCTAGGGCCTCACTTCCCTACTCAGACACCTCACCAGCCTTGTACTTTACCTAAGCACACCACAGGTAGTGATTCCCCATGGTGGAGACCCTCTCATACCCTTAGGGTGAGGGATTGCTTAGTGGACCATAAGACAGGGGGCAACCATGCTAGTGCAGGTGCTTCCTTATATGACCACTTAGTCAATGAAGGCTCAACTGGCCAAGGTTAGCCTTATCTCCTTTCGTTTGGGGGGGTTATGTAGGAAGGTGGAATCTGACTATATGGTTGCCCCCACTTTTTTATGGTGTTTTGCTGGTTTATGACTTAGTTGGACTGGGATCCTGCTATTCAGGGCCCCAGTCTATCTGCTTTCTCTGTAAAAAGGTTTCCATGTGCCTTAGGCACATCTCTGATTGGAATCTGGAGTGCCCTTATAAGTCCCTAGTATATGGTATACTATGTACCAAGGGCATAGGTACCTCAGAGGCCTGCCAGGGGCTGCAGCATGTATTATGCCACCCCTGGAAGGCCATCCAAACTGACGCCACAGGTCTGCTACTGCAGCCTGGGTAAGGTGGTGCATGCACCCCTTACTGTGATATAGGTTACCTATATCACTAAATACATACACACATATAAACCTATAAGTCACTCCTAAGGCAGGCCTTATCAATCCTAAAGGCAGAGTGCATGGTTCCTATGTGAGAGGGTGCCCCTGCATGAGCAGGGCCCCTCTGCAGCGTTCGGAGACCCTTCTCTGATGCTGTTTGTAGTGCAGCCTGACCATATACTCTTAAGCGCATTATAACCTCGCGTTAAATGCTAACTTTGGAATGGCTGCACCCAAACATGTCGTGTTTGGTGTCAAACATCTTGGAATACTACCCCCCGCCAATTCTGGCGGCGGGGGTAGCATTCCACCCTTCTAGAGGGAAAGACATGTTAACCCTGGCTAGCCCGGTAACTTCTTTCCAAAGCCCTGGCATCACAAAATGGATGCTGCTGCCACAGACACGAGTCTGGCCTCCTGCTGCTGGACGAAACTCCGGCAGGGAGGCCTGGACAATAGGTTTCCTGTCCCAGGGAGGTGTGACCACCTCCCCAGACAGGATAATGTGTATTGGGGCTGGGCGGGAGCACTTCGGGTGCTTTGAAGTCCTGCACTGGGGGCACACTTGGTGTCCCTGTGCATACCCCAGTTCAAACCGGATCAGGGGCTTGCAGCCCCTGCTTTGGCACGAACTGGACAAAGGGAAAGGGGTGTAGCCACCCCTCTGCCCTGACCCACCCATAGGTGGGGCCACAGAGTAGTCCAACCCTAAACTTAGTATAAGTATAAGAACCCAGTCCTTAGGACTTTAGATTATCCCTGGACGAAACTCTGAAACTGAATCCTGGACCTTCGACGCTCTACTCACGATTAGGGGACAGAAGAATCTCCCTTGGGGTCAAGGAGTGACTCCCCTGCTTGGCAGGCACCAAAGAAGCATCTGTCCGGTTCGCATTTCTGAAGCTCCCGTCGGACGCCGAAGTCATCGCATCACCAGAGGTGGATTCTCAGACTTCCCCGAGGCTACCCTGAGTCCCCAGCAAAGCTGAGGCCCGTGGCTATCGTGGGTGACTTGAGACCGTGACCCCTGGACACCGAGCACATTTGCAAGTGCATCCTCTTCTGGGTCTCCCAAGAAGTCGTGCTTTGGGCTCCGAGTAGCCCTAGCCTCCAGCACCACCTGCACCGAAGATCACTGGCCCCCACTCCTCGAGTGTCCTGTAAGCCAGCTCCACGTGCGGCGTCACGAGGCTCCTTCGCGGTCGCTAGCCCGTTGGCTAGTAGCCCTTAACGAAGGCCAATCTTTTCCTAACTTGGCATCCTGGTTGCTCCAGGCCTGCCCTCACTTACCCTCGCTGGGTGAGTTCCTCAGACCTTGCTGGTCTGCACCATCGACGATCTTCCTCTGCATCGAGACTTGCCGTTGCCAAGGCTTGTTGGGTCCAATCCGGTCGCCGACACCTCACCACTCGACAAACATCGTGTACCAGCCCGAATCCTGCTCCTGGTTGCCGACAACGCCTCCTGGACCTCGTGGCTGAAGAGTCAAGATGACCGTCAATGCACCTGAAGCACTCGACATCGGTGGGCATCTGTCCATCGCCTTCCTGGTCACTGGCTAGTGACCCAGACTCTGTCCCCTCTGCTTTCAGGTTCTTCAGAACTCCGATCCACTCTTGGATCCACCCGGACACTTTTCACTTGGTCGCCAGCAGCACTTTGCAGCAGATCGCCATTCAAATCGACGACGAAACCCGACCCCGAAAGGCACCTATGCACCCGGCTTCCCTGGGTGAGGTAACACGAGTACTCCGGTGCTCCCGTGGGTAGAGACTCTTCAAAGTCCTAGATCTCAAAGGGTTTGGTCCAAGTCCTCTTTTAAGTGTCCCTTTTCTCTAATTTCCCGATCCCGACTTTCTCCATAGAAGTCAACGGCGTATCGCGGTTGTGTATTTACATTGCACGCGTCTCCCGTGGGTCCCCTGTGTCACTACCTTGGGTGGTCCCTTGTGGTCCAAGCACTTCTAGAGGCTCTAGGCCTAGTGTCTAGTTCAGTCGTGGTTCGCATACCACTTTATTGGTATATGGTTTGGTACGCCCCTAGGGCCCAAACGTGTAATTGTGCTATTACTGTGTTTAAATAACTTCTAACTTATGTACTTCGAACTCTAGCCTCATAAAGAGACTAGAGGGTGTGTATAGCAATAAATACATATATTTTGAATATATACCTGGTGTGGTGCTCTTTCATTTGGTCACTCAAGAGATTATAGACTGGTAAAACAAGCTGCTTTACATTCCTTCAAGACTTAGCCTGAAGGCTGCTCTCCATAGCTACCACTAGGATAGCTTTCAATAAGGTTGTCTTTAACCTATCTCCAATAAGGGGTTGTTTGGACTGGTGCAAGGTGCCCACTATAATTAGTGGACAGCATATGCCAGGCCAACTTCTCACAAGAAATTCAATTGAAAATCACAAATGGTACACTATTCTGTGTTTCCACACTTCTCCTAATAAAACAGTACCCCACTTGTGTGGGTGCTTCTATTGCCTTCGAGAGGAAAGGCCCCAAAATACAATGTGGAGACATGAAATTTTCATTATTAAAAATGGCCCATTTTGGCAATGTGGATTATTGTGGAATTTGTGCCCGTTCTCAGTCGTCACCCAGGGAAACCTACCAAACCCAGACATTTCTGAAAACTAGACACCCAGGCGAGACCAAGGTGGTGTGACTTGTGTGGATCCCACTAGCTTTTCTTACCCAGAATGCCCTGCAGACCTCAAACCCTGGCTAATATCAAATATTTTCCCCTCCACTACTTTTGGAAAAAAATAATTGATCTTGATATTGAGTGCTATCATTGCTACACATAGTTGCAAATCAGGCCCTACCAGCACATATTCATCACAGGTCGGAGACACCCCGCAACAAGGTCAACATAGCAACAGGAGCCTCCTGGGGAAACTAATGCACCAAAACCAAAGCACTAATGGGACTTCTGGGTCTCATGGCCCCACACGAAGCCAGAAACTCCCTGTGATAAACTTACCCTCTGCATCTTGCCCTTATATAACAATTGTGACAGGAGTCCCACAGCTGCGTGAGGATCAGAGCGAATCACACGATGAGTTAATAAACAAAACACTGGGCTAGCTCATGCGTAACAGGGCCTTTTCCCTCTCAATGGCTAATAACATAATTTTTACTTTCAGGGTGGGGTGGATTGGGCCAGGGCCAATGGATCGACCAGGCGACTGTGTAACAATTAACCTTAAAAATACACATTTGGTACGCAGGCTGCTCTCTGATTATATGAGCAAACAGGAAGGTGGGTCGAAAATTGCTCTAATGCCCTTAGGCTATTTCTACAAACCTAGCTTTAATACTAGTTCTGACTTTGCCTCTGCTGAAGCAAAGCCTCTCCTCCCCCCGCATTAGTGCCAGCCTCTAATGGCTCACAATGCAATCAATAGATTAGATACCCTAGAGGAAGTCGATTGACTTATTGACAGTGTATGTGCTGATTGCGTTGTTCCACCTGCAGTAACCAGCGATGGGTATTGCATGGCTAGACACCGCCCGGAGATTGTGAGGAGGGCGAAATGTCCAGTTTATCAGGTTGCTGGAGACAGGAAACAAGCTGCCCACACATTTGATCCTCAGGCCAATAATGAGACGAGTGTTAGGGCAGAAACATTGTTAGCAGACCCCTCCGACCTACCCAAAGAGGTGGTTAGGCACACCCCTAGTTTAGTAGGCAGTTAGTCTACTGATTCTGCATAGTTAGCTGACTACTCATATAAGTTCCCTGGTAAGCCTAGCCCCAGTAATATTAGTAGAGGGGGGAGAATCAAAGTAGGGCATCGTTCCCAGGATCCAATTTGCTCTATGTTTTAGGAAAGGGACCCCAATGTGCCAGGAGTGACCCAACAACCCCCATTCCCCCATCAAGATCCCCTCATTGAATGTTGCAGGGCTGGGTTCCAAATTAGACTGTGCTCACTGGAGACTCTTTATTGATCTGCACAATCGTTGTCACTTTCAAGAGACCTGGCCAACCATGCAGGCCAATCTTGCGGGTTATGCTAACCTCAGTAAGGAAGCAATAAAAAGGGGAAAGGGCAGACCATCTGGGGGACTTAGGACTTGGGTTAGTTCCACACTTGGGTGCGTTGTAAAGGAGATCATGATTGCCTCTGATGATATTTTACGTGTGTTAGTCTAACATTCTCCCTGAATGCAGCTATTTATATATACAATGTTTATCCAAGACCTGTGGGGAACAAATTAGAATCACCAACTATTGAGATATTGTCTACACATCAACTATTGAGATATTGTCTACACATCTGGCATCCCTCCCAGTAGGAGTTTGTAAAATTGTGGGTGAAGACTTTAATTGTCAATGTGAGCCACTGGATAGCAATAATAATGATCTTAATGAACAATTTCCCCTATCATAAAATGGTTACCATGGCCCTACAATTAAATGCTCCAGTCTTAAATCAGTGTACTCCACATGCAATGGTAGAACCACCTCAGATAGGGACACCTTTCACTGTATTCATAGCACCAGTCTAATAGATTCTTTACCTGTAGTCGTAAGACTCTGGGCATGCCTCATCGACATGGTAGTTACATTTAGACAAGATAGCGATCACAACGCATTAGTTCTTGCCATGGATCTCCCCGAGGGGGCTATCTGGATGATCCGATCCCCTGGACAAAACGATCTGATTATCCTCCAACCGGCATAGAGTTAAATGGAGTACTATGGTGTTTTCTTGGGAGTTGGTCGGGTCAATGTATAAATTAGTAGAGGGAAGCCTCGGGAAACTGCTTTGTTCAGATTTGGATCTGGACCAAGGCGAGTCCCTACAGATTGAGGAAATACATAAGCAAATGTTTGAGGGCCTTAAGAACTTCTTTTTTGTGGCAACCAAGCCTGTGGTAGACAAGAAAAGCCTCCTTTCCTGGTTTAATCGAACATGTAGACATTCTTAGCTTGCATTAATTGCTTCCATAAAGCATCAGGGTGGAAGGATAATACCAGACAAGAGGGCAGCTTACAAAAAAACTATAATTGAAGCAAAATAGGAATGGGATCAAAGCAATTGGGAAGGTCTATTGGCTGCTGCAAAAGAGGGTGACCATCGCACTTTCTGGAACCTAGTAGCCACAGGGAGCAAAAAGGGTTATCGCCACATTGAGAATAATATTGCTGATAATTACATAGCTACCCCACTACAGGCGGGTTTTTGTGACTGCACCTCCACTATTGATCAGGTGTTTAGGCTCCAGTTACTATTCTGGAAAACTGTGGCCCTTGAGGGTAGATGATAGTGGTGTTTATGGCCCCTCAATTTGCTTTTCATCTGGACTCCAGGCCCACGTTTTGGCAAGTGTTAGCCGACATGGGGGTTCCCAGCTGCCTCCTCGGAACCATTGTAATGCTACACCTGCATAATTTTGCCCAAGTCAGATGTGGTTGGTTGGGTGAAGTAACTGAGCCGTTTCCTGTTAATAGAGGGATGAGACAGGGCTGCGTCCTTACCCCAACCCTTTTTACTGTGTATGTCAATGATTTGGTAGCCCACCTAAATCTATGTGAGAGAGATGCCCAAAGGTTAGCTTACATGAAGGTTCTTTCTTACATGGGCTCCTCTTATCCAAATCTCCAATGGGGCTTCAGAACATTTTAGATACATTTAGTAGTTTCTTCAGACTGAGGGGTTTGGAAATTAATGTGGCAAAAGCCAAATATATGGTTCTTGCCCTACAACTAGATCTTACCCTATTCTGAAGGGGGCCCCACTAGATTGGATGCACCTCGTCGATTATCTCGGGATCACTCTCAATGAGCAATTAGAGTGGGACACACACATCTCAAGGTGCTGACTCAAAATGGATCATCATATTGGGGGAGGGTTACAAAAGCCTATCTGGGCTTCTATTTTAGACCTCTCTCTCTGGTGATTCAATATATAACCATCAAGCCCTGGGTGCAGCACTCTATGATGCTGAGTTAAGAATCTGGGCCACTCCCCTTTTACTGTAAAGAGTTGGAGGAAATACTTTGCCTTTCGGGGTCTAGAGACCTTTCCTGGTTACAGTATGTAAGAGAGACCTTGAGAATGATGGGGAAAAAAATATTGTGTGAGGACCTAAGGGGGGCTTCTTCTTTTATTTCCAAAGCGGTCCTCAAGAGAAACTACAAACAGTATATATTGAGTTTTCTCTTATCTAGGTCTTCTCTGGGCTCCTTGACAGATATCTTGCTCCTGAGGAAGGACGAATGTATAGCAGAGCAGTTCTTTGATGAGATTGAAAATGCACTCGCCTGGAAGCTATTTATTCAATTCAGATTTGGGACCCTGCCACTGTACTCATTTACTGCTAACTGGGCCCGCCCCATTAGGGCAACAGAGCGGACTTGTCCGTCCTGTAGAACGTTACCTGAATCAGTGGTAGAGAACAAATCAAGGCAATGTAATCAGACAATTTGGAGTAAGTTCTATTAGCAAAGTGCTAAAATAGCATACATTTTAGCTTAACAATCACAGTCTCTCGCCTAAATCAGGGGAGTTGGCATGTATGCTAGTCAGAACTGGTCTGTGAAGCACAAAACAGTACCACAGCATGATCTAAAATATAATTTGAGGAGTAACAAGAAGAAATTCAGCAGGTCAGAGAACTAAAGAAATAGCAATAGTGGGAATGGGACCTATTCCTTTGGATCATAAAATAGTAGAATTATTTTTGTTACGTGCTGGAACTCAAATTTAGCCTCCAATATTTCGTAAAAAGTTTTCTATGATCCAGCTATGCAGCAAAGTGTTTTGCTGCATGATTAAATAATCCTGTTCATTCAAGAGCATTACTTATTTTAAAAATTATAATTAATATTGACTATAGTTATTCATATGGCATACAAACAGATTCATTTTTCTAAATGGGTTTTTTCATTTCCGTACATCTTGTTTGCAAGAAAAAAATGTTTTAAAGTCAGAGCGCATTCAAATAGTTGCCTGCCCCTTCCAATATCTACCTTTATCGTAACATATACGACCTAAAAATACCATTTGCTTACTGTGGGAACCTTTTCAGCAGTCTCAGGGTGGGCAGGTGTTCCTGAGCCCAAATTGGGTGATTTCAGGACCATCTAACATAAATGTCCCTAACCTTAACCTTACTGTTCCAAAGCTGGTCATCAAATACACCCCTTTATCACATAACTGTCAACGTAGTGGAGGTGAGCAGTCCAAGTCTTAATCAGGGAGGTGGCGTGGGGACTAGAAAGAGACACAATAAATAGCAAATGATCTGTTGGACCTAGCCCTTTCTTTAGGGTCATCCCAGGTTTTAGTCATCCTCTGCCGAATTTGTTTTTTTTGGCTTTTAGGACTGTACTCCTGCTAACCAGTGTTAATGCTTGGGCTCTCCCCCTTTTTTTTTTTTAAATAACCAGATTTGATTAAATTGTACTAATTCATAACAAAACAAACGAAATGAAACAAAAGACCACAACCCAACATGGCAAGCAAGATTACAAGAAAAATAGTCAATAGTCAGCAGTACTCTAACGTGGAAGGGGTAGGGGACCTCCATTTATGAGCAATATCACTCTTATCCACCAGTGTCAAAACCCCAATAAAGATGCGCTCCATCCTAGGGCCACCCACATCCTTTAACAGCCCCAACAGCACCACTCTGGGGGTAAGAACGAGGCTGTGGCCCAGAAAGACAGAGATCTCTCTCCCAATCCCATCCCAGAAGGGTACGATACCCGGGCAGGACCACACCACTTGATAGCACTCCGCAGCCAGCAAAGAACATGTGGCACAATTGGCTTGTGAGGTCCTACCCACCTTGTGGAGCCACAGAGGGATCATGTAGGTCACATGCAGGTAGATTAATTGAACCAATCGGAGGCGTGTGGAAATAGCCAGTCCTCAGGCGCAAACTGAGCCTCGCACCTCTCTGCATCCTCAAGGTCTCCTACCAAGGCCTCCCACCGCCCACGCAGCTTAGAGAATAGATCAGGTCATTGGAAATCAAAGAGTAGTATATCACAGAAATAGCCCCAGTCTGCAGCCTCCCCATCAGTAGTTTAGCTTCAAGGGGGCTGAATTCCGGGAGCTGCGTATCTGGAGAAACATTGGCCGACAGGGTACGACGTAGCTGCAGGCACTTGTGGAATTGGGTGGTGGAAAGCTGATAATGTTCCTGCAGTTCCTGAAATGCCCGCACATGTGTGCATTGCCCAAACGTCCCTGAGATGGTTTATTCCAATTCTATCCCAGTGCAGGAAGCCCTCCAACCCTGCAGTATGGTGCAGCCATGTCCCCTGTCACATGGGGGTCAGCTGTCTGCCTGGTAAGCGCACAGTTCAAACCCACAAATCGAAGCACCGCCCTCCAGCACTGCTGTGCAGCATGTGTGCAGTCAGGGAGGGAGCGAGGGCATCGGGCCCCATACAGCAGGCCCATTAGCTGGCTTAGGCCCAGTGAGGCTAATTCAACCTGGTAAGTTGGGTCGTCTCACCTCCGGTGAGCCAGTGGTTGATCATGACCAGTTGCGAGGCCAGGTATTAGTAGCAAATATCCACTATGCCCATCCCACCATCAAAGGCACACTGCCGGCAACTCACAAAGGCCACATGTGGGTGACCACTGGCCCAAAGGAAGGTACTGGCAAGGGACTGGAACCAGCGCCAAGGGATTGGAAATGGAAAGTTAAAAATATATATACAAACCGGTGATAGAACCATCATTTTAAACAGGACTACTTTCCCTAGGACGTGCAGGCGACCCCTCCTCCACAGGTCCTGCTTCATTTTAGTGACCAGTGGAGTCAGGCTAAGACTCCAGGCCAAGAATGGAAGGCGCAAAAAGTGAATGCCTAGGTATTTGAAGGACAGGTGACGCAGAGGGATAAGCAAATACTCACATCCCGAGCAATGGGGACCAACAGGGATTTTGCCTCATTGACCCTAAGGCCAGATGCCTCCCAGTAAATCTGGAGTTTTTCCAGGCATCGGACGTGCTTTCCCATTTAACCATCGTAAAATGGGTGTACACCTGATTGGTACTTTTAATTTACTTTTAAGTCCCAAGTATATGGCACTACATATGCCCAGGGCCTGTAAATTGTATGGTTGTAGTGGACAGCAGCACTCTTTGTGCAACCCACTAAAGCAGCTCTGTAAAACTTGTCCCAGGATTGCAGAAGCAACCTGTAGTGCAGTTTTACAGTGCCATTTCGACCTGCCAATATACACATTTTACCAGGCCTAACGCTTCCACTTTAATATTTAAAAGTCACTCATGAGGTAGGTCGTAAAGTCTGATAGGGCATGGTGCATGGTATTTAAAAAGTAGGACATGTGCACTTAGGTTTTACTTGTCCTAGCAGTGAAAAAACTCCCAAAGTTGCTTTTTACTGCTCTCCCATAAACTAGCACTGGGTTACTTTACTACACTCAATAAGTGGGTTTTGGAGCAGATAGAGAAAAGCCTCTTCCACTCAACTGAATTGTAATTTAAAAACTTCTTTCATGGTACAGTTGGATTTAAATTTACTATTCTGAGAATGCCACTTTTACAAAGTTGGTAATTTCTTGCCTAAAACAAATGTACCTTCCTGTCAGTAACCATGGTTATATGACTGTAATATCTCTCCTGTTGTGTGATGTGAATTCTTTCCTATCATGGGGACAAAAGGGCCTTGAGTGTTCTTCTACTGAGCAGGAGGACCTCGGGTGTCGTGCTCTGCCCTTCCTGAGCTTCAAAGGGTAGCCTGAGGGCTGTGCTTACCCCCTTCCTGATTTCTGAGGGCTGCCTGCCCTGCCACTGACAAATGCAGTTCATTCCTAGGCCTTCCTGCCTTTGTCCCTCTAGACAGATTGGAGCCAAACCCAAGAAAGGGGGAAGGTTAGACAAAGGAGGCACCCCCACCTACAGGCTGTCACATGGTATAAAAATAGTACTTTCAGGACCATTATTCATAATACTTCTGGACCTTTGGAAGATTCAGAGGAAGGACTGCCCTGCTGTCTGAAGAAGAAAGACCGGACCCGCTTGCCTTGAACCCAGGACTCCTAGAAGTGACTCCAAGGGTCTGTTGGCTGACCTCCTGTTTGATCTACAGGGACGCAAAATGTTTCCAGAGGCCTTCCATGCAATTACCCAGCTGACGAGCACCATCTGGGCCTGCCTCAACCCTGCTGCTGGCATCTGCTGGAGTGAGTCCTGATCCCCAAGAGGTGGCCCCCGGTCCTTGGACCTTTGAGTGGCATCAGAGTGTGCTTTTCCTGCCTTTACAACCATCTCCTAGTGAAAATCCAGCTGTTTGGAGCTCTTCATGACTGCAGTGGGGCTCGTGGCATCAGCAACGGTCACAACGTATTCTGCCAGGGCAAAGTTATGATGGTGACCTGCTCCTCATGCCAACCAGTGACCGTCTATGTCAACCACCAGCGCAAAGCTCCAACTGCGACGCTCCTCGTGCGATAATGAGCTCCTCGCAGCCTCCGCCAACATGAAGCTCTTGCTGAAGCTCCTCACATGGACTAAGACTCTGAGAGGGTAAACTCTTCACTGCGACAAGCCTGGTCACTATATCCCACCCGCTCTTCACCACGGTTGGCCTGAATTGTGGCTTTTGCCTAGTTCTGTGCGACCAGATACATGCGAGTGGCGGTTTGTGCTTTTTGGCACCATTTTCACCCAAAAACGTTTAAAAATCGTAACTCCAGTTCGATTTTTGTTGTCTTTTATTTATTTATTAAAATGTACTCTATTTTTCTAAATTGGTTTAGGATTTTACTGGTGTTGTAGTTTCACTTTATTACAGTTTGAGAACTACTTAAATACTTCACACATTGCCTTTAACTTAAGCCTGACTGCTTGTGTGCCAAGCTACCTGAGGGTTAAACACAGGTTTATTTAGTGACTTTTGTGGTTCACCCTGACAAGGATTGTGTTTATTACTTGAGTGGGGCTCTCAACCCACTCAACTAATAACCCAGTTTCCTACATAAATCAACCCTCCATCTTAGGCACAACTTGTATCGGGCGATATGCAAAATAACCATGCCAGATAGGGGTAAAAGGCCGCTTTATTTGGACAGGTATGCAGTTTCAGATTTTTACAAAATTATGAACAAAGCCTCACTAATACACAGTCAATACCTAACATCCCCCCCACCCTCAAGCGATTCCCCACAGTAAAAACTTCCCAAAACATTGTTCTAACCAACCATCCTCACCAACCCCTTTCTTTCATCCCCTGCCTTCCACCTGCCTCATTCATCGCTCCCCTGTGTTCCCTCTGGTCGAACCTACTCTGAATGCCCCCAACCCTTCCTGCCTGTCTCGATCTCCTCAATTTCTGCCACCTGTCCAAGCAACAATTACCATGCAATAGAATCAGGAAAAAAACCCTTATAGCCTCAATATGACCAAATTTTTATAGAGAGGGTGGGAGGGACAGCAATTTGAATATAAGCTCCCTACCTCACCGCCTGAGCCTGAGTAACTTCAACGACCTAAACGGTTGTTCCCCAACCGCTGAATCACGCGCGCAGCCAATTAACTGCACACCTGTCCCTTGGAATGTTCCAAACGCTCGAAGCTGCCTGGGCGGTGGACATTCTGCGAATGCGACACCCAGGAGCCCTCATCGGGCGATATGCAAAATAACCAGGCCAGATAGGGGTAAAAGGCCGCTTTATTTAGACAGGTATGCAGTTTCAGATTTTTACAAAATTATGAACAAAGCCTCACTAATACAAAGTCAATACCTAACACCCCCCACCCTTAAGTGATTCCCTACAGTAAAAACTTCCCAAAACATTGTTCTAACCAACCATCCTCACCAACCCCTTCCTCCTGCCTCATTCATCGCTCCCCTGTGTTCCCTCTGGCCGAACCTACTCTGAATGCCCCCAACCCTTCCTGCCTGTCTTGATCTCCTCAATTTCTGCCACCAGGAAAAACCCTGACCATGCGTTTTTCCTGTCCCCCACGCCCTTTACTTCATGACAATTTATCCGCAAATGTTCTTGAATAGTCTTTAAAAAAGGCACATTTGAACTAACGAATCCATAGAAAATTAAGAAGATATCGTCTTAAAGCCTGCCGCCAAACAGCTAGCTCCCAAAATTTTGCTCGAGCTAGAGAGCCATGATACAAGGGACTGTCGCCTCAACAACCCCCATATTAACACCAGGTGTTTAAAGCTAAGGTAACTGCTAACTTTTCTTTTATATTTAATAGATATAATTCGTTACCTGTAAAAGAAAGATGAACATCATCTTGCCAAAAAAAATGAAAATCTTCTTTAGTTATGTCATTGTGAGCCAACCAACTTATTCCATTAATGCTGCAAAAACGGTGTATCTCTCTATTAACCTTTCAGCTTGCCCTCTCAACAGCTGTAAACTTCTCTGCCCCCTCCATACCCTCCTAGGCAGCGAGCGCTGTCAAAATCAATTTTGTCTTGACCCAGGATCTGGCAATCACTTCTAAATCAGATTTCATCTCTATTAATAAACCTAAACCTGACAATTGAACTAAATCGTTTTCACCTAAATGTAGGAGTAAAACATCAGGACATTTTCTTACCGTTAATAATTCGCTTAAACATGGCATTAACTGGCCCCATTTCATGCCCCCCCTCACCCACCAATCAATTTTTATGTCATCACAACGAAACCCTAGAGTTTTTCCAAAATTTCTTTTTTCAGCTTGTTTTGCAGCCCATTTTATAAAAGAATGTCCAATTATCCAAATGGTCACAAGAGCCACAGGAGGACCCGAAATATGACCTGAAAAAGAAACACAAAGTTAACACTTATCTAAACTCTAAAGAACTTCTAACTTTCTAATATATCTCAAACAACAGTCTGAAGACCATCTACCTAAACTCTTGACCTCTTTGATGGAGAAACCCAACCTGGCTGCTTCAGAAGCGGCACCAATTCTAAAAGAGTGCATACCAAAGCGAAAAGCATTCTCTCCCAAATGACGCAAGACTTTTCTCATTACTGCCAATACCTGAGAAGCCTTAAGACGAGAGCCGCCTTGATATCTAAAAACAAATTCAGAAGAAGCACCACCCGCAGCCTTGAAATCCTGCCAGGCTTCCATTGGACATTATGAACCGCAGATCTTTTGAAGAGTAACATTTGCTCCTTTACCTACCTGATCTGTTTTGGATTTTTCCAGAAAAATCCTTATTGCTATTTTGGAACTAACCACATTTTTAACTTTGAGATCATCGTTAAGACCCTTACCTAAAAGCTCTGAAATTCTAAAAGCTCCAAAAAATAGCTAACACATGCAAAGCTTAAATAATAAACATTCAAAATGGGAAAACCAAATAACAGGTAAGGTTTTTATTATGGCCCATAACATCTTCAATGAAACAGGCTCTCTGACACGCTGACCTCTCTTCTTCTCCTTTGCCCAACCTTGCAAAAGTCACCTCCCCATCTCACCTTCAGATAGCTCAAAGTCCCAGAAAAGGTTTCCATAGAAATTGAGGCCTGCCAATTTACCAGCGCTCGTAGTGGCTGAAATGATTCTGTCTATGTTAGCCATGATGAAATGTAGCACGTCCTCTCTACGCTTCTCTAAACCTTCTAAACTGTGAGTCTTATAAGATGCGCCTGATTCTAAAAATTCTAACCATGCCCTTCTATAAGCTAGCTTGGTACTTTCTGCAAGCGATTTTTCAATTAGCCGAAGCATTCTAACTCTGCCAGTTCCCATACCTCTTGAGGAACCTGAGTTTTTCGCAGATCTGCTCCGGGCACCAAACCACGGAATTTCTGCCACTGGGAACGAGATAAAGCATCTGCGATATTGTTATCTGCTCCTGGTACATGCTTAGCTTAAAAAATTATGTTATACTTCAGACAACCTAACATAAATCTTTGAAACAATTTCAGCAGATGTTTCTCTTTAGCTTTCTGACCATTGATCAAATCCACCACAGTCTTATTGTCAACGTAAAAGATGACCGTCTTGTTTGCAAGTTTAGTACCCCATACCGCTAAGGCAACCAACAAAGAAAAAAATTCAAAAAATGCTATACTTCTCCCTTCGGAAATCCATCTCTTTGGCCATTTTCCAGCGCACCATCTGCCTTCCCAAAAGCACCCAAAGCCATTAGCTCCTGCAGCGTCAGAAAAAATTTGTATCAACCACACAAAGTCCTTATCTGGCGACCACATAGTGACTCCATTAAATGCTCTCAAAAACATTAGCCAAACTTCAAAATCAGCCCTAATTGCTTCTGAAATCCTAATCCTGTGATGTGGCAGAGTGACCCTGGACATAGAAAAACCTAGCCTTCTACAAAAGGCTCTTCTGCCTTTTAACACACGGCAAGCAAAATTCAAATGCCCTAATAGACATTGAATTTGATTCAGAGTTAATTTAGGAGACAATTGGGCTTGTTCTAACAGTTTGATAATTTCTTGTACTTTTTTGTCCGGTAATCTTGCTTCCATTTTTACGGTGTCTAACTCAATGCCTAGAAAAACTAAACAGGTTGAAGGACCTTCCGTCTTCTCAGCTGCTAACGGTACACCCAGATCCTTAGCCAACGACTCAAATTTACGAAGAGCCTTCTCGCATTCTTGTGTACCAGCTGAACCAATGAACAAAAAATCATCCAAGTAATGAGTGGCGTTAACGTGACCTGACCTGTAAAAAAACACCACTGCAAAAACGTACTGAAAGCCTTGAAAAGATTGCAGGAAATGGCACATCCCATAGGGAGAACTTTGTCCACAAAAAACTGATCTTCAAATTGAATACCTAGCAATTCGAAATCCAAAGGGTGGACTGGTAACAGCCTAAAAGCTGATTTAATATCGCATTTAGCCAATTCTGCTTTTGTGCCCAATTTCCTTATCAAACCCAAGGCTATATCTATTGATGCAAATTGAACCATGGTATCATCATTTGCTATAAAATCATTTATGGAGCAACCCTGCGGCCAAGAAAGGTGTTGAATCATACGAAATTCGCCTGTTGTTTTCTTAGGTATTACTCCTAAAGGAGATACTAAGAGATCAGGTAAAGGCCACAAAGAAAAAGGACCAGCCATTCCTCCTTCTGACACTTCTGCAAACCTCTTTTGTCTTACCACTTGTGGATATTCATTTGCTGACTTATCATTCTTTGCAAATCTACGACATCTAAGGCCCTGGTCGCCTAATCTGAAACCTTCTTTAAATCCCCACTCCAGCCTTGCTGCCTCTTCCCTGTTGGGGTAAAACTTTAACCAAAAACATAAACTTTCAATGTCAATTGGCGCAATAGCCCTTGTAACCAGGCTGAAATGTGTTGGCTCTCCCCCTGCCTTGACCAAAACCTCCCCAGTTTGCTTGGTCCCCGAAACATTGTAATATGGAATGCTTCCCTCCACATTTTGAACACTCGTGTTTGTACCTGCACGGGCTCTTTTGACAATATCCTCTGTTGAAATTCCAGCAGGCTCCTGAATTAGCTGCTTGCGGTCTATTCCAAAATCCCCTCCCCCCGAGGTGGGCTTAGCAAGAAAAGGCCGATGTGTTACTGCTAAACCACTTGCCGTGTACATCTTTGGCGGGGGTCTTTGAAGTTACAGCCACTGTACCCATAACTCCTTATCAACTTCTCCCCACGGTTTTTCTGGGATAAGGACCAACCGGGCTCGAAATTATTCATCATAATGAAGCCAGGCAAAACCCCCAAATTCCATGTGTGCCTTCCTAATAGTGTCAATGTATTTAAAGATGGATCCTGCTCTTTCAGGAAATGTTTCACAATAGACACTCGCAAATATTAAAAATGCTGATGTTCAAGTATCAATCGTTGTAGGCACCCTTGGTCTTTTCGCTAACTGCCATGCTTCTTCCCTGGACCCCTCTTTTGATTGGATCTCTCTGTGAAGCAGTTTAAATACATCGACAAATTTGCCTTTCCATATTTTATTTTTAGTTACTTTATTCAAATGTGCTCCCAATGGCATAGAAAGCGCCATATATAGAAAGCCCCATATACAGCAAACGCTTTAAACTTTCATTTCTAGATTTCTCTTCTTTCTTTTTGTCATTTTTCTCAGTAGATCCCACAGATTTGGTTAGATTATCATCATACCCATCTACTTTGTCGACCTGCTTTGATTTACCTTCTTTACTTAGTTTGGATAGCTCAACGTCATCTGACAAACACTCCGTCCCCACATTTTTATCTGCCAATTTAAGATCTGACATTTTGTTTCTCTTATAGCATACGCTATTAGTATTCAAAAACCTTGACCCATGGCTCTCACCTGTTCCTAATGCGTTGCCCATATCCAGCGATGACCTTTTTTTACTCCCCATCTTGACATCTTTTTCCCCGTTGTGTCTGAACCAAGACTCCCCATTTTCTTTATTCTATAAAATATGATTTTTGGACAAAAGTTTGGAGCCCCCGCTCTACCCTGTTCCCCACAACAACAACACCCCCATCAGTACCATCAAAATATCGTCCTGATACTCTACTTCCCCTTCAAAATGCATATACTTATTAATCGCACTCCCTCTCGGGCTTTCACCATCCCCAACTCCACCATCAAATGACATCCAATCAATTGCTCTTGAAGACTGAGAAACACGTTTCGAATCCCACGAGGTCAGGATGATTGCATCAAAATCACCCCTCTCTTCAGACTGGTGACAACAGGACGCTTTTGACCTGTCCAGTAACTTCTCACTGCACTTTACTCCTTTATGCAGGATTTTCCCAGCGTGGTTCCGCGAGCCGCTGAAACTTGCAGACTCTGGAACTTCCTCCTCTCCTAAATTTACTAATTCTGATTCTCTATCCACGTCACTAGGCACCTAAATCCACTTACCAACTTTCGCTGCTGTATTAACACCTTTTTCAGGAGCTGCATATCTCACCTCTAACTCTTTTTTGCCTGAACAGTATCCTTCAATTGGTTATCTAACCTCTTTCGCTTATTTATTCTCTGGTCTGAAGGTTTGACCCTCTCCTCAACTTTTGATAAGAAAACAGGAGAATGGCTTGCATGCATCACCTTATCACCTGCTACACTGCACACTATTGGAGATAAAGATCTCTCCACCGGTTTTGAAGAAGCCTCACTGCCTTTAAATTTTAACATCTTTTCAAATATAGGGATGCTTTGTTTATCAGAAACTTTCTTTTCTGATTTATTTAGACTACCGAAAGAGCTTTCTTCTGATGCTAGCCCACCAGGGGGCGATATTGAGCTCTTGTGTGTTGCCCTGGCCTCCCCTTTAATTCTTTTCTCTCCTTTAAGGAGCTTAGCACCGACCGGTTAGGTTTAAATGCACGTGTGCACATACGGCCCCTCCCTCGCCTAACAGACGACAAGGCACCGAGTGCTGAGGAGGTAAGGGAAGCCTCTCTTACATTTATTTCACAAACCCCTCTACTCGCACTGGGGAAGTCCTTAACAATCCTGGGGGAATCATCCAATGACGAGCAAGCCAAAACGGCAGCTGATACACCATGAGCCGCTACACGCCTCGGTCGCTCCATTCCCATCCAAGCCTGTGACAGAACACCAGACTGTAATAAATCCTCCCTTCCTGCATCACAGAGGATTTTCAGGGCTTCTCTAACCGCTGCAGCTGCTTCAGCCATTTTTAAACTTGGCTTACTTAAAAACGACAACAGCAATTTGAATATAAGCTCCCTACCTCCCCGCCTGAGTAACTTCAACGACCTTTAACGGTCGTTCCCCAACTGCCGAATCATGCGCGCAGCCAATTAACTGCACACCTGTCCCTTGGAATGTTCCAAACGCCCAAATGCCACCCCCAGGAGCACTCATTTTGCATCACACAAAATGGAAGCCAGTGCGGCCATGTTCAAAGGCACTAAACATACTCCATGCATGTCTTCGCACTCATATAATACACACATGCAGCATTCATACCCCACATAGATGGGTGAAGGTTCTAGTGTCAGTGGACTGGCAATCTAAAAACATGGCAGGTGCCAGTAGGCCAACTCCCTAGAAGGCAATAGGTTCAAAAAGACTGCCCTTCTTTCTAAAATCAGTATTGTTGTCACCACTGTCAGTTCTCTTCAGTCAGGTGGAGCTACAATAGTTGCACCCGCAAAATGAGGGTGCATTTAATGTGCTCCTTTAAGCTCAGAACCCCGTTCTAGGTCTCATTCCATGTTACAAATTACCTCAGTGCATGTGCATTTTTCTCATGTGTGCTAAGAAAAGGGTTAAAAATACTACAACTTTTTAGGGTAATATTGAGGCAGAAGTGCATGTTCGTCTGAGCCATGCAGGGGACCTTACTCCAATACTTAATCTGAGCTGTGGTTGCTGGTGGGGGCCACGAGCACTCATTTTTGGGGACCAGCACTTATTTTTCCTCATCAGACATTTCCAGAGAGCAAGCGAGGGAAACACATGCAGACGGGGAAGAAACTGAAAAACGATAAACACAAAGGGAGTAGGCAGGAACCTGCAAGACTGATATAAAAGGACAGGGAATGTGTGGTAGTCGAGTAAAGAGGCCTGAGGTGGCTTCCAGATGTCGCAGTCTTGGTATTCGTCGCAAAGGTGCCAGATGCGGGTTTCTGTGCAGGCTTTGGGCACCGGCACTTATTCTTGTACAAATTAAACATTGCCTTTCTCCATTCCTACACTTATCGAAATATTACTATCTTAAAATTAAAGGTTAATTAAGTGACTTAGAAGAAGATCGTCGGAGAAAATAGATGTGAAAAGGACAGGGCACAGGTGGGGATCTTTCTCAATAATTATTTTATTTCTACCAATACGATGCCCTGCATATATTTTGACATGGCTACTTTCAGTTCTGCATTACCGTTAAGGAGTACAGTTTATTCCCTTGTTTTGCTCATCTATAGCAACTTGGCCCATCAGAAATGCTTTAAAGTTAATTTGATGTTCACTTTTGTCATAAATCTAATTGTTCTTTGGAACACTGTAGTGAATCTGCAGTAAACCACTGGGGAACCAACTCACAGACTGCTTGCTTCTCGTATTGGGAGTGTATGATGCACTCAGCATGTAAACCTTTTTCACATGGATGAAGAAAGTATTTGTGAATTTACAGAAAACACATCCTTTAGCTTTGCGGACCACTAAACATAATTTTTGTGAGACAATTATAATACAAAAACATTTTTTCCCCATAAATGCTTCCTCTAACCCCTGCCCTGGAACAATGTTTTTCACATCATGAAGTTACCTTAAAATTTACCATACTTGCTAACATTAGTGTAGCGCCATCATTAAAAGATTTAAACTGTGAATAAAATTAGTAATATCTTGTGCTCCTTTTTGTGAACCTCAAAATAGATCATTAACTACAATGTATTTCAATAGTAAAAATGTTGGTGCCTTATTTCCAAAACAATGCAGCAATTATGCGTCTTGTAAAGCATTCTAACAAATAATTTTGCGAGTTACACTCCAAATTTTAAGTTTTGTAAATACAGTATTATCCAAGGCAGAGGACACTCGGGTCCTTATGGTCCAGTGTGCAGTTTCACAGTCGAATGCCTCGATCTACCCTTGATTATAACTAGCAGGGAGCGCCTTCCCCTTTGGATAATATTGCTCATTTTATTTTGCCAAAGTTTTATATAGCGCGAACTTGATCCGAAGGTATCAAAGCGCTTTACATGAGCACCAGTTGCATTACACAGGACACTTTTAATTTTTGCTAGGCATGGGGAGATCAAGTGATTTGCCCAGAATCACAGGATGTTGAGCGTCGTTGTCGAGACTAGAACCCGGTTCCCCAGATTTGAGGTCGACCGCCCTAGCCGTTAGGCCACATCCTCTCCCCTAGTTATTCTAGTGACCTGTATACTGCTGACCCAAGTGCACTAGTGCTGTGTCTTACGGTCTTGCAATATACCACTGCTAAAAGTCCAAGCAGGAACACCCATGTAGGCATTGGTCACACCACCTTTCAAGGCCATAAACTGGATCCCCATCCAATTGAGAAGACAACTGGTGGTGTTCTTCACTGTATGAAAGCCTACACGCAGCCACCCTCACTATTACTTTTTCTCTCATTTAATTTGTAATAAGCGTTGTAATTCGGTAAATAAATTGTGAATTTAGTACGAAAAGTGGCGTGTTTATAAACCACACATATACAAAGTAGTAATTTGACACAAACATGTTTTTATATGCTTTGGGTTTGCAAAATATGATGCAGCCAACTATGAGCAGAACTTTCCATGCAAATTATTCACTTTTCATTATGATATGCACCAGTTGGTGTGGAAGAAAAACTATTTGCGCCATCCAGTGCACTCTATGTAAAACCGACCCATGATCTTTTCTGACAGCTAGCGAGGGCCTTAATGGGCAATGGTTCTACAAAATAATTGGGTTTTCATTCGGAATAGTTATAGTTGTGTTGCATAGGGCAGCAGGTTTCAGGAATGTAATCTGAATTCTGAAATCATACATGTATTTTATAATATTTGCCTTGTGAAAAGTGGCACAACACAATCTAAAGCAAATAAAGCAACCTGTTCTTTTTATTACAGGTGTCGCTTCCTCCAGTGCTTAAGGTACAATCCTTTTTATTAGATTAAGTAATCAAACATTTAGCCATTTTTAATTTGTGGTTCCTTCTGAAATCTTTATTTGAGATGAACCTGACTAGAGAATAGGTGAGCATTCCCTGAAAATATTTGAAGGTGGGAGCAGAGTTGACCCCTAAAAGAGTATCTTTTGCATAAATGAGGCTGGACTCTATTTTATCATACACTTGAGATTTGATTAGCCCACAGTGTCTACTTAACAACTCCTCTATATGTAATAAACATAATCATCTTACAATGAATGCAGCAAAAACAAAATAATGGTGTTTGGAAAACGTACAATGAAACATTCATGTTATGCCTAAAATTGAAAAGTCCCCTCCTTTCTGATCTATGTATTTTCACCAATTAGTATCTGACCAAGCCAAAATTTCATAAAGAGTCTTCTTACAGAGAGACATAAATTAGCCTTCAAATAAAATTGCATCTCATCACACCCCACTATTTGCCAAATGAAGTGGTGGCTCTTTAGATGTACTAGAGTTCAAACTGATACAGAAGATCCTAATTATGCTACATTGCATGATTGCTTGAACTAGAACTAGCAAAATTAGCAATATTAACTATGTATTAGAATAGTTCCTGTAGCTCACTGGTTAGCACTCTTGGTCATCCATTTCATATTTATTGACCAAAATTTATTATTAAAGATGTATGGACCTTTCGGCATAATTTCGTCTGTAATCTAATCAAGGCAGGGAGGATGGGGAAAAATGTAATGAATTTAAAGTGTATAGGTTCCTGGCAGGTCGCGTTGAGTCACACCACAATCTTATCTAATCAGGATATGCCTGCATCTATCCATGAGCTGTGATTATTGGAAACTTCGATTCCATCAGGTGGAACATTTAGAGGTAATGGGTCAGTGGAGGAATCTACGTGTGCAGGATGGGTATATGTGACTTAGCAATTTAGATAAATACATTATTCAAGTTCTGGCTCAGTTCAGTCTTCTTGCTTTCACAATGAGATTTCTATTCAAACTATAAAGAAAGAAAGGTGTGAAAAGTAAGGGGTGACAAAAAAGATGTCTGTGATACTAATACCTTAGAATTAAAACTAGCTCTGAAAATGTATAACTAGGTCATCCAAGATGCTTAAAGACAACGTTATGACCTCAAAAACAAAGAAGTTGATAACTCTCCTATGGCACTATTTCTGTTGTTCAAATTGTTTATTAATCCTACAGTCACTCTGATATTCCAGCTGAGTGGCGCAACTGCATCTAAAAACTACTTTAGAAAGAAGACTGAGCTCATATGCGCCAAGGCTATTGGTCCTGAACAAACAAGCATGGCAGAGGAAATAACATCTTTGAGCCCTCCTCCACATTTCCACTTTTTCTTCCCCAGACCTCAGTTGTAGTGTTATTTCCTATGAAGGGTCATTTACCATCCTGAAGGTGGTGAATCCAACATCATGCCGGGTGTCTCCGACCCTTTAAGGACAATCAAAGAAAGACAACGCAGAGTTAGAGTTATATATCCAAAATATTTTTGACCATTCTTTTGAAGACAGTCCTCTACTCACTCAGCTCAAGCAGACTTGGATTACTCCACTTTTGAAGAAAGCTGGGGCCAAAGCTTGGGTTGCATCTAATTTGCACCCCAATCTCAAATATTCCTTGGCTTCTCAAGGTTTTAGAAAAAGCAGCCACTTTACAACTTCAAGATCATATTGAGCAATTTGTCTTTCATGAGTGCAGACAATCAGGTTACCGTTCAGACTTGGGCAACCTATTGGCTTTGATCGATGTCCAGTTTACCATTTTAGACATAGTAGATTTAGAGGATGTGGACTTTGAGATATTATTGGATCTCTCATAGTCATTTGACATCCTTGACCACTTTAAACAATTAGAAAGAATCGCAGGGTGTTAGAGCTGGTGAGGAATCATACAGCTGGCTGAAATCCTTTCTGTATGATCCGACGGTTCCTGTGGCTAAACTAAGCCTATGGAGATCTTCTGTAGGGTTTTCAAGGGCTCTTCCCGCTCTTCATTGCTTTTCAATATTTATGTTCAACCACTGCATGAATTGCTGACTAATCTGGGAGTGAGACTTCACTGCTATGCAGACACCCTGGTGATATTTCATCTGCCCAGTGATTATTGCTCATGAAGCTGGGAAGTAGCCATGATATGCAGTCCAAGCATTGATGAATGAAAATCAGTTAGTCCTCAATGCAGTGAAGACCAAATTCCTGCTAGGTGGCTCTGACCGCTGACTGAGACATCATAGAGCAGAATACCATTTTTGCTTGTTGGCTGTGCTCATGAAAATAAAGGACAAGGTTAAAAGATTAAGCGTTTACTTTGATGTAAGAATATCCCTGAATGGCAAAGTCAATCAAATAATCCTATCAGCAAACTTCCATTTTAAGGTGTTGGAGAAAACTAAGGTTCAATAAGGAAGGTGTGGCGTAACAGCCAGAGCTGCCAACTTTGAAGCTGGGGATCCAGATTCAACTCTCGGCATCAGCTAAACATCCTGTGATTCTGGGCAAATCACTTAATCTCCCCGTGCCTATGGACAGCTCCTCGATACCCTCACAAGTGATTAGTAGCGTTCTACAAATCCGAGTATTTATTTATTTATTCTCCTATGAAAACTGTGCAAACAAAGCAGGAGCTATCCTCTGCTGCAAAATTGATTACGGTGATTCTAAACTAGCCTGCACCTTTAACACTGATGCAGCACAATTTTCTATATCTTCTAGCTCTGGTGTGGTCATCACACAGATTGCACCACTAATCTATGGACCCTTGGTTATAGGCTAAAAGCACATTCTGGGAGCTAACATCTGAACATTGATTCAAATTACAGTGAAACCATTTTGGCTCCACAAGAATAACAGAGAGGATGGTTCCTAGACAATAAAGGTTGATTAACAAATTAATCGAGTTTCAGTCTTTATTTATTCAGTAATTAATCAATCAAATAAGCATAAAATTCAGTATTGGTCATCCAGTCCCCTAGATATACCAAGTAAAGGACAATGCACATTATTATAAAGTACGAATTGGTATTGGTTCCAAAAAGGAACTTCCCTGTTTTAAATAAAGCATCCAAATATGACAAGGGGGAACATCTAAGCAGAAGGTGTCAGTCTGGAAAGAACCAAATAAAGGTTCAGGTTAAAAGGCAGATAAGTTCAAGAGTCTAACTCAAACACTTAGAAATATGGGATCTCAGGTAGCAAAGTTAAGAAAAGGTCATAACTCAGCGAAGTCAGGATAATATTACATTGAAGGACACAGGCCAATAAAAGGGGCACAAGTCAGTAGGATAGAACAAGCATTGCAAATGCAATAGGTCTTGCATTTGTTGGAGTTAGAGTTATTGGCATTATAAATGCCAATGTTGTTTTACCTAGCCATGTTGCAGGGTGCAGTACCATATGTGGCCAAAAGAGGTCCCATGGGACCTCTTCTGGCCACATATGGTACTGCAACTTGGGTAGATAAAAAAACATTGGCATTTATAATGCCAATAACTTCAAATGCAAGACATATTGCATTGACTTTGGCGAGCCTCACCGATTAAAAGAAAGGCGCACCTCGCCAAAGTCTATTTTTTCAATATTGTAAGCTTTTGGTAAGGAGCACAACACACCGCCTGTGCAGCGCTGCTTACTAAAAGCATATCATATTGAAAAAATGGATTTTGTCGAGCCGCGCCAAAGAAAAGAAAGGCGCGGTTCACCAAAGTCTATTTTTTCAATATTGTAAGCTTATGGTAAGCAGCGCAGCATGCCGCCTGTGCCCCACTGCAAAGGTGAAAGTTGGATGACCCGCAACAACTACCTACAGAGATTAATTGAAAGTCACCCTCAGTGAGAGGATGGAGAAACTACCCAAACCAACTTAAAACCGAAATCAGGTAAACCTTCACTGGTGGACTAATGCCCCTGGGAAGAGGCCCACCACAACGCAAAGTACAGAGGCAAGGGAAGGAAGGTAAACTGGCTAGGGTGAGCCGGGAAAAAGAAACAGGAGAGCAAACAACCAACTAGCCAGGAAGAACTGCAGACGGGATACAGCAAAGAAGAGTCGTAAGAATACCAGTCTAAGAGCATAGGTGAAACCATAGAATACCCAAAGCGAGTAAGCTGATCAGTCATCAAAAGCAAGCTACAAGTATGGCCAGCATTGTAAAGACCAAACTAGGAGAGAAGCAAAGACACTCAAAGATACCATAAGTGTCAAATAGTGAGCACATGAAGCCAAAGAGGTGAAAGCATATCCAGGAAGACTATCCCAATCAGAGGGCATAAAAGAAGGCTAGCTAGTAGAATCCTATACAAAGGAACAATCCCGAAAAGCACACAGCAGCCCAGGAGCTTTCCAACAGGCTGCCTCTGACATCAAAAGAAGAAGCTCAACCAGAGGGTCCAGAAGAACAGCAGAAGACACACCAGAAACACAGAAGCGGAAGCTGCTGCCAACAACAGAGTCACTTCAACACTTTAATCACCTTTAAAAAGTAGATTGGAAATAGATTGCCATCTAATTGGCACCCAAAGTGCAGGCAAAATAAATAGCCAGTATTTAAAGTTAATATAAAAATCAATTAAACAAAGCACACTTTGAATCAGCTTTGTTATTGAATAGAAAGGGATTATTTTAGGTGGGTGTGAACAATGTGCACTAGCATTGTGCAATTACTCTAAGTGAAGGGAGCCAGTGGGTAAAGTGGGCTGAACTTTTGTCCCACGTAGTATGCTGCCAGCGAGCAGAAGCACAATGTGATTGACAATTTAAAAGGCTAATGCATGAAGTCCACTCTCTGTATGTATATTATATATGACTTATTTTTGTAAAAACAAGTCTGGTAAGACAGAAAACTGTCTCGAAGGCCAGACCTAAAAAGCAGATTGGGTGTCCACAGGCCAAAAAGAGGAGACACGCCGATAGCACAAGTAGCACAGCACGACACTGTCAGAACCCAAGCAGGATAAAATGATAAAGTATTAACCTTCCACTTGTTTGAGAGATCTTTGTATCCATGTCATTGAACAGAGTTTTAAGTCGATGCAGGACTATAGCTAAAGAGGGAACATTCAAGGACAGTTTGAAGATCCCTGGCACCCATGGGTAAGGTGGCACAGAACAAAAGAATTGGAGAGGCTCGTAGCATAAATGCAGTCATGTTCTCGACCTCAGAAAAAGGAAAACTGAGTTGCTCTGCTAGTATGCAAACCAGCCCCCACGGTACAAACCCGAAGCCTGTAGGTAGAAGCAGAACACTTAATCCATCAGACTCGGCTGCATAGCCTAGACAGAGCATAGTGACTGCCTCACAACACACTAGCAGGAAGAATATGTCAAACACACCCCAAATATGAATGGAGCTGAAAGAACTAGGCAAGCCACACAAGCAAACACCAATACACAGCAGACAAAATTTGACAGCAGGCATGGAATACAGCTTGTAAATGGACTAAGCGGTCTGTAAATTAAGTTACTGTATGAACCCATCAATGACTTACTGGCTCCCCAGCTGGTAGTAAAATCTGGTGAAATACGGTCTCTGTGGCAGCTCAGTCGAGGGTTCTTGCCTTTTTTAATTATTTTATTTGCCCTCAACCCTAAAAGGCAGGAAACTGAAATTGTAGGTTGCAACACCATGATATCATCTTGATCTGGAAATTGGTAAAATTCTAAAACACAATATTCGTACGCTCAAAGGTCGAAACCTCAGCCATGGAGAAACTCGTAAGTGAGAGAACACGTAACCCTCAAACATCTCCCACCACTAAGTAGACCAGACCCTCCGGACTGACAAATTATACAAGCATTTGCAATGTAGTGGGTCTCGCATTAATCTAAACGTGAGCTATTGGTGTTGCAGAACAGTTTTTTTCCGTTTCAAATTATGCAAGCTGTAGCATAATAAGCAAAGAAATTTCTTTCCCGAAGGAAAGGGTGCAGTACCACAGGCTGTAACTAGGTGTCCCTGGGACACCTATAAAAAAAATTCCAGGGACACCTAGTAACAGCCTGTGGTACTGCACCCTTTCTTTCATTAAAGGAATTTCTTTACTAGGTGTCCCAGGGACACCTAGTAACAGCCTGTGGTACTGCGCCCTTTCCTTCATGATAGGAATTTCTTTTCTAGGCAAACACGTTCCAATAGAAACTACGCAGGGGCAAATTGCAATGGCGAAATGTTAATAACCAATGCAAGAATGCCTTAATGTTTTTTCTAGCTTTAGTTATTAACATTTCTTCATTGTAATTTGCCCGTGTGTAGTTCCTAACGGAATGTGTTTGCATAAAAAGCAAATATATATAATATTGTGCTGTCCCTAGAGGGAGAGGATGTGGCTCAGCGGTCAGAGCTGCAGTCTCAGGAGCTGGAGGCTAGAGTTCCTGCCTCGGCGTTGGCTCACCCTTCTCTAATTCTTTTTAAAACAGCGATCTTGGAGTGTTGGGGGTAGGGAGAAACAAAGTAAAATTAAACAAGCAGCGACAGAAGAATCAGTAAAAAAAAAAGTTATCCCAAACAGGAGATCAAGAAGGCATGCGTATGTACACCATACTTAGTACCATTATTGGCAACACACCCCACCCACACCACAACAGAGTATGAATGCATAAATAAATACACAACACAACTTTTGTTTGGGAAAAATATTGCTGCAGGTTTATTCCATACAAAAGTATGCAAATATGGTGGGTTATCTTACGGGCGATCCAAGGGCAGGCAGCTGTACCACTCTATGCTGCCCTGCCCGCCTGATGAGCCAAGCACTGTGGAGAATCCAATCAGCGCTACCCTTATGGGGGTGATCCCTTACTGGATCACGTGACACATTGGTCCCTTATTACTCACGCCCCTTTCAGGGCGGAGCGTAGCAAGGCAAGCCCCCGGTTGTTCAGGCCCACAACCGCCCGAAGGCCTAACGGGCGCCAACGTAATTGTTCCAGGACCCTCCCATGAGGCTCCTGGGATTTGGCTCTGGCACCCCTATTGTGCCCACGCAGAGGTACCCTTCTGTACCCATCTGCTTCCAGATCGCCCTGTAACTCCGCCTACAACGACAAAAGAAAACATTACAACGTTCTATGTACTTCGCCTGCCAACCCCACGCCGGGTAAGCGGTAGGGTGGGAGACGGCGTGTCCGGTGCAAAGAGGATGCCAGGATGGCCGGGGGAGGCATAAATAACTCCCCACCTCCTCTGCGCGCCAGAAGTGACGCGCCTGGTAAGGGGACTCCTCCTAGAGTCCCGCATTAGTAGTGGGGGTGAGGAAGTGCCCAAATGGCACTAAAGGGGCCGCCCATTTAGGGTGGCCCCCTGCGGGGGCCGCAGGCAGCCGCATAGTACCATTATTGGCAACACACCCCACCCACACCACAACAGAGTATGCATGCATAAATAAATACACAACACAACTTTTGTTTGGGAAAAATATTGCTGCAGGTTTATTCCATACAAAAGTATGCAAATATGAGTGGGTTATCTTACGGGCGATCCAAGGGCAGGCAGCTGTACCACTCTATGCTGCCCTGCCCGCCTGATGAGCCAAGCACTGTGGAGAATCCAATCAGCGCTACCCTTATGGGGGTGATCCCCTTACTGGATCACGTGACACATTGGTCCCTTATTACTCACGCCCCTTTCAGGGCGGAGCGTAGCAAGGCAAGCCCCCTGTTGTTCAGGCCCACAACCGCCCGAAGGACTAACGGGGCGCCAACGTAATTGTTCCAGGACCCTCCCATGAGGCTCCTGGGATTTGGCTCTGGCACCCCTATTGTGCCCACGCAGAGGTACCCTTCTGTACCCATCTGCTTCCAGATCGCCCTGTAACTCCGCCAAAGTTCTGGAGGCGGCCCCCGTCGCCTAAAGAGCCCCCCACCAAAACAGTTCCTTTCTCACTGCAACCTGCAATTTCCCGGGCCTCATTCATGTCCAGTAGGAACAGATCCAAGCCCACCTGTGCCAAGTGCACCCAACTTTGTCAAAATAACCTTTGGTGTTTGCCCGGCATAGCCCATGCCTGATGAAACCAAAACCCCTTGCTCTGCGAACTTGCGCATGGAGCAGGTTATCCTTCTCTGGGAATGTACCAGTGCCTCACATGACCTGCAAGAATGTGATGGCCTCCCAGGAGTGAGCTCTACTCTTAACCATCGCTATATTACCCTTCAAGCTGATGTAGGCTCCCACCTCCTGCAACCTGTAGTTGCAATTCTTCTAGCATTTCGTGCTCCCTAACACCTGTTTCCCCAATTTATGGAATGGCAGCACACTTGCTTAGAAGACCGCTTCCACAACCAGCCTATATACTCTGGCTATGCGGGCGGGGCATTTCATGCCTAACTGAAGCAACCCGTAACCTGCCCCGGGAGCAGAGTGCACCTACGTTGTTGAAGTTGACCAGACATGTGCACCGACCTTTGTGATTAATAAACCATGGCGAACAGGACTGTCCGCATTGCGCCCACTATTGCAGTCACAGCAACCATTAGGAGTGACAACTTACGCCACCTACCAGGCTTGCTTAACTAAAGCTTGAGCACAGATACACACATACCTGCTAACCAGCTGTGACCCTAGATGCTCAACCAGCTAATCACCTAGCACTTTGTTATTCCAGGAATCATTGCCCTCCACAAGATCAAGCCGCACGTGAGCATATGGCCTTCACCTACTGTACCGAGGTGCAGTGAGTGCTCTTGAATTGTCAGTGATTGTGCTCCAAACCTATCTTTCAGGCCGCTATTGGAGCCACGGCACACATTCTGGCCTAACCAACTGACGCATGTCACTTGGCTGACTTGCCGCTGCGAGATTTTGATCTTAACAATACGCTCTTGCGGTTACCGGTGCACATCGTCTATAGGTCTTGCCCCCACTCTATTTATGCAGATACCTGCAATGTACCCTTCTGCCCCAGTATGGGCGAGAAAATACCTGTAACATTGCAAATCCCACTGCCCTCACATTCTCGGGCAGTCCGGTGGGGAAGAGGGGTCCTTAGAATTGGAACACTGCCCACCCTGAGCAGCCCCAGCGGTGGAAAATTACCTCCTCCGTTGAATTTTTTTTTTTTTTTTTTTGGGCACTGGAAGTGCCAAATGCTCTATTAGATAGTAGCCTTTTGCGTTTGGCACCTTGGTTCCCCATTTCCTGGGACAGCAGCACACTATGTTGGCTGACAGTGTCCCCACCCAGCGGGGCTAGTGTAGCTAACCGGGCGGGGCATTTGAGCTTAGCTGCAGCAACATGTTACCTACCCTTGGTTCTGGGGTGCACTTACTTAGATGACCAGATGCTTGCACAAACCCCTTTGCTTGAAAATCCCTGGCGAACACCTTAATGGTGTCAAATCTGGTTAGAAACAATATATGTCTAGTGCCCACTATTGGAGGCACCTCACCCTTTCGTGCAGTGACAACTTACGCAGCGCACCCCGCTTGCTTAACTGCCAACGGATCACAGATGCACAGAACCTGCTGTCCATCTCTGACCCTGGATGCTTCAAACCCTCAAAAGTGTCGGAATCCCAGATCCCCAGTTTACTGTTTAGCTGCAGTACACCTTCAGTGGATCCGCTAGGAGATACTACAAACCGCATTGGTCATGCGAACATTACGAAGTACGCAATTTCCACCTGGGCGCACCTCTAAATGAGGCTGGCTCCACACAGCTGTAAGGCCAGAGACACACATATAAGTGTAATGAGCCTTTGCCTGCACAAGTTGCCCAACCGACAAGTTGGCCCTGACTACCTAGTGTTCTGGTGCCAGGTTTTGGAAGGCGTTTCCTGATCAACCAAAAGAGCAAATAATGTGTTGACCAGTTCCAGTGAATGTTTGTCTTAAGTGTATCTGCGAGTGCGATCGCTTAGGTGCGGATGGGTCATCAATGTTGCCGGGCAGTGATGCAATACCTTTGCCCAAGCACTCTTGACACGATGTGCCCGCGCAGGTAGAAGACAAGGGATGCCCTACCCACCTTGCTTCCACTCTAGTAGTAACATGCCCTTAATTGTATGTGACATTCTACAGGCACTGCGCAGGATTCCCCCTTTGACCTGCTCGAGCCTGTGGCCATTCTGCTAAGAGCCCTGTGGGCCTTGGGGGGGGGGGGGGCGGAGTGCTACTAGACCTCAAGTCCTAGGCACTCAGGAAGCATCCTTCACTGCTGCAGGTGCCCCACAGCATTTATTATAAAACATTTAATGGGTAACAACCCGGTTTGCGCCCACCTTAATGTGCCATGCTGTGAGCAATTGGATACCCCACATATCTCTTCCCTATGAAAAGATTAAACAAACCGGCCAAAGCACAATGCACGGGCAGTGCGTGTGCCCACTGAGACACCCCCAGCTCTGTGTGGTACAAACCCTAACACACCGCGTGCCAGTTTGTACATATCATTCTGGGGTGACTAAGCCCTAATGTGCCCTTTTCCCTGGATGATCCCCAGTACGAGGGTACAGACTGATGACCAAGTGCTGCGCCAGCCCATAACCATGTCAAGTGTGTAAAACCCAGCCGTAGCCAAATCCCCAGTACGAGGATACCGACTGATGACCAAGTGCTGCGCCAGCCCATAAACATGTCGACGTGTGTAAAACCCAGCCGTAGCCAAACGAAACCACTAGAAGCAGTTTATCGGGGAAATGTGGAGACCACCGGAGTCCCTCCGCGCCCCCGTACTTCCACAACAGCCAGACAGGTCACCTGCGCGCATGCCAGGTGCCGAAACCAGCAGCCCTTTTGCAAACGGAATGGCGGAGCACAATCACCGCGTTGGAGACAAAATTGACCTCGTTATACCACGAAAGAAGCACGTGCGGCACTCGAATGAGACAAAGTAACTATTCTTTGCAAAAACAGAGCCTGTCCATAACTATTGTCTATCTTGGGACAAAAGATGAACCGTGATCTTATCACTGATCAAGTCTGTGATGTCATATTCGCTACCTCTGGCATATTCTCATGAATCGCCATATAAGACTGACACCGCACTCTCATCCTATGCTTTGTGTGATCTTGGCCCACTTTTAGTGTGAGCAGAGCCCCACGAAGTAAACTTGGCTTCATATCAGAGCAGGGTCAATCCACTGACCCCCGCCAAAAGCTGGGGCCTGTGTCCAAAGCCCAAAGCCAGCATATCTCGGAGCCCCGTCATGGCAACATATGCCGATGCCCACGAGCTGAAGCTCTTCACGTCGCCATTGTCAGAAAAGGCACGCCAGACAGGGCCCGAACACACACTGGCTGCAAACCCTCAACCCCTGCCACCGCCGCCCCATACCGGTAAGGAGCCTGGCAGGCAGCTCCGAGGGCAAATCAAGCCAGCTCGACGGTCCCCGGGCTCGCCCCGCAAAACCCCAATGCTGCCCGCAGGCACTTAAGCGCAACTCAATGCCGCTCAGCCGGAACCCATCGATCAGCTTGTTGCCCGGCGAGGGTAGTCTCCAGTCTCCCATGGGGGCGCTGCATGTAGTCCGCAAGACACAGCGCGACGTACAACTACCAAGTGCAGCAAGGGTGCAGTCACTGGATGAAGGACACCATCACCGGTGCTGTGAAGACACCGCCACACTCTACCCTCGCTGCTAGGCAAAGCACGGACACTCAGACCGTTCAGCGATTAGCCAGTAGAAATGCCGGTGGTGACTGGGGACTAAACCCGAAACAAACAAGCATCACTGACACTAGGGCCATCACTAATACAGTAGCTAGACAATGCGCCGGTGGAAATAGGCTAAGATTTCCCTCCTCCGGTCTGGAGAACCCGCAATCGTTGATTTATTGGACATCTTCCAATAGTCTATGCCCTCGGTCGGCCGTTCTGGTTATTAACCACATCCTTTCCCCCCATGTATAGCGGCCTGCAGCGCAGGACAGGGCTCACGGCCAGGCATAAAAGCCACCTCAAGACGCCCGTGCTGCTGAGATGCTCCAATCCGGTCACACCGCGGAGACCGGCCTAACTCTGCCCGGGTGAGCCGAGGTAATGTGCCCCCATGGCCCGCTTCAGAAGGCAAGCCCCAGTCGCATGTCAATCTGGCCATCTACGATAAGACCCTCCAATTGTCTAGCGGCGCAAGAACGCCACAAGCTGACCAGCAGAGGCCGCACTACAAGACTGCCTCCTCGAAAACCTGAGGCAAAAGTGCTTACAGCCTGACCAAGTACGTGACCGGTGGCCCTTGGCTGTATAATCCCCACGGAGAGTGGCAAAACCCATAATTTGCCTTCCCAAACCAGAGAACCGAACAATGCCAAACGTGTGTTACCAAACGTGTGTTACAAGCAGGTAAGTGTCCTAGATGTCCATTCTTGAAATACAGGCTATGGCACTCGTCTGTGTGCCCCCACGCCGCGTTAAGATGTGTGCTAACCCATTCAACAGACTGCTCACTCGACGTCGTCACTGGCATTGCAGCAAACCCTTTGACAATAAGCCGATTTTAGAGTCATAAATGATTTCCTTGTCACTGTCGGCATGATCATTCTCGCTTCTGAGGCGAATGAATAAGAATGCCGGGGAAAAGCAAGTGTGCCACTCTTTTCTGTTCTCCCGCTGCATGGCGCTCAGCCATGCATGGCCCAAGCACACAGAAGCAACAGAAGCAGGGCAACCCGCCCAAAAGGCACTGCCAGGGGGCTCTGGAATAATCGAACTTTAACATTACAGGGCCCAACTCCAGAAAACATGAAGCGCCGCGCCTTTAAAAGCTGTCCCGCATCGCCAGACGCCACCAGCGACCCTTATTCACCCTGTGTCGAGCCAGACTGATCAGCCCTACCCCGCCACCGCGTTCTGTACTCATTAATCTGAAATGCATCCTGGAGCCACCCCATTCGCACTACGGGATGCTAGGCAATCCAACCCGAATAAGCCCCAGAAGCTAAGCAATAGTGTGCCTCGGGGAGAGCTGCGTACTGGTGCCCAGCGCCCATGAAGGCATGAATTCCTCTGGCAATCTCTTGTTAAGGACATCTAAATGTCTACACACAAACCAGTGCCGCCGCTTTAGGCAAGAAACAAATTCCAATATTAACAACATTTGGGTGCAAGAAATATGCCCCATAATTTGTAAATGCAAGAACGGTTTGGACTGAAATGTAAATGCCCAACACCAGCAAAAGTAATTAACATCTGAGTGCATTTAGCATGCCCCAAGATGTTCAACAATTTAGTATGGTTTGGGTGCACGCAAATACCCCATCACCAGTAACAGTAAGAAGTGTCTGGGTGTAACCCAGTACAAATAAAAGCAAGAATGGTTTGGGTGCAAAGCAAAAAGTGCGGTTTGAGTTGCAGAATCGCTGCCCCGTCACCAGGGATGTAAGAATAGATTGAGATGCACTGAACATGCCCCAACTCAAGTAAAGGTAAGTAACATTAGGGCAAAACATAACACCTACAGGAAGTAACAGAAAGTTACAGAAGGTGCAACCTCACATCCCCTATGGTCTGAATCCAAGGATGACACTCAAACGTATGCTATCATGGCATTACCAATGCATGCAGGCAGCAGTTCAGCATAGTAAAAGAAATATGCTAACTTGGCATTTGAAACGCATGTACTAAGCATAGCATAAATAATTAGGCATTAAATCATGAACAGCACAGAAAAATATGCTAACATGGCATTACAAAAATCTCAAAATGGCACTGAACGTCACTATAGGAGAGCGTTTTAATTCTATGTACAGGACTCTGTGTAGCCTCCTAGAAATATTTTGTGAGAAGCAAAGAACCTATCGGACTGTGCCGAAACCCGGGATTGAACCAGGGACCTTTAGATCTGCAGTCTAACGCTCTCCCAACTGAGCTATTTCAGCCTGCCAAGTTAATAACACATGGAACATAACGTAAGACGCCCTCTACCACACATGCTGCATCCCCATCTGGGGCCGCGAGCCAGTCTCATGCCGCTCCAGAGAGAACCAATGATAGCCTCAGTGCGACCTCCCCCGCCTCAGCATGCTTCTGGCAATGCCAGGGAACACGCGGCCTCCCTGACCAGCACCCACATACCAGTCCCTTATGGGCCCCTGAACGGTCTAATTCCCATATGAATGACAAAGGGGGGGGGGGGCAACCTCGGCTGCTTCATGGCGAGCCAGGCAGTCCCTCTCGAGCCCAAGGGCGTAAAGCACCGCGCCGGAGGCCAACCCCCCGCCACTCGGAAAACGAGCCTGTCCACTGTGCGGGTCACCCAGTGTTAGCGATAAGGAGACGCGCAGGCCTGTCCTCTGCCAGCGGTGCAAGCTCCCACATGGAGTTTCAGCCGTAAATATAAACAACCACGCACCACATTCAAAACCATGCACAGGGTCTTCAAAGCCCTATGTACCACAAAGAGCCACCACATTCCGCAATCACTGCAAGGGATCTCACTCGTTGCTCCTGGAAACACTGACTGTGCGTGCCTTCACTCATTACGTGCAGCCCTCACCACTGCTCAAAGAAGGCTGCATACAGAGCCGTCCCGAGGGGTGGAGCGCCCACAGATGGGGGGTGGAAAGCGCCGGAACACCGGCCCTCTGCCACCGCAAGTAAGCGATAACCGAGGCCCCCGTTGCTTATGCGCAAACAATCCATTCCAAATACCATATGCCAGTGCTCCAGGGAGCCCGACCTGAAAACATACCCCCGGCGCCTCCTAGTCTAAGCCAAAGCACACACAGGGCATGCCCTGCGGTCCTAAACCCATGGCGCTCCAGCCCGTGCACACACACCACCAGGCCTGGACGACCACCCGAGTCCCCACCAGGAGGACAAAGCCACTGTGCTGAGGGGGGGGATTCGTTGTGGGCAGATACTGCCCCTGACCCAGAAACACAACCGACCAGGGACACAATAGCCCAACCCGCAGGAGCCCGGACCACCCCCGCAGCACCGAGGCGGCAGCGCTGGCCACAACACTCCCCCGTCTCCACCTTGATCGCCTGGAGTGTCACACCAACTCCCTCAAGGCACGAGCAACCACAGAGGAGGCCACCCTGCCCCCACCCGCAGTCACGGGCCAGAGGCCAATGCCCAGCGTCCCGCCTGCCAAACGAATACCGGAAAAGCGTGGACACACTGACACGGAAAGTGTCGCTGTGCCGGAAAGGCAGCAGCATCTGACTATCGTAACACTATCTCCTCATTGCGGCGCAGCAGGACAGCCGAGCCCCTCCTCCAGGCAGTGAGAACGAAGCGAGATCCCACACCCACTGGGCAGCGAGGGCCGTGCCAAACGGAACAGGGCACCACGCCCGGAAGTCCGCAGTAGGGAACGTGACCAGCCCCTGCATCCCCTGCCTACCACCACAGCTGGTGATCCTGACCTTAACCCCCCTGCGCCGGTGTATAAACACCGGAAGCAACCAAGTAACAACTCAGCGGTCGCAACCACTGAACAGGGTGAAAGACTTTGGGTGCAGGGGGGGCGATTAATACCCATGCACTCGTCGCGAGCCACCGTGCAGCCCACTCGCGGGCCACACGCTCGCATGCAAGCTCCCAATTCTGCCAGGCCCCGTGCGGATCTCCCTATCCCGTGCGTCACTATTGCCCGCTACCCAAGGAGGTCGGAGCCACCGCGTCCCAAAAGGGGAAATTAGGGGGGGGTGCAGTTTGAAACCGGCAATGGCCCTACCTGGCCCGCACTCACCGCAAACTAAACTGAGTTGGACCCGACGATGACGATACCGGCGGGACTGGACAACGTGTCCAGAGGGGCACATCGACGGCGTGTCCGGCGCAAAGAGGATGCCAGGATGGCCGGGGGAGGCATAAATACCTCCCCACCTCCTCTGCGCGCCGGAAGTGACGCGCCTGGTAAGGGGACTCCTCCTAGAGTCCCGCATTAGTAGTGGGGGTGAGGAAGTGCCCAAATGGCACTAAAGGGGCCGCCCATTTAGGGTGGCCCCCTGCGGGGGCCGTGGGCAGCCGCATTACCAGTGCTCCTCAGCTGAAAGGAAGGCTGAGAGGAAGTGAGATATTGGAACGAAACAGGAGGCTGCAAAGAAGAATGATGTTGGAATGAGCCAACAATAAGCAGGAGGTGGGAATAGAGTGGTTTTATTCATGACAGCAGGTCTTGCAGACAGCGCATGCACGCTGATGCTCGACCTAAAAATGGTAAGGTGAGATTAGTTCGTCCTTCTGAGGATAAAGCCAGGATGTTAGATAGTGGTACCTTGGAAAACAATTTGCTAATAAAAGCCTTGCTTATGGGGATAGATGCTGTCCCTGATCTAAATGATCATAAAATTACTCGACCTATAGTCAGAAAGCAAAGTTTAGGTTCTGCTCTTTTAGACTAGTTATAGGAGTTAGGAAGAGCTGATGAAATTTTATAATGTCAGTATTCAACATTTCCGGAATGTTGATCTATTTCCAATAACCAATGTTGCTGTTTATGAGTCATTTGCATCTGTTCGCTTGATGTATTAAGAAGTTTACACATTTTTTAAAACAGCTAATTTTTACAAATCGCAAACCTGTTGTCTTTCCTTACCTGCATACAGAGACATATGTCATACAATAGTGGAATGCTAATGAGTTTAAGGATTCACTAATTTGTGATTTGCAAGAAATCCCTTTAACAGTGGTTTCACAAGTACTTTTATGCGTCAGGCCTCTTGTTGATGAAACATTAAAAGTACATTAAAGGGTCTTTCTAGGCAGGAAACTCATAATAGAAATACACACTCGAGCCAGCCAGGGAGTTGTTAGTGGTAAAAAAAGGTTATGCACGGTATTATGGTAGCCAGCAGTGAAATTCCTGAATACTATTAAAGTCATATGTACCATTACAGCTGGGGGGGCGTGCAGCAAGCCTTGTGGCTCTTTCTGTTCTGTTTATCTCCCTTCGTCATGCAAGTGCTGAGCTATGACAAGTTAATGTACCCAATTCATATTAGTTAAAAAGACTAAAATTAAAAAATCTCAATACTGATGAAGTTGATTTTATAAAATGTGGGTTTGACAGTATGAGCATTTCTGCACTAAAACACTGCACTTGACAGAACTGTATTTTCCTGTGCTTGACTAAACTAGGCCTGAATTAGGCCTAACTTCCATTTTGGATTTTAAATGCAGCCATGATGTGTGCTTTCATTTCTCCATTTAACACAGCATGTAACAAAATGTGCACTAATGCTCTGTATTGACATTGTGTTCTAGAAGAACAATGGAGGAAGCCTTTTTCAACATTCAAGTCTCTTCCTGCCAATAACACTGAGAATCCATTCATTTATGAGACTTCTGTTGTTCTTGTAACTAAATTTGTACTGCCACCTCCGATAACATTAGGTCAAAATAGAGCATATTTATTTTCATTTAGGGGATAGTGCTAGGATGGTGGCAATACGTGACATTTTATAATCCTTACCTGTGACTCAATTAACTTCTCATCTTATGCTGACCGTGTTACTTCTGTTGACTTATATTATGAATTTGTCTATAAAAAGTGGTACATTTGGATGTGAGCCAGTCTCCTGACTCCACAACTCTAAAGACTAAAACCTTGTTGGTTTGTCTCATACTTTGGACTTACAATATTTTTGCCTTGACTTCATGTCATTCTCTTGCTGCATTTGATTGATCCTTATGCTAATTTCCTATATTGATTTGTTGAACATTTTGTCATTTTTATTTTGCCTTCTGTATTGCACCTTGAATTATTTAATAAACCTTCATCGTTGACATTTTACTACTGAGTCCAGAGGATTTATTCCCTTGAAATGTTGATTTTTAATTTTGTGTTTGGGTGCCATTTAGGAACACATGGCCTCATACAGTGGCATACCTAGCCCTATGGCCGCCCGTGGCGGTCCCTGCTTTTGCCGCCCTGCGGCGGCCCCATTGAAGAGCAGGGGTGCTGGCGAGTTTCGGCGGCAATTGCCGCCCGTGACGGCCACAATGTAGGGGGGCGAGATGGCAGGTAAGAGCGGGAGGAGGCCGCCGCCCCCCTTGCTACGCCACTGGCCTCATATATGCTTGAGTTTGAATACCCCGATCCGTAGGCACTTCATCTTGATTATCGGATAAGATAGTGTCAACAATTTCATCATCAACCAAGTGCCAACAAAATGCAAAGAAATTCAAGTCAATCCCTGATACTGTTTTCTGTACATACACCGATTTTGAAGGTTTGACATTCTATTGTGTAAAACGTATCTTATTTTCCCTTAGGGTCTTTCATTCTCTATAAAATTCTCTTTGTATGTGAATAAATATCACTTAAATACAATCTGTCTTACATTTCTGTAAACTTGGAAACCTGGCTAAATATATCTCAAATTTTTGGTTTTTGTTCTGGGCTAACATGTCAAGCACAGGGGAAAAGATGTTGTATTAAGGGAAGAGCTGCTGACTTTGGACCTGGGTAACCAAATTCGAATCTCGGCTTCAGCTTGACATCTTGTGATTCTAGGCAATACACTTCATCTCTTCATGCCTAACAAAAAATGAATCTGACCTTGTGTATTGTAATTTGTGTTCATGTAAAGCCCAATGCTTTTGGGCCTAGTTTGTGCAATGTAAAATACTGCAGACAATTTAACTTTGTTACTGCTGTCTGACAATCCATTTTTCACACCCATTTGTTTGTTGTAGTCTGTTATTGTTTCAGTCCCATTCTGTTATTGTGCAGACAAACTGGAATCAATGTTTCTGGACCAGCAGAGACTGCCCGAGTGTGCTATAAGAACACCAAACTAAGTAAAGCCTTGTGATTTGAGTCAGAGTTCCAGAGCATGTCACTCACGGTGCGGAGACTGGAAATAGCATTGACTTTTACCAGCTGACATGTAAGCCAGAAGCAAACCCAAAACAATCTAATAGCTGAATCACTTGGGGGTCTGACAGAGGAGGTTGACTGCGTCAGGTGATTAAGTTGTCCACATATAAGGGAATAAAGTCTTCCACAACCATTTCCCACGGGAAATCCCGGATTTTCTCATCTGCTCACAGAACTGAATTTCAATGGTGAAGGCAAAGGGCAGTAGGGAAAGAGGACAACTTTGTGTCCCACTCTGTTGGAAATAGAGAGGGTAGGACCCCAATGGATCCCAGCTAGTAGAAAGGCCTGGCAAGAACCCACTTTGGGCAGTGCTAGAAGAAAGGCCTGACAAGAACCCACTTTTGGCAGCAGAAATTGGACACACTGGAGAAGGTGATTGGCGAGACCCTTTGCAAAAATCTTAGCTTCCACATTGATCAGTGATATGGGCTAATAGGAGGCACATTGATCTACTGCCTTTACCCAGCTTTAGGAGAATTGCAATGACTGTCTCTCTCATGTCTGTTGGGAGAAACATGTCACGAAGGAATGGAACCACCATAGAGGTGAGGTGCTTAAAGGGCTGCACTGGTAAGCCAATTAGTTCTAGAATCCTCTCTGATGCCAGCTGACAGATAGCCCCACTACACATTTCGCCTGAGAGCCTGAGATCATGTGACCAAGTTGGTCTGAATCTGCAGTGGACAAATAGGACAGGGAAAGATCCTTTAGAATAGAATGTGTTACAGAGTAACTTGTGCAATTTGATGCCAGTAAAGACGTACTGGAGGAGGCAAATTCTTCAGCCACTGTTTGTCAGTCTATCAGTCAGGCAACCACTGGCATAGAGTAGCTCTCCTACATACTGGGATGGGTCATTGCAACAAAATAATCAGTTAAGGAATCTACCTACCTTATACCCACAATTGTATAGCTGGTTTTGCCCTGCAAACCATGTTACCTGTTGCTCTTCCATGTATTACTGGCTTCAATGCCTCCCACAGCTTGGAATGTGAGTCAACCAGATCAATGTTAGCTTTGAAGAAAGAAGGTGTTTCTTCAAACAGGTATGAAGCAAATACGTCAATGATAAGCAGCCAATCATTTAGCCACCACACACCATTGTTTGAAGTACGTCTGTGGCAGTGGGATAGCGTCATTGGAGGATTTGTGGATATTTGACCATGGGACAAACACCAACACACACTAGGTGTGGGTGTTTACCCTGCTGTGATTTTGCCGTCCCTCTCCTCTTGCACTATATTTCTTTTTTGTTGTTATGCTTTATGGGGATGGCCCCGTTAGAGAATTTCGCCTCCTGCATCTGCTCAAGGATGCAGGACGAAGGTTGCATACCTCACTGTAGCATAGTCTGAGACAATGAGGAAGGATTTTTACCTCCGATACTAAGTGGCAGTCCACTGTGGGTACTAAAAAAAAGATCTGGAAAAGGACTTATGGGCACCCAAGAAAAAGGTATATTCTCTAGATGGGGTTGGAGCATAAACCATGCGTCCACAAGACCCAAGCAATTATCAAAGTCTTTGAGAAGGATTTGCGAGTTACCGGCCTGCAGAGTGCTTGCTGAGATACTAGTTTGTAACCCCATTGAAATCTCTCATCACTACAAGATCTCCCAGAGGAATTTCAAGTACCACTGGACTCATGATCGATAGGAAAGGAGCAGTGACTGAGGGTGGAGCATAAACAACAACACAAGTGAATGGATGTCCTTCTAGTGAGCCAGAGACCAGGAGATACTGGTGTTGAGTGTCACAGAACACGAAAGTAGGTAGTCTACAACATTAAATACAACCTTAAATACAACCTTATTAGAACCACCATCCTTCGGAAACGTAAACCAAAGTGTCTGTTGTTAGAAAAGCCATAATTGAAAACTTACCCCCACATTGGGGTGATGGGGCTCCCTAAACAGCTGTTGTAGACCACCTACTTTCATGTTCTGTGGAAGGATTTAATCGACTCAAATACTACGGACGACAAATTTTGTTGGATTGCCCTGGTTTTCAGGCAACAATGACGGTCAGTGTTTTCATCACTTTCGTTTTTACTAACATTCAATATACCAGGGAGACAGGCTCTAATTGCATTCTTACTATGTTTAGGTTGTCTTTATGTCCTGATGAAGACCCGCATGCAGAGGTAGAAACTTCCCTCATCGCCCTAGACGGGTCGAATCATCCACAATTATTTTTCTGTGGCCTGGAATACAACTCATTGGTCCTTTTGAAAGATTGGATGATGCATGTTAGACAATGTGGCATCATTCTGTAATGAGGTCATATAAATAATAATATAACATATTGATATTGTAAACAGGCCTTACATTGGTTCGGTTATCTCGAAAACCATCCCAACCAGTGTTGTTTATGTACGAATTATGGTATTCTGATTCTCAATTTTCTGATTTTCCTCTCTCTTTCTTCATTCACATTGCACATGAGCACTTTCTTTGCATTTTCTTTTGGACAACTGCCTATTGTCAATGTTTTATTGATTATTGTCTATTTAAAAGGATTATATAAACTAAGATTTTGTCTTACATATTCAGTGTTTTTTTGCCTTTCTCTCTGGTTCACCCTTTTAGAGTGTATTAATCCTCTATTCATAGAAATAACTTTTGAATGACTGGTTTGATTGACTGTTTGAGTCCTCTGCCCCTTTGGTGGCTTCAAATAGGTACGTCAGGACCAATTGTTGTTTAGACTGTATCACAATATACCGGCATGACACATATCGTTCCTCCCAACACTAATGAATGACAAACGTCTTGTACCCTGACTTTTGACCATATTACATGCTGTTGGTAATAGCTAGCTGCAGCTGGTGTTCCCCAGTTTGTTTGAAAAGGCTTAATAGCTTTTACAAATGTTTTACCATGCATATGCAAGGTCAGGTTTCAGCCGCCACAGAAACGTCCTGAAAATCCACCAGAATAAGTATCAAGCAGCCGGCATAGATGACCTCAACGTGAACCTTCCAGAAGACAGCCCATTAATCCCCTGCACCTGTTCTTTGCTATAAGCAATTAGAATGCAACCTTTGTGAACATTCTAAAACACCCTCTAGAAGACAGCTCATCAAATTAATCATCTGCACCTGTTCCTTGCTATAAGCCATTAGAACGTGACCTTCATGAACATTCTAAAACACCTTCTAGAAGGCAGCCTCATCAAATTAATCATCTGCACCTATCCTTGTTATAAACAATTAGAATGAGACCTTTATGAACGTTTTAAAGCAGTCTTATTTAAAGACCGTCCACACTCCTCCCCTTCGCTTAGCCTCTTTGCCTGCCACTTACCAGTTTCCTGGATTCCAGGACTTTGTCTTGCCAGCTCCCTTGATCCTCCTGCTTTGAACTCACCGCAAAGAACATCCTACATTAGTCTCGCACCTGGATGAAAAAAAAAACAAGAAGAAAAGGAGAGACGCGTTAACAGACTTGATTTTACTACATGCTGAGGTCAGTCGCAACATTGAGCTGCAAACAAAGGTAACCAGTGTTTTTGTTCAACTTGTACATACTGTTGGTAGGCCTCTGCCAGAGAGGACTTGGGTGAAGCTAACCCTGTCCAAATTTGCTTGTGTGTTTGATGCTGAAATCATACTCAGTACAGTTTCGAAAATGTTGCTAAAGGTGCCTTTAAGGACAATCTAATTGAAAACATATCAACAAAACTAAAGGTTGGTTGAGTTTGAAAAGCTTTCGTGAGGTGATACCTTAAGAGATAGAGTTAATACTAGACTAAAGCCTTATTATTTGTTTGTATATAGGTACTATATTTGCTGGTACCATTCACCAGACTGGTGTGAATGCCTGCTGCAGAGTTGCTGTTGAGTAGACGAGCCACAGCATCTTTGACTCCACACGCTCTCTCCATCCCAACCCCCTTCCCCCTGGGATTTGCCCCCAGAGCAGTGTCTCCTCCTGTAAATGAGGGCAAGTCTCAGGAGGATTCGGGAACTAGCGTCTGCAGTCAATTGGAAACATCTGGGATCCAGGTAGGTGGCTTATGACGGAAGGCTAAGCAACACACCTAACATTCCTTTCGGGCAGCGCCATGACCAATCAAAACCAAATATTCACAGACGATCTAGCACGTGACTTATCAGGGGACCTCAATGACGCTAACAATCTGTCTGAGTTAATGCAGCAGTTGTAACTAGATCTGAATAGGTTAAAAGCAGAAAATGCAACACTTAAGGAAGAGTTGCAACAAGAGAGGATACATTTCACACATTGGAGGGATACTAAACCCAAGGATAGTCGCCCAGTTGTGACCCAGCCTGTGATTGGAGAACCATTTCAGAGAGGGGCATTTACAACTACTGACGAGAATCTTCATGTATCTGTCTCTACACTTATGTCCTGTGCCCTTGGCAGCTCCAAAACACTTTCATGGCGACAGTAATACATTTTCAGCCTTTATGAATCAGTGCCAATTACATTTCCTATTCAAACCTCAGGCGTTCCCCAATGACGCAGCTAAAGTAGCGTTTTATAATCTCTTATTTGGGCGGGGTATCCGCTAACTGGGAAATTCCTTTAATAGAAACAAACAATCCCCTTTTGTACAACTATTCTGCTTTTAAGGCTACCATGACTAAGTTATTTGTAAAACATGTTTTTATCCAAGCAAGTGACAATGAGTTATTAAACCTGCGACAAGGTTTTAAGGACCTGCTGACTTATATCACTACTTTCACTCGACTGGTGGTGGAAACACGCTGGCTGGAAGAGAAAAGAACATCCTTATTATATCGAGGGTTAAAAGATGACCTTAAAGAATCCCTTACACACATCGTTGATCAGCCCGACGATTGTGCAGAATTTATTGATCTTGTGGTTAAGCTAGATCACCGATTGACCTATCTCGCAGTGACACCAGAGTAATTGTTCTCAAAACCAAGAAGAAGGAGTCAGACAGTAAGATTCTTGAAACTGAACCTATGCAGATAGGAGGTATAAGGGGTCCAATATCTAATGAGGAAATGGAACGTCGCTGCAAGTTAAGCCTATGTCTTTATTGTGGCAAAGCTAGTCATTTCGCTAGGGAATGTTCTGCAAAACCAAAAAAGACTAAGGCTGTGGCTAGTGTAGAGATCGATCAAGAACAGGGAAAACTAAGGCTCTCGGCCAGAAGGGAGATCGTCCCGTCAAGAGAAGCCGTACAGATCTCAAAATATCTGACCAATGTAGAAACACACATTTTGCGGCATCTGACTATCCAAGTCACAATAATCCTATCCCCATAGTGGAGGCACATAATATCCATGCCTATTGACTCAGGGGCCACAGGCAATTTCTTTGATCTGACCCTAGCTGCCAAGCTCGGGCTCACAAAAGGTCCCAATGAAAAACCTGAGCCTGTGCAAGCAGTAGATGGTTCAGAGTTGTCTTCAGGACTAATTTGTTTTCAGACAGAGGCTCTAACCTTAGTGTGCGATAATGGGCATACTCAACGAATCGTCTTTGATCTAATAGACACTCCCACCTTTGGGGTCATTTTTGGGAGTACTTTGGTTAGGGCACCATAATCTAAAAATCAATTGGGTGCACCGCACCGTAACCTTGGACTCACCATTCTGCACTACTACCTCCCACCAAGAGGCTCCAGAGGTGGGAATACTTCTGTATTGTGCCTTGGTCCAAGGAACAGAAAACCTTAAACTACCCAAAGAATACTAGGACTTTCAAGATGTGTTTGACACAGTGAAAGCCACCCAACTGCCCCCACACAGAGCCTTTGATTGCCGCATAGATCTCCTCCCGGGAGCAACCCTGCCCTGCAGTAGAGTTTACGTGTTGACAAAACCTGAAACTCCAAAACCACGCAAATATCTAGATGAACTGCTAGAGACAGATTTTATACGCCACTCCATGTCACCTGTGTCTTCCCCACTCTTCTTTGCACCCAAGAAGAATGGGGAGTTGAGGGCTTGTATGGATTATAGGGCAGTCAATAAGGTGACTATTAAGAACCGCGATCCTCTCCCGTTAATTCCGGTACTACTTGATCAGGTCAGAAATTCCATCATTTACACGAAACTAGATTTAGGGGGAGCTTACCACTTAATCCATGTAGGCGATGAATGGAAAACCGCCTTTAAGACTAAGTTCGGGCTGTTTGAGTATACTGGTATGTCCTTCGGGCTATGTAATGCTCCGCCAGCATTTCAATATTTTATTAACGAGGTCTTGAGGGAGTTTTGGGATGTTTGTGCAATCATCTACAAAGACGACATTCTGATTTACTCAAACTCAGAACAAGAACATATACAGCATTTACGCGCCATCTTGCTGCGCCTCAGGGAAAACGCTCTCTTTGCTAAATTAGACAAATGTTCCTTCCATTTACAGTCAGTAGAGTTTCTGGGGTATTAGACAGGCATCACTATGGGCCCCAAAAAGGTAGCAGTCAGTACCAATTGGCTAGCTACAACAAATGTCAAGGAAATTCAACAGATACTTGGCTTCGCAAATTTCTATCATTGTTTCATCTTGCACTTTTCAGAGATAGTGGCACCCATAAAACAGCTGCTAAAAAAGGGGCAATCATTTGTGTGGTCTCCAGAAGCCAATCAGGCGTTGCACCTGTTAAAAACTAAATTCACCACTGCACCCATTCTTTAGCATCCCAAACCAGACCATCCCTAGTACATTGAAGACAATGCTTCGCAGGTAGCCGTAGGAGGAATTTTATCTCAAAAGAACCCAAGAACTAACCACATGCATACCATAGCCAATTGTTTTTAAAAAAAATCTACCAGCGGAGCAAAACTTTACAGCACCTGAAAAAGAACTTCTGCCCATCAAACTGGTGTTCACTGAATGGAGGCATTACCTACAGGGGGCTATACATACAGCCACAATATTCTCAGATCATAAAAATTTACAATTCTTTAGCTCCGTTAGAGCTGTCACCCCCGTCAAATGCGATGGCTGCATTTCTTTAGTGGGTTCGATTTCATCATCACCTATCACCCAGGGACCAAGCAGTTACAGTCTGATGTTCTTTCTAGGCTGGGGTATGCTCACTCTTCCCATTCCACATCAGACTTCCTTACTATCATTCCACCGGAAAAGATAATCACAGTCACCGAGGGTGACACCTTTATGGCGGCCTTACATGAAGGATATAAAAAACTAAAGGTCGAAGAATGGATCAAAACACTAAACCATACTATCACAGACAAGCTGTTCCTTCACGCTCAGAAACTGTACATCCCTACTATAGAATTAAGACAACAGGTAATTCAATGGAATCACAACACAGCATTAGCAGGGCACCCAGGTATAACGAAAACCAATAGGAATTGTCCCAAAAACTTTTGGTGGAACAACATGTGGAAGGATATACAAGAATACTTATCTGGTTGCCTAACTTGTGCACGAAACAAGAACACTCACACTGCGCCTGCAGGGTTATTACAGCCTCTGTCTATACCCCCAGTTCCTTGGGACACCAATAGTCTGGATTTTATTACTAACCTTCCAGCAAGCAATTCCTTCACTACCATTTTAGTAGTTGTTGACATGTTATCAAAAATGGCACATTTCATCCCCCTCAAAAAAAGATTTACCCAACGCCACAGAATTTAGTAAAATATTTATTGATCATATCGTAAGACTGCATGGTCTACCGACAAAAATCATCTCAGATTGGGAAGTTCAGTTCACATCTAAATTTTGGAGAACACTCTGTGATAAGTTAGCAATAGAGGTAGCCTTGTCATCTGCCTTCCACCCACACACTGACGGACAAACTGAACGGGTCAACCTATGCCTAGAAACTACACTAAGATGCTTATTATCCATGCATACAGGACAATGGGATCAGGCCTTACCACAAGCTGAATTCACTTATAATAACAGCACCCTCTCATCCACAAATTACACACTGTTCTTCTTCATGTCAGGACAACATCCTCGGGCCCTTCCCATTGATATATCAGGAGTTTCTACTACGCTACCTTCATTCACAGAAAGATTAGAACAACTGCATGAAGTTCAAAAACACGCTGGGACAAGTTTAGCAAAAGCCAAATTGGTCATGAAGGTACAAGCTGACAAGCATAGAACACCAGCACCTGTATACAAGGAAGGAGACAGGGTATCGTTATCAACACAACACCCACAACTAGAAAGCCCAAGGAAACTACGACCTCAGTTTATAGGTACTTATGACATTATCATGATATTAAGTCTAGTCAACATCAAGCTACGGCTTCCCCCTGAATACACTATCCACCCAGTGTTTCACGTTTCACTGATTTGACTTGATTGATTTGATTTTTGGTTTTGTATAGCGCTCGAATGCCTGGAGGCGTCTTGGCGCTGCTGCTGTCTTGTGTGGTGCTAAAGGGAGATTGATTGCTGCCGATTACTAGTGTGTGGACATCCAGCTTTTTATTAACTTCCGAAAGGCCAGGAAGTCAGAGCATTTCCTTATAGCCACCGGTAGGCCGTTTCAAAGTGTAGCTGCTTTCAGTACAAAGCTCCTGCCACCCCAGGTAACACGCTTTGCTCTTGGAAGGGATAACAGCCTTGCGTCTGAGGATCTGAGCTTTCTGCCTGGGGAATACCAGGCAAATTTTGTGCGAAAGTAGCTTGAACCTAAGTTATGCAGTGCTTTAAAGGTTATGCATAAGGTCTTAAACTCTAGCCGTTTTGCTATAGGTAGCCAATGCAGATTGACCAGTGCTTGAGCCGCCGACTTATGTTTGGGAATTCCGGATAGAAGTCGCGCTGCCGCATTTTGCAGTGTTTAAAGTTTTTGTAACTACTTTTTCCGGATCCCGATAAAGAGAGCATTTCCAGAGTCCAACTTGGCCAAAATCAGGGAAGGGACAAGTGTTTTTTGAAGTTTATTCGGAATGTATAGACAGATCTTCTTTCTTAATTTTAGTGTATAAAAAACAGAAGAAAAGAGGGCTTTTTCTTGATGGTCAAAGTGGAGTTTATCATCGAAAATAACTCCCAAGTTCCTTCCTTTCTGTACTGGCGTTGGTAAGGGTCCCATATTCTGAGGCCACCAAATTGGCAACCAAAGGGATCTATTGTTTCAGAATAATAGGACCTCTGTTTTACCAGCGTTTAATTTTAGGCAATTTGTTTCCACCCAATTATCTATTTGGGCCATACAGGAGCTGAATCTATGACACACTTCTTCCTGCTCTTTGGAGATTGACACCACAATTTGGGTGTCATCGGCATAGGACACTACTGAAAGGCCTAGGGACTTTTTCAGTTTGACCAAGGGGGCCACATATAGGTTGAAGAGGGTGGGGCTCAATGAAGAGCCCTGCAGAACCCCACAGGGCAAGCTGAATTATTTTAACATAAAATTGCTCAGGGTTACATGGTTTGATCTGTCAGTTAGAAAGTCTTTTAGTAGAGTCAGAGCTAAGCTAAGCTTATTCCCAACTCCGTTAGTCGGTTGGTCAAAATGGTGTGGTTGACCGTGTCAAAGGCCGCCGAGAGATCGAGGTGGATCAGGGCGGCTTGACCACCACTATCCATGATCCACCTGAGTTTTTCTGAGGCGGTAAGCAAGGCTGTTTCTGTGCTTTGAGCCTTTCTAAAACTGTATTCAGAAGGGTCCAGCAAATTGTTACTGTCAATACAAGCCATCAGTTTGTTATTTAGTGCTTTTTCCAGTAGTTTGGCCGGGAAAGGAAGTCTAGAGATGGGCCTATAACTACTCGGTTCCTGGGGGTCAAGATTGCTTTTTTTCAGTAGGGGCAGGATAGATGCCGCCTTCCATTCAGAGGGAATATGTCCTGTACTGATCATTTTATTCAGGATTTTTGTGAGTTGTTCTTCAAAAACCCAGGGGGCCAGGTATACAATTTTTTGGGGGTAGGGGTCTCACGGGGACCCTGATTTGCATGACATTATAAGTTTCAGAACCTGCTCTTTGTTAAATTAAGAGAACCTATCCAAAATTGTAGGGGAGTTGTTCATTGGGGGCATAGATTCTTCGCTATGATTTAATGTGAAGGAATCGAAGACCTCAGTGACTTTACTTTGAAAGAAACTTGCGAGGATATCTCAGAAAGTCTTATTTGCTGTGCCATCAGTTTTTGTGATCATTTTTGATAATTTTGTTATCGTGCTAAACAGTTCTTTAGCTGAATTTTCTGTTAGGAGAATTTGTTCAGTGAAGTACTTTGTTTTCTCTCTTTGTATAAGGTTTTTGTATTCAGCAATGTCTTTTTTGTAGGTCTCTCTATCTAGAGGATCATACTTGGATCTCCATGCTCGCTCTAGTTTCCTGCATATTTGTTTCTGAACCCTCAGGCACTCAGAGAACCAGGGTTCAGACGGGGTACTGCGACGGTTTTCCTGCACTTTTTCGGGTGCTAAGATATCCATGGCCTTTTTTACCCAAGTTGTGTATCTTTGTGTGGCGATTTCAACATCATCATCAGCTACATTTATTGTGGGAAGCGTGTCTAGCAGGCTCTTTTCGAGCTCGTCTGTGTTTATTTTGCCCCATGCTCTGAATTTTTGGGTCCCTGAGGACGATGCCATAGCTGCTTTTCGTGGTTGTGATGGGCTGATGGAGAAAAACACAGCCTTATAGGATGACAATAACAGGGGAAGAGTATTTGTTACTACCAGGTATGAATTGTTTGTGAAAATCCCGTCCAATGTGTGACCCTGATCAATCCTTACCACTCCGCCACACTAAAAGATACCCCACCCATTCTGATTAATGGGCAACAAGAGTATGAAGTTCACCATATCCTGGCCTCTAAACGATCTCAGGGAAAACTATATTACCTTATAGATTGGAAGGGTTATGACCCTTCAGAGCGTTCCTGGGAACCGGGCTCCTCGGTTCACGCCCCGTCTGGTAAGTCAATTTCCTGCCCTCTATCTCACCAAACCATGACCTGGAAGACTGCCTTTGGGAGGGGCGACTGTCAGGATTCCTGCCACAGCTCACCTCTTTTGACTATCACAATATACTGGCATGACTCATATCATTCCTCCTAACACCCTGACTTTTGACCATATTACATGCTGTTGGTAATAGCTCGCCACAGCTAGTGTTCCCCAGTTTGTTTGAAAAGGCTTAGTAGCGTTTACAAATGTTTTACCATGCATATGCAAGGTCAGGTTTCAGGTACCACAGAAACATCCAGAAAATCCATCAGAATAAGCATCAAGCAACCGGCATAGATTACCTCAACGTGAACCTTCCGGAAGACAGCCCTCATCAAATTAATCCCCTGTTCCTTGCTGTAAGCAAACAGAATGTGACCTTTGTGAACATTCTAAAACACCTTCTAGAAGACAGCCTCATCAAATTAATCATCTGCACCTGTTCCTTACTAAAAGCAATTAGAACGCAATCTTTGTGAACATTCTAAAGCACCTTCTAGAAGGCAGCCTCAAGTTAATTATCTGCACCTGTTCCTTGTTACAAACAATTAGAATGTGACTTTTATGAACATTCTAAAGCAGTCTTATTTAAAGACCGTCCCCACTCCTCCCCTTTGCTTAGCCTCTTCGCCTGACACTTACCTGTTTCCCGGCTTCCAGGACTCTCTCTTGCCAGCTCCCTTGATCCTCCCGCTTCGACCTCACTGCAAAGTACGTCATGCATTAGTCTCGCACCTGAATGGAAAGAAGAACAAGGAGAAAAGGAGAGACGCATTAACAGACTTGATTTTACTACCCACTGAGCTCAGTCGCAACATCGTGCTGCAAACAAAGGTAACCAGTGTTTTTGTTCAACTTGTACATACTGTTGGCAGGGCTCTGCCAAGGAGGACTTTGGTGAAGCTAACCCACTCCAAATGTGCATGTGGGTTTGATGCTGAAATCATACTCACTACAGTTTCAAAAACTTTGATAAAGGAGCCTCTACGGAAAGTCTAAATGAAAACATAACAACAACAAAACTAAAGGTTGGTTGAGATTTGAAAAGCTTTCGTGAGGTGATACCTTAAGAGATAGAGTTAATACTAGACTAAAGCCTTATTATTTGTTTGTTTATAGGTACCATATCTGCGAGTACCATTCATCAGACTGGTGTGAATGCCTACTGCAGTGTTGCTGTTGAGTAGAAGAGCCACAGCATCTTTGACTCTACACGTTCTCTCCATCCCAACCCCCTTCCCCCTGGGATTTGCCCCTGGAGCAGTGCCCCCTCCTGTAAACCGAGGGCAAGTCTCGGGAGGATTCGGGAACTAGTGTCGCTGCCCCATTGGAATCATCTGGGATCCAGGTAGGTGGCTTATGACATACAGTCTGCAATGGCAGTAGGTATGTGTTTGGTGAGGAGTCTCTGAGAATGGAACAATACATGCTGCAGCCCTTAGAGAACCTCTGTGGTCACAAGGCCCTTGCTACCGGGGTACCTTTTACAAGGGACTTAAATGGGTGCCAGAGGTTTGACAATTGTGGAAACAAAAGTACAGTTTTGGGAAAGACCTCAGGCACTGGAAACCTGATTAGTCAGGACCCAGTGCACATTCAGTCAAAGTGCATCAGAAATAAGGCAAAAAGGGTGGGGTAACCATGCAAAAAGGGGCACTTTCATACAGCCACCCATAGAGCCACTAAGGCAGCCACTCACTCACCTACACAGCCATTCAAATTCAATCACCAATATAGCCACTGACACCGTCACTCACACACCCATACAGCTACTCACACACACCCTTATTCACCTATACATCAACTCAGACACCCACTCACACACATACAGCACTCAGACACCCACTCCCACACTGATACAGACAGTCACACACCCACTGAGATGACATAGGTTAGAAACAGTATCACTTATTACTAGTTTAGAAAGAATATCAATTTAACTTATTCAATATCTTACTATATATCTTTAACTCACAGAAACATTTGCGAAACACTTTCACTCCTGGATAATCTCATCAGTGATGTCATTTGATATGTCATCAGTAATGTCATGAGTGATGTCACTGACCATGTCATGAGTGATATCATATGTGAGGTCATAAGCAGTGCATTGCGGGGGCGTAAGTTATAATTAGCTCAGGGAACTATAACTGCTGAATTTTACTGGTTTTGTACTAGTTAAATCTGAGCCTAACTATAACGTCCCTGTAACCTTTGTTTTTTACAGAGAAAATATATAAATATATGCACACACTATATTTCCACATATATACTTACCTTAACTAGACTTACAATGCATGGTAAAAGCACTAAAAAATGCATGTGTGGAAATTATTGTGTGGTAAAGGCATTGCATAGTAATTGTAAAGGCTGTTTTCCCTACAAGGTCTAGTATATTAATATTATAGTGTAATGTTAGAACACACGCAAACCTTTGTCTCAGAGGAAATGTTGAGGGGTTATTTCTTACAACACCTGAGGCAAAGAATGAAATCCCTGGTCAGGAAGCTGGCTATTTCTATGGGCTTACCTTGTTTACTAAGGTGAGACTTGAGGTTGTCTGCATGAATGTGGTGCCGAAATGGGCTGTCCACTAGTGCCAACAGCGGATGCATGATGTGCTAATGTGGAATGATGCTTGATGGTTGAAGGGGTGGCAAGGACTGGCTGTTGATTCAATTGTGGCCTTATCTGATATTCCTAATTCGTTGCCCAGGGTTCACAAGGGAGTATCACCTTGGTTAAATAGAGCAGGTTTATAGATAAGCATTAACTACATTGATCTCACCAACAAAGGCCTCTCCAAAGTGTGAACTTGAAATTGTAGATTGTGGGATGCAGGGTGATTTCACCGTTGTAAAGTCAAGCATTGATGTTATTGTTCATGTAGTTACTCAACTATTTTTTTTTTTTAAATTGATATCATTTGATAATAAAAATAGCATTATTTGTGATGCTGTCTCTCTGTCTCCTACTGCCTCTTCAGTACAATCATTACATATGTTATACATAGTCATACATCACTGTCAAGGTCAACATATTGCAGGCGCGTTAGAGCAAAATTAGGAACTAAGTGCAATGCACATTCTAATCTAAGTGTAAATCTGTGATGAGTGCAGCTTTCTTTGCTAATCTGGCCTAGAGAATCAAATCAAGTACTTTCCTCTCCATTTCCTTCTGGTCTGCGCTTGTATATATTCAGAACAATAGTCTCATAACAATCACATGGTTACTTTTGGGTGAAATTCTATTTGTTCCAAAATTTTCTGGTTAATCTGTAACTTGATCATCTCTGAAGTCATACCATAAATATGTTCTAGCCCTGCACACAGATGCAGAATGGAACTGTGCTCTCATCTTTAGGTCGAGCGTGAGCCAGTGCGCAAGCGCTGCTCTGCGAAGATCTGTGGTAGTTCAGTACGGAGAGAAGCTTTGCCCACTCCCCCGCCCTTATTTTTAATTGGCGTGTGTGTTTGCCGTTTGTAAATGCTGTCTTCTCATTCATTATGAGGCTTGTTATTCCCTCCTTAGTAGGGCCATGTCGTCATTTGTATCCTCCCACAGCTACTGGCCCCTTTACTTCGGTTGTTACATGGCACAAGATATTTTACACTGTGAGCACTATTTTCTTTAATGAGGGTCTCCTCCTCAGGCACGACATGCTTTGGTGCCTTCTTTAACCCCCGCCCTCTCTCCTGTTGCCCGTGCATCCTTCCCCCTGCCCGCCCTCCCGTTGTCCGTGCCTTCTCCCCCCACCCGCACTCCTGTTGTCTGTGCCTTCTCGCCCGCCCGCCCTCCCGTTGTCCGTGCCTTCTCAAACCCCCCTCCTGCCCTCCCTCCCTCCCTCCCGGTGTCATGATGCCTACCATTTACAATGCAATAGGTCTCGCGTAAATGCGACACCTATTGCATTGTAAATGCTTGTTTTTTTAGGTCACCCGCTCTCTCCGAGTGCGCACGAGCCCCGCGCAGGATTTGCAAGCCCTCCCAAATGGAGCTTAAACCTTGCCACTGATTCGGAGACCTGTTGTAATCTGTGAGCCCGGAAACAAAGGGCCTCATTAATGTAGCGACTCTGGGAGCCTTTGATGTTCACAGGCTCAGCCTTCACTTTCGGTGCCATTTGCATCTGAACATTCATAAAAACATTATGTCTGCTTCCTCTGCCCCAGGCAATTTAGGAGCAAAATATAGCTTCTATTTAAAGAAACCCATTGAGGTGAGGCTCGGAATACAAATGTCACACAATCTCCAGACAGAAAAATACAGCTGTATTTAATATTATACACGAGCTCAAAGCATCTGACCATGTATCCGATTTCCATCGGATTTGACCAGCTTTACGCACGAGAGCGAAAAGTGAACCGTTGGCAACCCGCACTTTAAATGCAGCAACCTTCTAAGGGAGACAGACACATACAATTCATTCTTTGATTTTTACAACAATATTCACAAACCGAGTTCTATTTGTAACGTTCCCATTCATTAGTGTGGATGTAATAACCAAACAATTTCACATTTTTAAAATCCAAATCTATTTGCTATATTTATGAAAAAAAAGTAAAAGCTTTTCATTTTGACCACATCTTTTTTTGCCTGAAAATAAGTCATGCCCCAAAAGAAGGCAGTGAGTGGGAACTCCTAAACATGTACACTGCTCTTAGCTCCCTCGAACGCGTGCCAAGTGCTTTTAACACATAAAATAATAAGTGACGGGGCCTAAACCTTTGCTCTAAGTTCCGGGATCTAAACTTTTGCTCAGAAACTGCCGCGCTGAAGAAGGCCGCAGTGTCAAATACCAAAACTGCATCGTCTCAATTCCCCCAGGCATCCTTAACACATCACCAGACACTCCTGATCCAGCGCAACCCCTAATTCATGAACCAGGGACCAGAGAAATCTCATCACACATAAATTGCTTACCAAACAATGGGGCCCATCACACATTACCCATATATGATCCCTGAATACGGGCGCTGGATTTGGGGGGTTTAATTTGTCAGTTTTATTATGCACAATACTGCACTTCACATTAATAACATTTATATATAATTCTAACTATTCGTAATCTCAACTGTCTCCTTCCTTTGGTCGATGGACCATTAGTTGAAGAGTTGATGGTGACTATGATTAACTAAACAATTTAATACTTTAACTAAATAACCACAGAGTCATTTATTCGGTTAATAATTTTATCTTATTATATGCTCATAATTTAGATTGTCAGTGCACACACAAGATCACATATAAGAGAACAAATTATCAAGCAATGTAATCAAAATGAATCAATTGTATCGACATCAAAGCGTGCATAGGAATGGTGTAAGAGAAGGTACAGCATAACTCTAGCAGAAATATATTGCAAAATTAAAGCAATAAAGGAGGGTGATACCCACCAAAGAATCAGGAAACCACTTCCTTGGCCGAGGATGTGGCAAGAGGTCCCCAGAGATAGGCTCAGAGGACAAAGTTAATAGGGCAGATGCAGCTAAGTTTTGCCATCAACTGGCAAACAAATATAATCTCCTGATTCAATCTACCTTAATCTAGTTCTCCTCGGACGCAGTCTCCTCCCCAGCTCTCCCGCAACGTTCTCGTACCTAAAGTGTTCTCTGGCTTAGTGCTGGTCTGCTCTCTCTGTCTTGGTGCGCTTCTTTCTCGATATTCTGTGCGTTCTGATCGTCTCTTCTCTCTGATCTGCCACACCGGACTGCACTGCTATACCGGACTGCACTGAACTGCCACACCCCAATTGGGATATCAATTATACTTTCATGCCTAACTTACTATCTTACAATGTTGCAATATCAGTAAAAACTCGGTCTGTGATTGGTTGTCATAAATCATGCTAGGGTCGCCTCATCCAGTTCTCCTCACAAATCCATCCTATACCGGTTTTAACAAAGGAAGGATTAAGGACCAATACATTCGTATACCAATAACATTCATAGTTATACATTTTGCAACAATTGTACATTATGATATCCGCTTCACATTCAAATTGCACGTAGTGATGGCTGTTCCCACAGTCGCGTCTTGGCACATAAACAATAGGACACAGGTCAACATGGCCTTCACACGGATTACATCAGCTGGTACACTCTGCAGTCTGCAAGCAGGCAACCCATCTTGGCGCATGCGCTCTCCATACCGACCAAGACAACCACAAGCTGGTTCAAACAAGAAGCCATTTTCATGCAGGCCCAATCTCGTACTAAAGTAAATAAACACAAGAGAATATTAATTCATGAAATAAAACCCATTATGGTTACCTCCCACCATACTTATACCCTGTGTTAATTAATTCCTAGCGAAAGCTATTAATTAAAGCAACTCTTTCGTTATTTGTGCACAACATGCAAAATGTGCAATGTACAACATAGCATAAACATGTATTAGTACGATTTTTCAAAGCGCAAACAGTTAATACGTACTCATGCCAACATGATTTAGTATACTATGTAAAATGCGTTTGCCCCTTGTGTAAATGTATGCATTCAGGGTTGGTTAATCCATGCAATCAATACATTATTATGAGGTTACTTAATTTCATGAGGATGTATTTTTACAAACCTCACTCCATCAATCCCCCCTTTGATGGTTTACCATCATAAAAATCCCTACACATACGGTTTACCAAATTATATAGGTGTTATTTTGTCTTCTGACCCTTGCTCCTTACATTTTACGTACAATTTTTCTTTAAAATTCCATCTCGTCTATCTCTCTTTTCCTTTCTTTACGTTCCTTACTTAATTTCCTTTCTTTCCTTTCTTTGCGTCTTTTCTTCACACATATATAAGCCATTCGGATTATGAATAGCATAACAGCTACAGAAACTATTGGTACTATTATTTTCCCTACCAAAGAACTACCTATAGAAGAAAACCAATTGCTTATAGTAGAAAAACTCTTACTTAGTCTCTCCCAGACACCGTCAACCTCTAGTTGGGTTACCTTCTTATGCAAATCAGTGATATTCTGAATATATCCTTCCAAATTCTTACTTTTATCTGGAATGTAAGTGCAACAACGTTGAACTTTCAGCATTCCACAGACTCCACCCTCCTTTGCCAATAATATATCAAGGGCAAGTCGATTTTGCATAACCATAACCATAACAATAGATCTCATGGCAATCATTTCAGTGTCAATCATCAGGAATCCTCCAGCAGTATCCGTTGATAAATGATCATCCACTGTGGACAATTGTCGAATTTTGTATGCATTCAGTGTAACCCTAACTTCAGGTATCAATGCTCCAAATCTATCGCATACAATTTCTGAAAAACGTTCTTTTTATACGTTTTAGTCCTTGCTTTCCTTCAGCGATTCCATTTGTACTTTTGTCTACATGGAAGACTTTTGGAAAGACAATCCTAAGATAACAAGTCCCATACCAGTGATCTGGCAGTCAATAATAGGCTTTCCTCCCACAGACATAATATATGCCTGGCAAGACAGGATCAGTTCCTCCCTTTAATCCCCAACCCCCAATAATTTGGTAGGTATCTTCACATTCACTGGAACCGATGAAGTAATTGTTGTAGTTAGTCTTTTCCCTACGTAAGCATAATTTTCCCTTCTGCAACCAATCCAGGGCCATTTCAGCATAAGTCTCGCCTTTGTCATAGTTGCCTTCTCTGAAAACCCAAGGTGGTGTCTTTAATTTCTCTTCAACAGCTTTTCTCTGAAACTTAGCCCTTCTTTCTTCCACCATCTCCAAAAAGATTTTCTCTTCCTTTTTCAATTTACATGTTATATTATTTTTATTAGCGTATGCTATATCTAAAGGCTTGGTTGTCAGGAAAAAATCTCCCATGACATTTACATGTGCTATCTTATTCAACTCAGGTATAACAGGGACTTTAGAAAATATTGTATCTACATTGGAATAATAATAATCTAGTTTACCTGTTCTATACAACAAACTCGATAAAACACTACAGGTCACACCATAAGTCAAAGGAAGGTGATGGTAGGTCACACCTTCTGAAACAGACAAAGGTAACTGTATACACACATAACAGTCACTCACATCCATTGTTTCCACATATTCGTAGAGTAATTTAGTGAAAACATTCAGGGAAAAATTAGTAACTGATCTACCATGATGTAAACTACTAGCATCTATTTGATTCAAGTGAGTAATAGGAATTTGCTTAATGTCAGTGTCTACCTTTGGACCTGTCAAATTGTTAGGACGAGGTGTATCTTCTTTAATCAGATGTAAAGGTATTATAATTGTTAATATTATCCAGAATACTATCAATATACAAAATAGACACAACAATCTTTATAACACCTATGCATAAAACTACATCGAGGTCTTGTTACTTGTGTATCTGCCATAGTAATATTAATCCTTATAAAGTTCTAAATGGATTTTCTAAATCTATTTCAAATATATTCTACAAAAATTAAAAATTAAAATGTAGTGTGATCCCACACTTCAAAAGCTTTCTTCTTTAGCCCTTCTTTTATTTTAACTTAATCCAATTTTGCAGGACGTCTTCTGAATCTTCAGAAAATTTCTTCAGTTGCTAACATGACCTCTTAGTTTGTTTACAGTCTCTTAAGGTGATTTTAGGTCACTTTTTTCTTCTTGCTCGTTGTCGGTGCTGTTTCCTTCTTTGTTTAGATCGTCTTCTTCAATTTCTTCCAACACTATGTAAATCCAGTCAAAATCAAATCAAATCAAATAAACTTTATTCGATTTTTAAGTTAAAAAATCATAAAAGTCACACATTTTAGAAATATACAATCTAATGTTTAAAAAGACTAATACCTTACATGATTACATCTTTATATATCACTAAAATCTTAAAAAATCATATCATCAGTTAATTAATACAACAATTGTTCTATACATTAGTCGGCCTCATGATGTGTTTCCCATATTATACTTTTCCTTTTCTTCAATATGGACTTCAAGAGTCCAGTCATAGCTCCCACACAATAAACATTATCCAATCTTTGTAGATAAAGGTAGGCAGGGCGGCATTGCGTCCAGCCCCCACCCTTCAGCATTGGCAAAATCCATCTAGATCTTTCTACTCTGTAAAATTTGCAGAATAAAATCACATGTATTGTCGTCTGAGGGACGTTTCATCACAGGGGCACATACAAAGCTCACTGTTCCAATCATTTTGTGTAGGGAAGCTGACTAATCGATGAAAGCTGTCAAATCTTAATCTTGTGAGGACAAACCTATCGTATCTTCCTGTACACCATTCCAAGTAAGGTTGAATAGTGGGGTATACAAGGGTTAACTGATGTTTAATAACTGTGCTTTTATGCATTTCTGAGGCCGCCCTTAATGACTCTAGATGATCCTGACAAAAAGCTCTAAAATCCTTCCTAGAAATTGTAGTCAGTGTACCAGGGTTACTATAAAAGTCAGGTTTACCCACGTCTGTTAGAAAGTTTCTTATATACCTAAACCACGTAATCTTGTTTGCGTGGGTTAAACTCATGGCATCTCTTATAATCTCTCTGTTTAACTCTGTATTATGTGACGTCCAGACTCTATGCCATAACAACAAGGGCTGCATCTTAATCAAATCAGAAATATATAAAATCCCCAGTTCGTTGTGGCAGTTATAAACGGACGTACTCTGTGGTATTGCTAGTATAAACCGTAAAAACTTATTTTCCTCTTTTTGTAATATGGCTGCATCCTGGTAACCCCAGACACCAGCCCCGTACAACGCTACACTCAAGCATTTCGCTTTATAAATTTTAAGGAGAATCCCCTGGGGTCTTTTGCCCATTTTATTCGAAAAATTCATCAATGCCCCAATTGACCTTTTAAAAAGAAGAGTTCTACTTTTAACCGCTGGAATCCATGACCCAGCGTGATCGAGTAAGACACCCAAATAGGAAAATGTATTGGTCGCCTCAATCCTAGCCTTTCCCAAGGGCAGGCTTTTACAGCTATTTCTCCCCTTCCCACATGTCATCACGTATGTCTTCTTAATATTAAGTTTTAGGCCCCGGTTATCCATAAAATCAATATAAGTTTTAAGAGCGCTCTGGAGACCCAGCTGAGTTCTGGCCATAAGCACTGCGTCATCCGCGTAGAGGAGTGATACTATGGGCTTGTTGTTATAGTGAGGGGGGTCTTTTGTCCTGGCCTGTAAATCCAGTCAGGTGACTTGAACTTTTTGTTTGGTTTTCTCACTCTCTTTGGTCGCAGCACTTATTCGTCATCCGACTCTCCTTGTTCTATCTCACCTGGAACTTCATTTATCTGTTCTGGCCTATTCTTTGGTCTTCCCTTCACCACCCTGTATTTCAGTCTTTTAACTCCGCTTGGCTAATGGTCATCTTTCTTTGCCCTTTTTGGTTGAACTTCTTCTTCTTCTTTGTTCAATTCGTACCTTCGTTTCTTTGCACCTACTTTTAGTTTGCTTTCTTCTTATTTTTCCATTTCTTCTTCTGTATTTCCTTCACCTATCTCCTTTCTATCCTTTCCCTTTCCATCGAAGATTTGTCTTTCTTCTTGTTCAACAGCAGTTTCTTCAGTCCCAGTAGCTGGTGCCCACTTTACTTGACTTGTGCTAAGCAATTCCTCATCAAACTGCTCTTCAGAGTCCTTTTGTTGATATTCACCAGTTTCAGAATCTATTGCTCTAGCCTCACCAATTTCTTGTACTTCAGCCTCTGATTCAGAACTCGGACTTGAGATCTCCAGATGCCGATCTACTCGTGGTTCAAGTGGACTTGGGACTCGCTGAGTGTGACTGGCATGAATCCAATTTGGTAAGCCAGCACACTTTACTGCTGTAGTCGTCACCAATATGACCTGATATGGTCCTTCCCAGCGGGGCTCTAGGCAAGTTTTTCTTCGATGCCTTTTCACGTGAACCCACTCACCAGGGCTCAGGTCATGCGCTTGAGTCTGCTGTGTTGTGGTCGCGTCTGCTCCAACCTGATGAAACACAGAACGTACTACATCAGCCAATCCTTTGCAATAGTCAAGGATGAGATCATCAGATATATTTATCAATTTGTTGGCAGGTTTAAATGCTTGTCTCATTGCTCTTCCCATCAAGGTCTCATGTGGACTCAATCCTGTCTTTTTATCAGGAATGCTTCGGAGACTCATCAAAACTAGGGGTAAAGCGTCAGGCCAATTCAGTGCTGTGGATTTACACACTTTCCCTAACCTGTTCTTGATTGTGCCATTTATCTGCTCTACTATTCCAGAAGCCTCTGGACGATAGGCACAATGAAGTTTTGGTTGAATGCTCAATGCCTCACAAATCAGTTTGATTGTTTCACTAGTAAAGTGTGTTCCTCTATCAATCAATCAATCAATTTGGTCTTTATTTCGATTGTCAAATCATTAAAGACATTATACATTGATAAAAATCTAAAAATTCATATTATAAACCATTAAAATCCATCATATAATAAAGTTTATAACAAACTGAATCACAGGTATAAAACATTTAACAATATGAATAATAAAAACAGAATAAAAATTATTTACATAAAACCATTAATATGCCATCTTGGAAAACATTCAGTTGTGGGAAGCAAATCTATGTACGTAATCAGTAAGGGATAAAAGCAGCTATAGGGTCATGAGTGCTAAAGACAGTAAAAAAAAAAAAAAAATATTCACTACTACATTGTCCTTGTCAGTTTTGCACGAATGGCCCACATCCATACCAGAAATTTAGCGAGGGCAATCACTGTAGACTCACATATATCTGACTTTAAAATCCTTAGTGCCTCCGCACCCGACCTAGTTCCAAGATTTAAACAGACTGGTTTGAGCCATCTGTTTCGGGGGCTTTGTAGGCAGGGCAAACAATCTATCTGTTTCCATAGTGACTGGAAAACCATATCTAGGAATGTATTCCCTCAACAAAAGTTTTGCCACCGTTAAACTGTCATTCCTCCTTGTGGGATAAGCTTCTACCCAATGAGAAAACAAGCACACAATTACTAACACATATTTGAGCTTGTTACATGAAGGCAACTCGATAAAATCGAGTTGTAGTCTGGTAAAAGCACCTCCTGCCCTCCCTATTGTTCCCAGACTAACTATTGTCTTTCTTCCTGGGTTTTGCTGTTGGCACGTCAAGCATCTCTGACAAAGACTCTCTGCAATAGTCCTGAATTTGGTATTAAACCACGTTTGTTTGAATGATCTGACCATGGCGTCTCGGCCAATATGTGTCATCCCATGGTACATCCTTGCCATATGAGAAAGTAAACTATCTGGCATGACTGGTCTCCCATCAATGTATACCCAAACATCATCGTCTTCTCGTCTCCTACACCCTACCTTTTCCCATTCCTGTTTCTCTTCTTCACCTGCCTCTTCCTACAATTGTCTCACTTCATCCCATGTCTCAATGGTGTTAGTAAACATAAGTTGACAAACCGTATGTTCTTTTGTTTTTCCCCGATTTATGGAAGTCTGATTCTTTGCACAATATTGTGCTACTTGGTCAGCAAATCTGTTGCCTTGAGTCACATAACCATCTCCTGACTTATGTGCGGCACATTTGACCACTGCAATTCGTTTTGGCAATTGTAATGCTTCCAGCAATTCCTTTACAAATTGACTATTCCTGATGGGGGACCCCGAAGAGGTCAGGAATCCCCTCTGCATCCATAGTTCTCCAAAATCATGCACAATGCCAAAGCCATATTGGCTATCAGTAATTATAGTCACCTTCAGACTTTTTCCCAATTTGCAAGCTTGAATTAGAGCTATCAATTCAGCGACTTGTGCAGATCTTACCCCTTTTAGACAGGATGCTTCCAGGATTGCTGCTACAGTACAGACAGCATAAGCAGAACTCAACACACCTGTTTCAGTTCGTAAAGAAGAACCATCAACAAACATCACACAATCAGATTCCTCAAGAGGAACATCTTTAATATCAGGACGGGGCTTGGTACAACATTCAGTCACATCCAAACAATCATGTTCAGCTTCATCCTTTACTTCTTCATCCCAAACATCTGGCAATAGAGTAGCAGGATTCACATTTGTACATCTCACTATTGTCACATTTTCTGCACCCAGAATCACTCTCTCATACCTAGTCAGCCATAGGTGAGGTGCTGAGTCCGTGTTCTTGTTAAAAGGATCTCAACTGAATGTGGCACATACACTCTCACAGGATGACCCATTATTATTCCATCACTCTGTTCCAGACTCACACAAGTAGTGGCTACTGCTTTCAAACATCCAGGTAATGCGGCAGCTACTGAATCTAGAGTAGCAGAAAAATATGCCACAGGTCGTCTTGCCATTCCGTTTCTCTGAGTTAAAACGGCAAGTGCACATCCATCTCTTTCAGTGAAGTACAATGCAAAATCCTTTGAATAATCAGGCATCCCCAAAGCCGGCGCCTGACACAGACTGTCTTTCAATTTAACAAAATCTTCCATGCTCTCTTCATCCAATTTTACTGGGTCTTTCACATCATTCCTCGTCAACCTCTGTAGAGGTTTTGCCATTAGTGAAAATCCACTGATCCACTGTCTGCAATATCCAACCTCTCCCAAAAACATTCTCATTTCTCTTTGTGTTGTTGGGGGTTTCATGTCCTTAATCACTCGAATACGCTCTGATGTTACCTTTCTGACTCCCTTCTCAATCTTATGACCTAAATATTGGACTTCTCGCTGACAGAATTGTAACTTTGCAGGGGACCCTTTATTTCCACCTTCTGCCAAATGGTTCAGTAAAGCAACAGTGTCTGCAACACAGGCTTCTCGAGTCTTTGATGCCACCAGTAGGTCATCAATGTACTGAACCAGAACAGACCCTTCAGACATTCTCAAATCTTCCAGACACTTTTTCAAGATCTGGTTAAAGATTGAAGGACTCTTAATCCAATCTCTTGTCCTGTGAAATCCCATACATCTGAATTCACTACCTTTATCAATTCCTCAGGCACACTTTTATCTGTAAGAAGTGAAAATAACTCATTCACTTCTGTTCCTTGTTTTGCTATTACCATTTTAAAAGCGACATCCTCATCAGGTGTCTGAAATGCAATACCATCCGGCGTGCAGTAAATTGTGCAATTCATTTTGCACAACAAATCTCTTCCTAACAAATTCACTGGACTTGAGTCACACACTACAAACCGATGCATGTCTTTAAAGGGACCAATATGCACTTCAATTGGTTTAGTAACTGGAGTATTAATCTGTTTATTTGAGACTCCTACTACTTGGATAGTTTCTCCCGAGAGGGGTAGGTTTGGAATTTCTGCTGCTCTCACAGTAGAACGGGTAGCACCAGTGTCCACAAGAAAGGTGATATCATTACCTTCCACTTTTCCATCAACAAATGGACCTGACTGATCTACCTCTAGAGTAGCGCCAAGCACGCACTTTTCCTCCCCCCTCAGGCACCGTCATTGATTCGACTCAACATCACTTCCATCACATTGCATCCAAAATTGGAGAATCACATTCATGTTAGTATTTTTACAACCTGGTCTCCTCCGTGGAACCCTGTATCCGCACTGTATCTTTGAGCATTTACATTGTGTGGCAAAGGTGGTTGCGGGACCTGATACGGGGTAGTAACCACCTGCTGCTGAGGTGGCTGTTGCACACCTACCTCACTCTGCACCTGTGGGGTTAAAATTTGATTTCCTCCATTAGTCCTTTTTGTTATTGAACTTTCCAGCACGTCATGTCCCCCGCTTAGCTCTATCCCTTCCAGACACATACGTCTATAACTTAGCACTGTTCTTTCCATTCCTGATCTGTAAGTGTAATTGTTCTGTCCCAGACCGTCTAGACTACTTTATCTTGCACTCCTGTAGAGGCCATACTACTACTTTTACCTTCTGATTACCTTGTTGGTTCTTAAATTGCAACTGAGCAGGAACACTTGGTAGTAGCGCACGGGCTGTGGATGACCGTATTCTGTGTCTCTCCCACTCTCCTCCCCCTGATACATCCCCCCTTTTACCTTACCCCTATATGCCCTCACGACCTTCTTCAAACTCTCTACTTCTCAACCCCGTCTTAACATGCCCCCTTTCAATCACTCAAACACCCCCCATGACTTTACTCTCTCCAAACATGGCCCTAACTCCTGGACCATCCTTTACCCTCCCAATCTGTCCAAAAATGCAAAGAAAAACTTCAAACATAAACTACTCATTCGTAACCCTGAAACACTTATCGTCGATAACTACCTCAGCCTCTCTTCCGCCATAAAAACCAACTACATCTTCTATTCCAAACGCCCCTCCAAATGGAAAAGTACTTTCCTACGTCAACTCCCAGTCACTCACTCAATCAAAATTCCCTATGGATTTAAATTATCCACTACTTCCTCTCCAATTTTTCCTGGTGAAATCGACATCTCCATCTTCAAAACGGGTAACATCCTTATACAAGCCGCCGAATCACACCTCTCCATCTTTGAGCACCACTTCAGTACCTTGTCTCTCCACCTAGACAAAATGATCCCTAATCCTCCGTATACCCAACCGATCAACACCCCCCGCTCTCTCCCCTTCCCACTACCCCACTCTCCCCTCCCCTTTCTTCCCTCCTACCAACACCATAGTCCAAACACCTACTTCCCACACCCCTCCCCTTTTATCTCTATAACCAATACCAGCTCCCAATCACAGTCCCCCATATACTCTCCCCCTCCAATGATCCTCCCTCTTCCTGACATCCCCACATCACACCCCCTCCTCCAACCACTCACATCCTCCAATGACCTGTCCCCCCCAACCCCTTCCAAAATACCTAACCCTTATCCTCCCTCCTTGACCCCCCAACCTGAATCCCTACCCCTCCTCCCCGGCTATCCCACCGTCCCACATCTGGCCCTACCCTCACCCGCGCCTAATCCTCCACCACTACCACCGATTTTCTCACCACCGTTAATCCCCGACGCAGTCATACTTCAAACTCTCTATGCCCTCATATTATTTCTATCCACATCCCCTGAGTTTTCTAATCTCTTGTCCTCCATCACGCCATCACCTACGCCTAATAGCCTTAACTCTACTCTTTCCACCACCATTGACCTCACACAACCCATACACAATTGCCCACCATCTGCAACAAACACTTTCCATTCCCTCTCACCCTCATCCTCCCCTTCTAAGATCCCCCTCTCCCCTATAACCCTGACCATACACAACATTGAACGAAATCTCTCTTTACTGACGAATGAATTCTCTCGACTTAGAGAAGATGTTAAATCCCTCAGCTCTGGAACCCGACTCACACGTGCAAACTCACCCCACTCAAACCGCAAAATCCCCGCCAACATCAATCGTCATCATTGGAATACTTCCCCCCTCTACAACCGGATGTCTAGACCTCGCCGCACCTCGAACCACCTCTCCCCATCAGACCTCTCCGAACTATGCAATTCTTACCATCCTAATACCTTAGTCAACAACCCACCTCCCACCTACTCCAACATCCCTGTCATTCTAGGCACCAACAGAATTCCCTCCTCTCCCGCCTCCCCAAGACCCCCTCCACATCTCACCACCATCCACTCCTGCCCTCCCCCAAAACAACCCCAAACCACTCGCCTGCATGCTTGTTAACTGTCGATCTGCCGTTCGACACGCCACTGAAATCTCCGAATCTATCCTTAACGAATCAATTGATATTGCGTTCCTCTCGGAAACCTGGTTCAATGACCACTCAACGAGCATGCTTGATCTAATCTCCCCCCCCGGATACTCTATCCTCAGAAAAGACAGACCTGACAGAATAGGGGGGGGCCTGGCCATAATCTTCAAAAGTGAACTTCAGCTCTCCCTTGTTAACAACTCTGGCCATTCGACTTTCGAATACCTTGAAGCTGAACTTAAAGTTCAAAATACCCACCCTATTCGTTTACATACTATCTACCACCCTCCTGGTGATCCTCACTCCTTTATTGATGAACTTTCTGACTTGATGACACAAGCCTCAATATCCAACTCAAAAAATCTCTTCCTTGGAGACCTCAACCTCCACTTGAATGACACCAATGATCCGACTACCACCCTCTTCACCAACCTTCTCGAGATCAATGACCTCAAACAAATATGTCAGTTCCCCACCCACACCAAAGGAGCCACCCTGGACGCCATCATTACCAACAATGACTTGGCCTTCCTGACCAACATCATCCCCATTGACTGGTCCGACCACCACCTCATATTGTTCACCATTGCTATCACACCCCCTCCCCTCCCCACCAAACAAATTAAACCCTCGAAATGGCCCAGAAATCTAAAATGTATCCCTCCTGACGAGCTTGAGTCCAAACTCCAAGCTCAACTGCTCCTCACTCCTCCCTCACATAACGCAAATGAGCTTACTGAGCACTTTAATAAAGCTGTCACGGATGTCCTAGACCAATTGGCCCCATCTAAACTTAAAACTCTAAGAAACATCCCTTCCAAATCATGGTTTAACCTAGAACTTAACAACGAAAGACGCTCATTAAGACTGATGGAAAGAACCTGGAGACAGCATCCCTCCCACTCAAACCTGACACTCCTCAGATCAGCTAGATCTACATACAAAAAACAAATTTTCAACGAAAAGGCATCCTTCTTTCGTACACAACTCGATCGGGCCAAAAACAGACCTAGAGAACTGTTCAACATTATCCGTCACCAAACCTCCTCAGCTCCGCCTAACACCACGGCCTCTACCATTAGATGCGAAGAAATTGCCCTCTTCTTCTCTAAAAAATCGCCAAAATAGATCAATCCTTCCGCTCAACGCAGATCCCAACCAACCCCCTACTTACTCCTGACATCACCTCTAAATCTCACTCCTCACTCTGGACACCCCCTGATCCCCCTCACACTCACCCGCTCCCTCACTTCACCCTAACCCCTCCTCACACATTCCTTCTCCTATTACCACCCTAAACTACCCCCACACCTTTCCACCACTTCTCCTCTCGTACCAATACACCAAAACTCACGACCTAAAAATAATGCCTCCTGGCAAAATTTCCTCCCTGTGACTGAGCGTGAAATCCACAGCATCACTGCTAAACTAAAACCATCCTCCCATACCAAAGACCCCCTCCCATTTAACCTCGTCCAAGACCTAAAGCACATCATTGTCCCATCCTGGACCACAATCATCAACACTTCCCTTGCTACTGGAAATGTCCCTAGCTCCCTTAAACTTGGTCAAATCTCCCCCATTATTAAAAACACTAATGCTGATCCTAATGACTTAAACAACCTCCGCCCCATCACCAACCTCCCCCTTCTTTCTAAAGCCCTTGAAAAATGTGTCTTGCTCCAATTAGACAAACACATCGAAAAATTCAACCTTCTGGACCCCTTACAATCAGGCTTCAGAAAAGGCTGCAGCACTGAAACTGCCATACTAATCATTGTTGACGACATCCACCACTCCCTTGATAATGGTGAAACATGTCTACTTATCCTCCTTGATCTCTCCGCAGCTTTTGACACTGTTAACCACTCTGCCCTACTTAATGTGCTCAAAGATCGTTTCGGCCTCAATGGTACTACCCACAAATGGTTCGTCTCCTATCTTCAGCATCCAACCCAGCAAATTAAAATTCAAGACTGTCTATCTAACCCCACTCCGATCTCCCTAGGAGTCCCCCAGGGTTCTATTCTCTCACCCTCTCTCTTTAACCTCTTTATGGAACGCCTCACCCTCATTCTTAAACAAGCTGGTATCAACTACCACCTCTATGCCGACGACACCCAACTCTACTATAAGATCAAATCCCATGCCGACATCATACACCTTAATAACACCCTCACTAAAATCCAATCCTGGTTCCTCCTTAATCATCTCAAACTCAACCCCCAAAAAACTGAAATCATTCTCTTCTCCCCTAAAAACAATCCCCTCCCCATTCAAACCTGGATCTCTGACCTCAATGCCCTCAACTGCTCTCTCTCCTTGTCCAACTCAGTAAAATCTCTTGGTATCTCCATCGATAACAGCCTCAACCTCAATGTCCACATCAAAAATTCGGCTAAAGGAGCCCTCTTCACTCTGCGTCATCTCAAAAAAATCAAACCCTTTCTCCCAACTGAAGATTTTAAATTAGTAGTTCAATCCCTGGTCCTTTCGCGAATTGACTACGGCAATGCCATCCTCACTGGAATCCCCAAGGTCCACCTAGCTCCACTCAAATCTGTACTCAACCTTGCAGCCAGGCTCATCACCGACTGTAAACGGTTCGACCACATTTCCCCAGCCCTCAAAACTCTTAAATGGCTCCCCATCGAAGGCAGATCCGCCTACAAAAACGCATGCATCACACACAAAATCCTCCACCAAAATGCTCCCTCATACCTCGCCAATAAACTCTGCAAAGCGGGCAGCACTCGACCTCTGAGAAGCACTAACGCTCTCCTCCTTGTCCCACCCCTGCTAAAAAAGAAGTCCACACAATCCCGCTCCTTCTCCGGAAATGCCCCCTACATCTGGAGCGCCCTCCCCAAAGACCTACGATGCAACCCCTCCTACTCCAGTTTTAAAAAAGACCTCAAAATGCACCTCCTAAACAAATATTGGGGGTCTTTACCTGTGCCTTAAACTCGATCTGCTATATCTTATAGGTATTTAACCCTTTACTCTGACTATCTGTTTACATGATATGTTTAATATGTTTAATCTCAAGCCGTTCTTTCTTCTGTTTTACCTGCTATTATTCACATGATGTTTAAATTTTGTTTTATTGTTCTATCTCTGTCGTGTAAAGCCCTCTGATGTTTTGTTATTCCATGATGCTGTAATTTGTTTCTGACCGTAACTAGCTCTATCATGTAAAGCGCTCTGATACCTCCGGGTCCAGCCAGCGCTATATAAAACCTCTAAAATAAAATAAAAAAATAATAATAAGTCCTCTGCACTGATCTACACTCATTCTTCCAGTGTCCATACTTTCCGCACCCATGACAAGGAAATTTCTTTTTCGCCTCTTCCCTGCTCATCTGTCCTCTACCTCTACCTCCACTGGGTCTTTGAGCATTCTGGCTAACTCCTCCCATTTGATTTATAGACTGAGAATTCAACTGAGTTTCTTGCTGCTCTGCTACTTTTACTTGCGCCCACATCATGTTTTCTTTCAATTTGCGATGGCGAGACTCAATGTCGTCGCTGCAGTATTTCGCATACCTCAAAATCTCATCTATCGTTTTGGCCTGCCAACACAACATGTGCTGCTGTATCATCTGACTAATCTCAGGTCTTAATCCATACACAAACCTATACACAAAATGACCCATATCCTTGTCTCCTATATTCTCAAAACCACTATACTGCTTAAAAACTTGTAATAACCTCTCATAATATGCATGCACAGACTCTTTCGGCTCTTGGGTTGTTCTATCGATTTTTACCCAATCAGTTTCCTTAGGGGAAATTTTGCTTTTCAAGAAAGTAATCACCTGATGATACTTTTTCATCACCTCATCAGAGGGTGCTCCCGTTTTGGAGTCCCTAGGATATTCATCTTTTGGCCAATCAACTGTAATCTTACATTCAGTCCATAAATCTGCAGGGACAACAATATCAAATAATCCATCTAAATATTTTAACAATACTTTCACGACTTTCACAAACCTCTCAACTTGTTTGTACCATTCCACTGGCTTGTCTCTCAACCTGGGAAACTCATTTGTAAAAGACAATATATCCTGTCTAGACCACGGAACATGCACATAACCTCCTCCTGGAACTTCTCTCATGGGACATTCAAGAGCTACATTTTCTACTTCTCTTACTGGATGTAAATGGATTTCTTTAGCAGCCATTTCTTCTTTCTTCCTCATCCATCTACCCTTCCATCGCTCTACGTCTCCCCATTTTCTTAAAACAACCATTAACTCTTTTATCTGCAATCGTCTACCAGATGTATTCATATTTTCTATATCCTTTTCAGTAAAATCCACTATATATGTCTTCTGCAACACTTTTGATCTTCCCATCTCTATTCCTAACTCATCTGCAGTTTCCACTAACCTTTCATGTAGATTTTTCGCTTTCCAAGTAATACTCTTACACAGATACATCAATTCATCATCTTGATAAGTCTTTAGTCTGTCTGGACTTATGGTCCCAATGTTCATTTCTTCCAGATCTACTCTCAACTTACATACATCTATAGGCTGTGGCTGTGTTTTTCTCCTTTGTAACCCTTTTACCCAATCATCTAATTCTTCGGTTGTTGGGCCTATTAAAACTTCACTTCTGGGGATTTCTTCCAACTCTATTCTTTTGGGCAGTAACTGCATTATCTCCCTAGGGGTTTCATTTACTGTTAGATTAGTCGGAGGTGTTGACCTAGTAACAGTAGTGGGCTGTTCACTTTGAACACCTATAGCATTAATTCTACTACTAACTGATGTCACAGCAGAATTTAGTGGGACAGTCAAGGAAGGTTCATGGATAAGTCTATTTTTCGAATACAGGTATTGCTGGACCTATAGTTACTGGTACAGTTATTGCATCTATTTTCATATTCATCTGATTCAATTTTTCAACTAATTCTTTAGTTTTTATTGCCAATTCTGCTTCGCCTTCCTGCTCTATATCACTTACAGTTGGAACTGGTGTCGTTTGAGGTGTCATTGGGGTTTCCATCGACGGTGCATTTGGTGTCACCATCGCTGAATTTTCCTGTTAAGGAGGTGGTCGTTTAACTAATATATCATCCAGCAACTCGTCATCAGATTCATTCGGGTTATATCCATAACCAAATTGCTCTAAATGTCTCCTTTTATCCTTACATTTGCTTCCTGCAGTCTCTCCTACCATTAAAACTGGATATAATCCTTCAGTTATCTCTCCATTTCTCCATCTCTTCATTCTGTCCTCATGCTTTTCTTCATGAAATCTTCCGAACATAAATCTATTAACTCTTCCACCTCTATGTCTTTCTCTCTCATATATTTCATCTTCCCATTCTACTAATGCTTCAAACTGTGTAGGTCTAGGTCTTGGGTCTAATGCCATCATCTTTTCTCTCAGATTACGCAATACTGCCAAATTAAAAGACCATGTTCTGGAAAAGCTAGCACACCATCATTCTTCGTATATCCTACCCAATTTTCTAGTCAAATACATGTATGATAACAGTATTTTAACATCATATAAGATGCTGGTGTCTTCGGTGGAGGGATAGGAACTCCTTCTCTCGTTATTACAGGTTTGTCCTTTTTAATTTTGCCAAACAAAGTCAATTTCTCCTGTTTTGGATGTTCGAAATACATTTTTGCAAATTGTCAACAGCCTTACTCAGTCTAAATCTTTGTCAACGCAATCCACGATAATTCACCAATCAACTTCCTTTGCGTCCCTAGGCACCTGACCAATGTCAGCGCGACCCACTCTAACTCTTCCAATCGGATCTTTCTACGTCTCTGCTATCTTGTCCAATACCAGCGCGGCTCACACCAGCCAACCAATCTGAGCTTACCTTGCCTTCGCAGTCTGACCAATGCCAGCGTGGCTTTTTGTGACATCAGCCTCTCTCCTACCGCTGACCTAGGGAGCTCCTCCCGCTCCTGACCAAGGGATCTCCAAGGGAGGGTCAGTGTTACTTATAAAATTCACGGAAAATTTCTAAGTCCTTTTTCTTTACAATAACTTATTAGTCACAACATAAAACAATACCACACTGTCTGTTTACCAAACAAAGAGATAGTTTTTCACTTTCAAAAAATGTTCCTTTCAGTACGGGCAAGTATAACAATTCCGCTATTCTTCCCTTTATTCAAGCTAGGGGAGGACCTGTTACTTTTTTAGGGATAAGGCCAAAATTTCACAAGAGGACCTTTTGTTAAAAAGGAGGTCTCGCTACTCTTCCGGGGATAAGGCCAAAGTTTCGCAGGTGGACCCTTCGCTATCGCATACACACTCAATAGTCCCTAAAATAACCTAAACAGACAATGTACCTATTCCCATGTGATTTCACTTCTCACACTTTTCCTCTGCCTTATTTCAGGCTAACTTTTACTCTGCTGGCTTCCCAGATACACTTCTGTACCTGTGTTCCAAAGACTACATAGAAACGTGACACTAACTCACTTTACATAGAATGTTAAACATATAATCAATAATCAATATTCAATAAATCACCAAACTAATCAATAATAACCATCCTCTGCTACCAGAAAAACTGATCCAGCGCAACCCCTAATTCATGAACCAGGGACCAGAGAAATCTCATCACACATAAATTGCTTACCAAACAACAGGGCCCATCACACATTACCCATAAATGATCCCTGAATACGGGCGCTGGATTTGGGGGGTTTAATTTGTCAGTTTTATTATGCACAATACTACACTTCACATTAATAACATTTATATATAGTTCTAACTATTCGTAATCTCAACTGTCTTCTTCCTTTGGTCGATGGACCATTAGTTGAAGAGTTGATGGTGACTATGATTAACTAAACAATTTAATACTTTAACTAAATAACCACAGAGTCATTTATTCGGTTAATAATTTTATCTTATTATATGCTCATAATTTAGATTGTCAGTGCACACACAAGATCACATATAAGAGAACAAATTATCAAGCAATGTAATCAAAATGAATCAATTGTATCGACATCAAAGCGTGCATAGGAATGGGGTAAGAGAAGGTACAGCATAACTCTAGCAGAAATATATTGCAAAATTAAAGCAATAAAGGAGGGTGATACCCACCAAAGAATCAGGAAACCACTTCCTTGGCCGAGGTTGTGGCAAGAGGTCCCCAGAGATAGGCTCAGAGGACAAAGTTAATAGGACAGATGCAGCTAAGTTTTGTCATCAACTGGTGAACAAATATAATCCCCAGCTCTCCCGCAACGTTCTCGTACCTAAAGTGTTCTCTGGCTTAGTGCTTAGTGCTGGTCTGCTCTCTCTGTCTTGATGCGCTTCTTTCTTGATATTCTGTGCGTTCTGATCGTCTCTTCTCTCTGATCTGCCACACCGGACTGCACTGCTATACCGGACCGCACTGAACTGCCACACCCCAATTGGGATATCAATTATACTTTCATGCCTAACTTACTATCTTACAATGTTGCAGTATCAGTAAAAACTCGGTCTGTCATTGGTTGTCATAAATCATGCTAGGGTCGCCTCATCCAGTTCTCCTCACAAATCCATCCTATACCGGTTTTAACAAAGGAAGGATTAAGGACCAATACATTCGTATACCAATAACATTCATAGTTATACATTTTGCAACAATTGTACATTATGATATCCACTTCACATTCAAATTGCACGTAGTAATGGCTGTTTCCACAGTCGCTGTCGCGTCTTGGCACATAAACAATAGGACACAGGTCAACATGGCCTTCACACGGATTACATCAGCTGGTACACTCTGCAGTCTGCAAGCAGGCAACCCATCTTGGCGCATGCGCTCTCCATACCGACCAAGACAACCACATGCTGGTTCAAACAAGAAGCCATTTTCATGCAGGCCCAATCTCGTACTAAAGTAAATAAACACAAGAGAATATTAATTCATGAAATAAAACCCATTATGGTTACCTCCCACCATAATAATACCCTGAGTTAATTAATTCCTAGCGAAAGCTATTAATTAAAGCAACTCTTTCGTTATTTGTGCACAACATGCAAAATGTGCAATGTACAACATAGCATAAACATGCATTAGTACGATTTTTCAAACCGCAAACAGTTAATACGTACTCATGCCAACATGATTTAGTATATTAGGTAAAATGCGTTTGCCCCTTGTGTAAATGTATGCATTCAGGGTTGGTTAATCCATGCAGTCAATACATTATTATGGGGTTACTTAATTTCATGAGGATTTATTTTTACGAACCTCACTCCATCACTCCCTACCCCTTAAACTCGCGCCTGCACCCTGCTTTCTTCCTTTGTCACTCTCTTTCTGTCTTTCTCTTCGTCCTTCTTTCTCCCGTTTGTGTTTTCCTCTCTCTTGTTCTAGGTCAAAGTCTAATGAGGAAAGTAAAAGCAACCACCAACTATAATTAAGCACTGCCTGTGTCCTCAGTTTTTAGGGCCACCCTATATGTTATTTGGGAGATGTCCTAACCCCGTGGGCTACAAGGGGTCCTCGTAAGTTTACATTTTATAGGTAAAAGTAGGCATTTTCAACAAAATTAGATGCATCCTGGGATAATTCAGAAATGTTCTACAAGTGTAGGGTGAGGGTATTAAGATGAGAGGTGATTACATGAGGGTCATAATATTATTATAAAGCGCTTCATATAGCACTTCCTCCATTTCTAAGGGCTTTAGATAGCCAGCGGTACTGTTAACCATTATAAATAATTTTATGCATTTTATCCTACCTCCGAATGATGGGCCGGCAGTGCTGGGATTCAGACTCTTGACCTCAGATCACTGTATGTTTCAGTGAAGAGCGTTTAAATCAGTTAGCCGTCCTGCATGAGATAGATGCCTTTTTTTCACATGCCTACAAATCACTGCTCCTCGAGAGCGGAAGCTGTCTTTAGGCAGACCTACATTGCTGAGCTCTGTGGTGCTTTTGTGGGTGCGCCCTGATAATGTCCGTGTAGGCATCAAGTCCACAAGAGCTGGGACGAGACCAACAAGCTCATTTTACACGGTCCACAGAACAATCTGGCAGGGTCAAGGTCTGAACCTGTGTAGTTGGAGGAAGAAAACTCATACAACCATCCAATTCATGTTTAGTAGCCGTAGACCCAAAGCGTGAAGTATCTATGTCACAAGGCGGATGCAAAGGAAAGCGAACACGCAGGTACAACATGCCATCCCAAACTCACCATTGAGGACCATTGAGAAACTCTGGGCTAACTGAGGTCATTAAATCCAGCCGGAGTATATAAACTATTTTTGGGATATTTACAACATAAACATCATTTCCTGTTGGTGCTGGATTCTTTACTGAGATTAGAGGTAAATGGAATAGTAAAGATCCTGAAGACAAGGCACACGGCAGAGAGGAAGGTGTGCAATACAGGTGGGGTCTGCTGGGGAAATTAAACGGACGGTAGTCAGGTTAGGTTCTCAGATGAAAAGTTCATTTTCTTTACCATCCATATTGTCGAAACATTGAACATAAGCATGAGCCAGGGTGAAAAAGACAACTTGAGTTTTGGCGCAGCCCTAGTGAAAGCTTGATTCTTTGTCATCTCAAGAGGTTGATTCCAATTTTTCGGCTAGGTAGGGCAGTTTTTAGGTCGAGCCTAGCGGCAGCGCGCATGCGCTGCTCGCTCTGCGAAACTGCTGTAGTAGAGTATGTGAGAGAAGCCGCTCCTACTCTCCTCCCATATTTTTCATTGGCTTGTGTCATTGTCTTTCGTAGATGCTGCCTTCGGATTAGTTAATAGGCTTGTTAGTCCCTCCTTAGTACGGCCTTGTCTTCATTTGTACCCTCCCATGGCAACTGGCCCTTTTACTTAAGTTGTTACATGAGACATGTTATTTAGTCTGTAAGCACTATTTACTTTATTGAGTTCCTCTTACTGCAGGCCGGACATGCGCTGCTTCAGCTGAAACCGCTTGTTTTTTTAAGCAGCACGGCCGCCCCCGTAACACGGGCGCCTGCATTCAATCACTTTAACCCGGCATTATCTAGTGTCTGTTTCAAGCCCCCAAGTAAAATGGATTTAGAAATGATTAGCGAATAAAGTCATGTGAATTCCAGATAGCACATAATCCTGTGCTAATGGGCTGAAGCTGACAACAGCACATCTGTGTTACATGTCATCCGTACTAAAGCCACCTGAGGGGTTGTTTTCAAAAGCCTGTTTTATTAACAACATCACCACCACCAATACCACCACCACCAATACCACCACCACCTATTCCACCACCTCCACCAATACCACCACCACCAATACCACCACCACCACCACCAACACCACCACCACCACCAATACCAACACCACCAATACCACCAACACCACCAAGACCACCACCACCAATACCACCACCAATACCACCACCAACACCACCACCACCAATACCACCACCACCAATACCACCACCACCAATATCACCACCTCCACCAATACCACCACCACCAATACCACCACCACCACCAATACCACCACCAATACCACCACCACTGTGGAGCAGATTAATTAATAACCTGCTGGTGCAGGGATCACCACTTCGCCACGGGTTCTTATCAAATTGAGGAGGACTCGACACTGGAGCGAAGGCAAACCATGGATAGTTTAATCATTCATGAATGGGTCTTCATCCGACAAGTACCATTAAGATACCCAAGGATAAAAGCACACTGAACGATGGTTACATGGGTTTATATAGGGAAAATCACAGACTAGGAACGCCCAGAGGTAAATAGAACTTTGGAAAGAACACACAAATGAGACAAGGCAAGAATCAACAGTCTCGGTGCCTTGTGTAACTGTCGCGTCTTGAGGCTGCACAACAAGATAGGCTTATCTGAACAAACTTTATCTAAGGCTTTACCATTGTTTAAAACACACACGAAACCCACAGTGCAGACATCAGCTGTTCTTTTGTGCTGACTTTGCATGTCTACGCAGCCTACAATGTCTCAACTTTAGATTCGTGACCTAATGTTTATGCAAGTGTGGTGTCAAGGGTAGAGTCAGGCTGAAAACAGGTCAAAGGTAAGCATAGATGAAGCACAGCTGAATGAGAAAACGAGAGATTCAGATTTTAAGGTTTCACAGCCCTTCCTTTTCAGCTGTGCTGAATCTATTCTAAGAGGTACACGTATTAATTTATATCTTGATTTTCATTATTTCATTAATTTCAAGTTGTACCATCATTTCTCTATTTAATTCATGAACATTGACTGTGGAAGGTTTGATACTACTACAGATATTTATACAAGTGGTGCATATCATAGGGGCACATTGAATGCAGCAGCAGCAAGTTAGAAAGATGGCTCAATTAACATTAAGGGCTTTTTATGCAAATATTGAACAAATGTATTGTGCTTATATATTTGGCAGTGTGAATCCTTAATGGAGGACAAGGTGAAGTGATAATGTTCAGATGCGGTAGGAGTAGGGGGCACTAGGCTATGAACAGGGTAATATGTTTCAAGTATCCAAAATAGATCCAAAAAATCCCAATATTAACAATAGAAAACATACAAATATCCCTATTTTTCTCTTTTTAATCCAAAATTGTCAGCTTTTAGCGGGGGCATTCAGGGCAAGTACTTCTATTCCTCCTAATAGGTCAAAAAACACCTTTCCAAAGGGCCTTAATGACAGATCGACAACTCTACCCATTTCTCAACTCAGCCCCCGACATCGCCATTGCCATCCCGGACGGATACAAGATCACCCGCAGGGACCGCACCAACGGAGTCGGAGGAGGCATCGCCATCGTCCACAGGAACACCCTCAGAGTCTCAACCAACACCGACGACACCCTCAGCACCGCCGAACACATGCACTTCCAGATCCACACCGATCCCAACACCACCCTCAGAGGAACCCTCATCTGCAGACCCCCCGGACCCCGACCACAGTTCAGCGATTCCATCGCTGACTTCGTCAGCACACACGCCATCGCCTCCACGGACTACATCCTCCTCGGGGACCTGAACTTCCACCTCGAGAACAACAAGGACACCAACTCCACCACCCTGATCGACAACCTCGCCACCCTCGGACTCAGACAGCTCGTGACTACACCCACCCACGCCACCGGCCACACGCTCGACTCCATCTTTTCCGCAAGCCCACACGTCTCCTTCAACCACACCTCCGAACCCCACTGGACTGACCACCACTGCATCCACTTCACCTACAGGAAGCCCACCACGCACCACCGCACCGAACAAATGCCTCGCTGCTGCTGGAGCAGAGTCACGGAAGACCAGCTAACCACAACCCTCGCCCTGAGCCCACCCGCCGAACCCTCCGACCCCGACACCGCCGCCCGCAACCTCAGACAGTGGATCGACGACTGCGCCAACACCCTCGCCCCGCTCAAGAATCCGCCCAACAGCCACACCAGCAAGAAAGCCACCTGGTTCACCGAAGACCTCCAGGCCTCCAAGCGAACATGCCGAAAACTGGAGAAGATCTGGCTCCACGAACGGACAGCGGACAGCTACGCCGCCCACAAGAGCGCCACCCGCAGTCACCATCACCTCATCAGATCCGCCAAAAGGGCCTCACTCAAAGACCGCCTAGACAACAACGCACACAACAGCAAAGAGCTCTTCAACATCGTGAAGGAACTCTCCAACCCCAGCTCCAACGCCAACGACATCCAGCCGTCGCGAGACCTGTGCGACTCACTGGCCACCTTCTTCCACCGCAAAATCGCCGACATCCACGACAGCTTCAACACCACGACCGCCCCGGCAACCACCGAGACCACTGCCCCCACAACCACCAACCGCCTGCTCTCCTGGACCAACATCAACGACGAGGACACCAGCGAGATCATGAACACCATCCACTCCGGTTCACCGCTAGACCCGTGCCCTCACCACATCTTCAACAAAGCCAGTACAGCCATCGCGCCCCATCTCCGGAAAATAATCAACATCTCCTTCGAGACAGCAACCTTCCCGGAAAGCTGGAAGCACGCCGAGATCACCGCCTTACTCAAGAAACCCAAGGCAGACCCCAAGGACCTGAAGAACTTCCGACCCATCTCTCTGCTCCCGTTCCCCGCGAAGGTCACCGAGAAAATCGTCAACAAACAACTGACCCGCTACCTCGAGGAGAACAACATCCTGGACCCTTCCCAGTCCGGCTTCCGCAGCAACCACAGCACCGAAACCGCCCTCATCGCCGCCACCGATGACATCAGGACCCTGCTAGACAACGGAGAAACAGCAGCCCTCATCCTCCTGGACCTATCAGCCGCCTTCCACACGGTCTGCCACCACACACTACGAACACGCCTTCACGACGACGGGATCCAAGAGAAGGCCCTGGACTGGACCACATCCTTCCTTTCCGGCAGAACACAAAGCGTCCGCCTCGCCCCCTTCCGATCCAAGGCCACCAAGATCATCTGCGGCGTACCCCAAGGCTCCTCCCTCAGCCCAACGCTGTTCAACATCTACATGGCACCCCTCGCCCACGTCGCCCGACAGCACAACCTCAACATCATCTCCTATGCAGACGACACCCAGCTGATCCTCTCCCTCACCAAAGACCCTCACACCACCAAAGCCTACCTCCACGAAGGAATGAAGGCCGTCGCCGAATGGATGAGGACCAGCCGCCTGAAGCTGAACTCGGACAAGACGGAGGTCCTCATCCTTGGTTCCAACCCTTCAGCCTGGGACGACTCCTGGTGGCCAACATCACTGGGAACAGCCCCGCCACCCACCGACCACATACGCAACCTAGGGGTCATCCTCGACCACACCCTCTCCATGACTAAGCAGGTCAACGCCGTTTCCTCATCCTGCTTCAATATCCTCTGAATGCTCCGCAGGATCTTCAAGTGGATCCCCACCGAAACAAGAAAAACAGTCACCCAGGCCCTCGTCACCAGCAGGCTGGACTACGGAAACGCCCTCTACGCAGGAACGATGGCTAAGCTCCTGAGACGGCTGCAACGCATCCAGAACGCCTCTGCACGTCTTATCCTCGACATCCCCCGACGCAGCCACATCACACCCCACCTGAGAGACCTGCACTGGCTCCCTGTCAACAAGAGGATAACCTTCAAGCTCCTCACCCACGCACACAAAGCACTCCACAACTCCGGACCAGCCTACCTCAACAGACGACTCAGCTTCTACACCCCCACCCGCCAGCTCCGCTCGACCAGCCTCGCCCTCGCCACAGTCCCCCGCATCCGGAAAACGACCGCCGGCGGCAGATCCTTCTCCCACCTCGCCGCCAAGACCTGGAACACCCTCCCCACCAACCTCCGACAGACCCAAGACCTACTGGCCTTCAGAAGACTCCTCAAGACCTGGCTCTTCGATCAGTAGCAGCACCACCCCCCTCTTCCCCCAGTGCCTTGAGACCCTCGCGGGTATGTAGTGCGCTTTATAAGTGACATGATTGATTGATTGATTGATTTCAACCTAATCTATATACAAATACCTATTTCAGAAGAACACCTAACACTATTCCCTATACTAATCTTTTATATTCAACCTGTATGTTTCTTAACCTTCCTTCCTCTTACTGTAGTATTTGTTGTTTGATTGCCAAAGTAACAAAGAGTAGCGTAACGATCAGCCAGAAACAGAGCAATGTAATCTCAATTCTCCCAAAATTCCCTCACTACACTATCAGAGAGCATTAAGTCCCCAGTGTCTTTTGCTTCAAAGCCTCACTGGCAAGCTTATGTACCGGTCCGGACGTTGGCGGTCTTGACCACCGGCATGGGTTGCTACCTCTCCAGAGATAGTTTCTTTAATCAAAGTCTATAGTTCTTTTGGCCCTTGGCCGCATTTTTGTATCTGGGCTGAACAATGTCAGGATGTTCAAACAGAATCTGTTCATCTGGGTCAGGCATGATGGCAGCAAGTTATTGTTCCAATGACACCACTTCACCATGTTTCAAAAGATCACCATCTCCAAAAGGCACTTGCTGAGAGATCTGATCGCTTTAAAAGTTAGGTATTCCTCTTGTTATCCACTGATCATATGGCAAAGGAAGTGGCGCTTGCCTTCTCCACATCACTGGCATGAATTCACTGTCTGTGCCCTGTGCACTTAACAGCAGTCTGGGTGGTGAAGAGAACTTGCACTGGCCTCTGAAACTGTTGGGTAAAGACACCGTCTCTAGGCCTCAGCTTGTGACCTGGACCTTTAAGACTGGGAGAGAGACTGGCCTTCACCTGTGAATGGATCAAATGCAAATCTTTAGTCAACACAATAATCAACAAGAAAGGTAAATTCAATGTCAGATTGTCCTTAATCTTGGTACACCCTATGCATTTTGCTGGCCTCCCCATAACCATCTCAACTGGTTGCAAGACCTTCAAAGGGCAGATCTGGGGGTGCAAAATATCCTGTTGAAACGGGGTACCTTTTCCTGTGCTATAAGTATGGCACATCATGCACCTCTTGACATAGAACTTTGCCACCCTGAGAATCAGATTATTGATCCATACATTATCTGACATGGCCACCATTCCTTTAGCACTGATGTGGGCTGAACTGTGGGCCATGGTAACAATAGCATTCACATAACAATTTGGAAGCATTCATCTTTGCTTTCCTGACAGATCTATCCAACATCCTGTCGCATCCTGACACCCATATCTTTTACACTGTTCCTTCTCTTCCTCCGTAACTTCTTCCTGTACTTCCCTAATGCAATCTAGGGTCTGATTAAACATAGTTACTTCTGGTGTCCATCTAACTGTCCCTACAATGTACATTAAACTATACTCTAAATAGGCTGCTCGTTTAGCTGTTTCATTGGCAAAAATATTTCCCTGTATTACCTCATCTATAATTTTCTTGTGGACAAAACATTTAACAATAGCAACTCTTTTTGGCAACATCAAGGTATCCAGTACCTTTACTATTCATTCCCCATACTGTATCTTATCACTATGCAAAATAAAAAAGCCCCCTTTTGTTTTTAGAGTCGTCCGAATGAGTGGGCAACTCCAAAGGCATATATATTGATATTTACAGTCAAATTTTTACTTAATTCATAGGTTCTAGTCAAAGCTGTCAGCTCCATAGATTGCACTGACATTTGTTGTATTTTACATAACTCAACCACAGATTTCAAGGGAGTAACTGTATAGGCCGCTGTACTAGAGCCATCAGGTAGTTTGTAACATGCACCATCCACGGACAGTTCCCCTGGTGGGTCAGATATAGGGGTATCTGTCAGGTCTACCCGTCCCTTAGTCTCCTTCTCAGTAATAAATATGCAATCATGCTTCCCATCTTGTTGGGACTCAGAAAGGGGCAGTACTGTGGTTGGATTCAAAATGTTACAGCATTTCAGAGTGATGTTTGGAGCAAAAAGTGTCAATTCATACCCTGTTAATATCGCACTGGTCAGGTGCTGGCTCTGAATAATTTTTTTTAGATATCCACTAAATGTGGTACCATAACTGTCAAATTGTGACCTTAAATATACATTTCAGATTGCTTTATCGCAATGGGGTCCAATGTGGAGAAGAAATATGCACATGACCTATTCCTTCCTACATGGGACCGTGCCAAGCTGCAACCATCTTTTACATGCACAAATTTGTAATAATCAGGTTTTACCTAAAGCAGGAGCATTACATAAAGCATTTTTTTCAATTACAAAAAGACAGCTTCACACTGATTAGTCCAAGGAAGCAGCATGCATACGTGCTTTAATATTAAAGCAAGCAGGGGTTTTGCAATTAGTGAAAAAGTTGGTAATAAACGCACAGATATTATATTGAGTCAGTGGTTTCTGCAAATTCTGCACCAATTATATCCTATGTTGGTGTAGCGTCTTACCACCTTCGACAGGAGGAGACCTAAATAGGTAACCTTCTATTGACAATACTGTAATTGGAAAAGAGATACTTTGTCCCAAGGAGGCCAAGTGATGCAATAATTTCACTGTAGCCTATTTGCAACCTTCTGCTGCATTGCTATGTCTCCAATGAGTGGCTCGTGAGCTACCAATAGATTACCAGGTACCTGTGAGTAGCTCTCCTGTGTGCAGTCCAACCTGTATTTTAAAAACAAAACTCATGCATTCAAGACAACATTTCTTTTGTATTTTCACAAAACATAAACTGATGTCTACAGAAAAATAATTGACATTTTGAAAATGTACTTACAGCTATTATTTCAGTTGGAGATATTTATTACTCATAATTATATCTTGGCGCAAGGGAGTATTGCAGCTATTGTTTGTATCTAGTACCCATGTAATATTTCAGTTCAAATTGTCAAAGCCTCTTTTTTTTTTTTACTGCTGAAAACCCTGGCTAATGCACTGATGTGATCACTACTGATACTCTTGGATGAGGTGGTCACTTTTTCATCACTGGTGACTTTTGTTGCAGAAAATGTTGGAGACCCTTGTACTAACATTCAGTTGTTGTGAAATAGGGCTTTGAACGGGGATGCCAGAAAATCCCACAGGTGTATTAACTTTACCTGAGAAACAACAAGATATTGAGGGACTACTATCTTGTTACTTTCTCTCAAATCAATCACAAATTGATAAACTTTTATCCTGTATTCCATCCCTCTTTTAAGGACAGGAAAAATAGGGCTATTAGATACATTAGAGGAAACTTCCTCAAAGCGAGTAAAGAAATCAGGGAAGGACTCTCCCTGTTTTTGCTTGCAAGCAGTAAGGAGTGTCCAATATATTTTCCATCCCAGAATTATTGTCTTTATATAAGTTAGTGTGTTGCCAGGAGGTCCAGTATGAGCTGATTAGGTTTCTGACCAGGTTTCCTATCCCTATCAGCTGCTACTATGGCAGTCCAATCTCCTCCTAACTCAACAACATGATCCTGTTTCCGGGTGAGTCGCCACATATCTGGTGGCAGGATCATGCCAAAAAAAATATCAATATCTGCTAAAGTCATGATACAAGAATCAATGGCTGCCTGTACATCATCATAAAATCCTCTAGGATTTTTCCGTATGTCTGGTAAGGAGGCTTTTAAAGTGCGAACATCCGTCCTTTTCTAGGGCGTATATATCCAATTAGACAAAAAATGGGCTCTAGCATTGGGATTATTAGGGTCATCATTATCTGCATTCCCTCTTCCAGGAATGAACTGTGGCGCAGCTTCCCTCATAGGTCTTATTCGAGGAGAGGAAGAGAGTTCATTACGATATCCAATTATCATTGCTATAGCATTATTAACTCTACTTACAGGGAAGGCCCCTATCTGACATTGTCGATTAATAACTCGAACATCATCTGGGCCATTTTGTCCTGTAGTCATCTCCCATTGAACCATAAATTGATGAGAAAGCTTATTTATAAGACAAAGAAGCTCCCCTCAGAAAAATCCTGAATCTGATCTATCATTTTTGCTACTTCCATTTCTAGATCACGTAACCAATTTAATACCATCAACTTTATCGCTTCCTGATGAAACTGAGGTACAGTAGAGGGAAGGACTCGAGGGGTCAGGACAGATGCAGGAAGCACAGAATCATTAGTCATTTCAAATGCAGTGGCCTGAGGTGGAGGCACAGAGGCTTGGGGTGGGGGTGCAGTGGCCTGGGATGGGGGAGGTAAGGGATGTACCGGTACTGGTTGGAAAATAGGGAGTTGGACAACCGCGGTCAAAGGAGGGGGAACCGGGGGTACAGGGGTGCAACATTTGGTGGTCCTGGGGGAAGAGGTGTTAAAGGTACATATGGGGGTGGGGGTCGTTCTATCAACAACCCATCAATATCTGAATCCACATCTTCTTGGTGGACCTGAACTGCTACAGTTGGTCTAACTATATATTCCTTAGATGTTAATAATCTATGCTCCCTACCTAAACATTCTTTTTTTTTTCTCCTGAACTTCCTTATCCTTAAATTCCTTGTACTTCTGATACTCTGTTTTCCTTTCCGGTTTCCTTTGTACCTTGTCTGCCTTGAGCTGCCGCTCCTTCACTTCTTTCCTCCACATACGCAAACTGTCAAACATAGCTGGCTTAACCTGTTTTTTTTTTGTTTTTTTTTAAACAATTGTTTCTCTAAATACTCGAGTATGTGAGGGTCCATGGTTCCCTCTAATGGCCATTCTAACTGGGGATCCCCTTTAGTATATTTGTTCCACAATGCATTATACATGATGGGACAAATACCATATTTGATGTACATCTCAAAATTCGGCGTACCTTCTGGTGGCGCCGGCTGACTTGCTTCCAAAATGCTCTGCTTATCGCAGCAGCAACAACAAAACTTCCAAGGCGTACTAAGTACAGGTATGTTATATAAGATATAAAAAACTTATAAACAGAGAGAAATAAAAAATATTCTCATATTTACCTGTAAGAAAAAATGTTAGTCAAAACAAATAGCAAGTCTCAAAACAAAGCTTAGGTTTCAAAACAGATCCTAGGTTTCAAAATTCCAAGCAGATTCCGAACGGATTACCAAACAAATACCAAGTCAAGACAAATACCAAGTCAAGCAAAGATCAAACAGATCCTAACCAAATGAACAAATGAACCGGTTCAATACAGATTTACCTCATGCGTAGTCTTCGACTTGCACCTGTCGATCCTCCCTGATCCAAAAAAAATGACCGTCCAAAGGCCCCAGTCAAGGCTTGCAGCCGCCAGGAAGATCAGAGTTGGAGAGCTGAAAAATCACCTTGGCCCACGAGCAACACTAATCTCATCAGGTGGTGCGCTCCTCAGCGAAGTTCGTCTTACCGACCTGTTCTCCTCCCCTGGTCTGACTGCAAGCCTTTGATGGGGACCCACGTTCGGGCGCCAATTTGTGGAGCAGATTAATTAATAACCTGCTGGTGCAGGGATCACCACTTCGCCACGGGTTCTTATCAAATTAAGGAGGACTCGACACTGGAGCGAAGGCAAACCATGTATAGTTTAATCATTCATGAATGGGTCTTCATCCGACAAGTACCATTAAGATACCCAAGGATAAAAGCACACTGAACGATGGTTACATGGGTTTATATAGGGAAAATCACAGACTAGGAACGCCCAGAGGTAAATAGAACTTTGGAAAGAACACACAAATGAGACAAGGCAAGAATCAACAGTCTCGGTGCCTTGTGTAACTGTCGCGTCTTGAGGCTGCACTACAAGATAGGCTTATCTGAACAAACTTTATCTAACGCTTTACCATTGTTTAAAACACACACGAAACCCACAGTGCAGACATCAGCTGTTCTTTTGTGCTGACTTTGCATGTCTACGCAGCCTACAATATCTCAACTTTAGATTCGTGACCTAATGTTTATGCAAGTGTGGTGTCAAGGGTAGAGTCAGGCTGAAAACAGGTCAAAGGTAAGCATAGATGAAGCACAGCTGAATGAGAAAATGAGAGTCAGATTTTAAGGTTTCACACCACCACCAATACTACCATCAATACCAACACCACCAATACCACCACCACCAATACCACCACAAATACAACCACCACCAATGCCACCACCACCACCAATACCACTACCACCACCAATACCACCACCACCACCAATACCACTACCACCACCAATACCACTACCACCAATACCACCATCACCAATACCAACACCACCAATGCCACCACCACCAATACCACCACCACCAACACCACCACCAATACCACCATCACTAATACCAATACCACCACCACCAATACCACCACCAATATCACCACCAAAACTAATACCACCACCACCAATACCACCACCACCACCACCAATACCACCACCACCACCACCAATACCACCACCAATAACACCACCACCAATACCACCACCACCAATATCACCACCACCAATACCACCACCACCAATACCACCACCACTACCACCACCACTACCACCACCACCAATACCACCACCACCAATACCATCACCACCAATACCATCACCAATACCACCACCACCAATACCAATACCACCACCACCAATACCACCATCACCACCAATACTACCACCAATACCACCACCAATACCACCACCACCAATACCACCACCACCACCACCAATACCACCAATACCACCACCACCAATACCACCACCACCAATACTACCACCAATACCACCACCACAAATACCACCACCACCACCACCAATACCACCACCACCACCAATACCACTACCACCACCACCAGTACCAATTCCACCAATACCACCACCAAAACCAATACCACCACCAATACCACCACCACCACCAATACAACCAATACCACCACCTATACCACCACCACCAATACCAGTACCACCACCACCAATACCACCACCACCAACACCAGTGCCACCACCACCAATACCACCACCAATACTACCACCAATACCACAACCACCAATACCAATACCGCCACCACCAGTACCACCAATGCCACCACCACCAATGCCAGCACCACCAATACCAGCACCACCAGCACCACCAATACCAGCACCACCAACACCACCACCACCAATACCACCAATACCAATACCACGACCTCAGCGCCTCTCGCTCACTAGTAATAGCAGGGCACTGTACAAGGCCAGAGCTGCAGCCAAGACCATCACTCCCTCCCTCCATGCCTTCCATAAAGCACAGCTCTCCCTGCACCAGGAGGTGAAGCCAGAGCCCTACTACAGCTGGAGTATTTTTTATTAGGCCAAAGATAGCAATTACATTACGCAATGCCGCACTGCACACTCAAATCACGGAGAGGGCAGGAAACAGCCCCCCCCTCCCGCTCTTCCTCCTGAGCCGGGACAGTGTAATCACAGAGCGAAAGGTGTTGGAGCGCTTTGTTAGTGTTTATAGCTCGGATCCTATGTAACTCTCACTTCACACTTTGTGTCTGTGTAATTTACAAAACTTACACATCTTCTTCACTGCACTATTTATCACTATTTTGAAGACATCGCAGGCTGGTCTCTTCCTCTGATATTTACAATCTAACAAGCGGTCGAGAAGGCCCTTTATTGCAATGCAATAGGTCTCGCATTTGAAGAGTTTAAGCTATTAGTATTGTAAATGACAATGCCTTATATTTATGTTTTAAAACCCAAAACAAAAATAAAAGGCATTGTCATTTACAATGCCAATAGCTCAAACTCGCTTGAATGTGAGACCTATTACATTGCAAATGCTTGTTCTAGTTAAAACTGTGAGTTAGTACACGAGCTGCAGACAGCAGAGCCCAGAAACACTCATAAATGCTCATAGACACATTGGGGGGGTTCATAGAGCCCTTTACATCTGCAAACCTAGGTTTATGGCAGAAAATGATTTTATTCATGCCCAATCAGGCAGCCACAAACAGGCATCAGACTGGTGTAATAATGCTGTCTAATTATATGCCATAACTGCTTACAATTACCCAGTGGTACACCCCACACAAAGAATAGGGAATGTCCAGATTAAGGTATGGGTTTCCTTGCTAGTTTGGTGAATGCCCACAAATTTGTGAGTTTGATGCCAATTAAAAACTTCTCTCCGACCCTCTCCCCCTCAACCCCTTTTAATGGTCAGGAAAAGGGCTGGAGTAACTCCCCTTGCAGAGTTGGGAGTGAAACATAATGTGCCCGATTCACAAAGGTAAACTGAGATGAAATTCTAACTTTACAACTTTCTGTATTCACAAAGGTTATTTACGAGTAGTAAAGTTAGACTTTTGTCTCAGTTTTGATCTCAGTTAAACTTAAGACCAAAACTTAAGTTTAACTGAGACAAAAGTCTAACTTTACTACTCGTAAATGCCCTTTGTGAATACCGAAAGTCGTAAAGTTAGACTTTCGTCTCAGTTTACCTTTGTGAATCGGGCCCAATATCCTCAAACTTCGTTGCAGAAAGGGCTCCTTTGTGGGGATAAAATGTTTCCGCCCTAGTGACAGAAGAAAATTGAAAAAATGTCAATTTGCACCTCAGGGTTCCTTTCCCCAATGCAGAGGTATACCCTGCGTGTTACTCCGAGTTGGGGAAAATAACAGATGTCACATGACATTCCCAGTAGTACAACTGGAAAGCTGCAACTGGCACAACTTTCCAGTGCCCTGCTTGGAATGTTTGTGAATTGCCAAAGGTCGTACAGTTACACCTATGCATAGGAATCTGCGTGAGTATGTAAATGTTTTACTTTTTTGGTGAATTGGGCCTGGAGAGTTAGCCACTTTACATGTTTTTATTTCGTGCTGTTTGTATCTAATAGCCTTAATTTCAAGTGTAAGCAAATGAGTGCATGCACTCCAAACAGCGAGATTTTGCACAGATCTTTTCTGCTTTTGTGTGCAGCTGAAGAACGTGTTTATGAAACCGCACTTGATGTCTCATTGCAGTGAGGTTCCTTCAAGTGATGCTGGTGGGGTGAGAAAGTATAAAGATACATCTATTATGGCAGTACATAGTTTTGTGAAAATTAAAAAAGTACCTCCTTCTCTTAGGACACACTTATTTTGTTTTTCAGAGTGCAATAAAATAAATATTGATTGAGTTTCTTGCAGTCTCCCCCGACAAAGGTTTTATTCACTTTATTAAAAGATCGTGCTTTTTACTTTACACAGACGTTTAAGAAACCTGACTGCTCGAGAGATTCCGCCTTTGCTCTCTAATGCTGTGGCAGAGGCAACAAAACATTACTGACTTCCTGTGGTTGTCAAGCATCTCTCTCCCCTCGTAGCTCGTGGTCAGTAGGGTGAGACAAGCAGCCTGGAAACTATCGCTATCGAGCCAAAACTAGAAAGTTAAAGCTTTACTATTTATTAAAAATAGGTAACAACTTCCTATACCATCAATAATTTTGTTTATTTTTAATTGTAGGGCACGTTTATCCACAGCACTAAACAAAGTAAAGACTGCGATTCGGAATAACCTGAGTAAATCACATTAGATCACATTACAGTGGAAGGCCACATGAAAAGCAAGAAAACAGACATATCACAGAATGCAATCGTTAGTACATCGTCTTTAAGTTTCTTTTTAAACATTATCAAAATACTTAAGAGACGAATGTCAAGAGGGAGGGCGTGCCATAGTTTAGGCCCCAGTATCGTCTAAAGCAAAACGAAGTGGAGCACAGGGGTGGAAATGAATGGATAGAGGCTCAGGCTGAAGGATGCCGAGTGAAGATTACAGATGATCAATATTGGATCAGCCAATAAGGAACCCAAAATGATACCATTGCGTGAAAAATATACAGAGGGCCAGATGTACGACCGGTTTTTGCGGTGGCCCGTTTGCGACTGCAAAATAGGTCTGCCCTATTTACAAACCCTATTTTGCGAGTCGGTAACTTATTACCGACTCGCAAAATAGGGTTTGCGACTTGGTATTAGGAAGGGGCGTGCCAAGGGCGTCCCTTCCTAATAGCGACTTGCACTTCAATGTAAGATTGTTTTGGGGCCGCAATTGCGGCCGCAATGCACTTGCAGTTTACCACCCATTTCAAATGGGTGGTAAGCCACTCGCAAACGGGAAGGGGTCCCCAGGGGACCCCTTCCCCTTTGCGACTGGCATTGAAAATATTTTTTAAGAGCAGGCAGTGGTCCCATGGACTACTGCCTACCAATGTTCCCTCTAATTTTTTTCCTCTGTGTGCGGCAGAGTAAGGTCTCTGTGCGCTACAACCAAGACTATGTGCGCCAGGAACCAGACCACGCGTGGGGGTGCAGCGCCAAATATCACTCCAAACTTTTGCTTAAAAAAGTGAAAAAACAGTGCATTTCCACACATGCAGCACCACATGAATGGTCTTAAAGCAGGTTTTCAATTTAGATACACATGCCATGACATGAATTGGTTACACAGGCAAGTACACTTCGGGTTCAGAAAAGCACAGGACTCCAATGGTGGTACCGTAATACGATTTTACTAAAGATCCTCAACTCGAGCACTGTTCATAGGGTGGGGAAAAGTTAGGAGCCTATACAAGATTGCATATATACACAATTACATAACATATTTATAATTTGATGTGCAAGCTACGGAGTAATGTGTGGATATCCCGTCAGAGATAGTTTGTGAAATGTGTGACATCCAGGAAAACATGTAGTGTGGAAGAGAAGAGGGCCATTCACACAAGTCAAGTGCCATCACTGTTAATAGGAGCATGGCTGCGGGGCAGATTGTGAGCCTTTTTGAAAGTATTTATGCTATTCGCTGCAGCAGTTATGCATGTACAAGGCGCTGCACATGAATACTTTCGAAAGGCACACAATCAGCCCTGCAGCTGCGTTCTATTAACAAAAGAAATGCAGAGTCTCAAACACGACGTGTGCTTTCAAAATCCTGAGTTTTTAAACAACCAAAAGGCTGAGGACCTTTTTCTTGCTGAATTTTTATGGTGCCTAAGATTACTCTAATATGACCCTTGTATATGTTTTAATATTGTTGTAGGAGATGTTTGGAGTGTACTTCTATGGTTTTTATTAACCGAATAAAGTGAATATGACTGACTGAGAATCCTGAGTTTGCGCTTCTCTAGACAAAACACTCTAAAAACATACATTCTGCTAGCATGAATGACATGGTAGTCCTACACCTTGTAATCCCCATTGTTTTATGTAACATTTCCTGTACTCTGATTTACACACTTATAAGCCTTCATGTCTGTGTAATATATGCGTGATGTAAAGTGATCCGACATCCTACACTGGTATGAGAAGCACTATAAAATAAATGAAATATATATGAGAGAGGGTCTATGGAGAGATGAGGGCACTCTTGGAGAGTGGCAGTGGGTGAACTTGTGGAAAAGAGAGCTATGAGAGGAGGGCACCAAAAAAAAGAATGTTGCACCAGGTGCCACCCGCGAAAGCTGGTCATGTGCAGCTGTGTCAACCTCTCAAAGTTAATTTATGTGAAAAGATGGAATCTTCTTGCTGTAGACTGCAGCGTTCCTCTTCATTTGGCAACTTCAACAATTGCCAAATACTGCGGGAAACAGTGCTTAATTTGTAAAACAATAAGTGCCGGGGCTCAAAGCTTAGCTCAGAAGATGTGCATTGTTTTCTGTCTGTGGCTCTGGATGAAAGTTTGTTGAGGAAAAATATGTAACGGTCCCCAGAAATTAGTGCTGCTGGGCGTGGGATCACTGGATTCACTTGAAGATGACTAGTACAAAGCAATTGGGCCAGGCTGTGGTTCAATTTATAGCAGGACCTCACCCGAAGCTGACAAGTTTTGGATAATTTGTGGCAAAATCGTACAGCTACGGCGGTATTCTTGAATGTTTCATGTTAAAAAAATATTACTTTCAATAAACATCACTCAGTTCCATGAAATAATCATTTACTCGCCATTGAAACACTTTAATATGATGAAAAATCCATGTTTTTCTATTTTCTAGTCTACCATTTTCCTCACATTTGTTACCCGAGTTACATCTTTTATGGCTCGGCTCGTGATCTGGCTCTTAGAGCCAGGCCAGACCCAGGTTCAGCTCTCCCCAAGGCTGTCCGTGTCCCCTAAGAAATGTAGTCTCTTCTATGCCCTTTGATGCTGCAGCACCTGCCCCACCCCAACTTCCAACGCAAGTCTGATGTGAGGCACACTGGGGACGTCCTCCGCTTCTTTCACTAGCACATCACTCACCACTGAGCTGCTAAACTCCTGCGCATCCACCTCGCACACACGCTGCACTTTTATATATATTAGTTCCTTCGCAAGCTTTTTCTAGACTTGGATGCTTTTTATTATCATTATCCTGCCGTTCCGGGCCGGACTCGAACCTCCGTAGAGTAGCGCCTGGTGATCTAAAGCCACAGTAACCCCCTTGAAGGAAGGCAGGGGAGCCGGGTGCGGGCAGGCAGCGTGTGCTGGCGGTAAGAACCTCTGGGGGCTGGGCGATGGGTGCCCCTCATGCTAAGGCTATGTAGTTCTTGTGAAAGTGCCTTCCTGTGAAGATGGCTCCAGGGCTCTGGGCTCCAGATGCTGAGGGTGAACCCGTCTGACCCGCAGCTCCGGGTGCCAGATGGGAGTCCAGCTGACTCTGCAGTCTGGGCCGGAGCTGTGAATCCTGCTGTCTGTCCAGCACGTTCTAGATTCTCCTCCAGGTCTCTGGGTTCCGTGGCTTGAATGGAGTTCTAGACTGAGCTCCCGAGATGTCAGTTTCACCTCTCTGTAAAGCACATTAGACTCTGCACCACAGTTATAAGTTCCTGCTCTGCGTCTTACATGGCTTAGAATTTGCACCAACGCTACGGATTCCAACAGTTTGCACAGCACTTTATAGATAGTGCCGTGTGGTTCTGCTGCAGCTCTTAGCACGAATCTCCATAGCGCCTTCTTCTTAGACTGTGGCACTATATCTTTGAACACCACTTTCCACAGCTTCCTATCGATTGAAGCCTTTCTATTCTTCAACCAATGCGTTCCACCGCCTGTGTCTAACCGCTGGGTTCTAGTTAATGGTGCAACACATTGCAGGGCCTGCTCCGGGGTCTGGAACATTTCTTCCTACGAATTGCAATAGACGCTTCCCGGGCGGTAATTTTACAACTTTAGACAATATGTCCTAGAACCATTCTTATTCTCTAAGTTCTACATGTTCAAACACAATGTTCTAGAGACTGTTTGTGCTTTCTATTTTCACTCTTTGCACAACATATTGTAAGGTAGCTCTATAGGCCAGCTGTTCATGTAGCGCTTTCAAGGTACTAGACGTTTCTAATGGTAGACTTTGTGCTGTGCAAGTCCTAATGAACGTTGGGTTCCAGACTGTCTTACAGCACTTTTGAGATTTGCTTGCTGAGTTTTGAGCTGTCGCTCTTACAAGAATATGTTCTAGAGCATGTCACTAATCACTGTTCTTACCCCAAAAAATATTAACAATGTCTTACTTTAATGTAACTGGTACCTGTGTAAAGCGTTCCAATACCTTCAGGTTAGAGTTAGCACAATATGGCATTGCAAAAAAATGACGCAGTTGCCTCTAGGCTCTACTTTCGTTTCAGGGCACTTAAACCCAGGCAGTGGAGCTAGTGTGGCGTGCTTGTGCTTTCTTAATAAGCACATGCCACTACAGGACATGGGTTCGAAGGGATCTGTTGACTGGCTGTAAAGGGGTACATGGCAGCTACTATTCCCACCAGGATCACTTCGCTCTGCCCCTCTCCTGTTGCTTTTGCATCCCCTCCAGCCCCTGTTGTTTTCATATCTCCTCCAGTGTTGCTTTGCCGGTTGCCCCCCCAATCCTTCCCCGTGTGCTTCCACTGCCCACGCTCACCTTTAAAAAAGCATTTGCAACGCAATAGCTCTCGCATTGCTGAAGGTTTGAGCTTTTGGCGTTGCATTATTATTAGCAACACCAATAGCTCAAACGTTCAGCAATGCGAGAATTGCATTGCAAATGCTTGTTTTTCTTTTCTTTAGTGCAAGCTGCAGGGCTGATTGTGACCCTTTGAGGTAGTATTCAGGTTAATTGCAGCGCACACGGGTGCTGCAATTAACATGAATACTAACACAAAGGGTCACAATCGGCCCCGTAGCTGTACAATTAAGAAAAGAAAAGCAGAGTCTCCAACACAGCGTGTGCTAAAGCACACGTCGTGTTGGAGGCACTGTTTTTCCTTTCTTAACAGTGCAAGCTGCGGGGCTGATTGTGACCCTTTGAGGTAGTATTCATGTTAATTGCAGTGCACACGGGCGCCGCAATTAACATGAATACGGTCTTGCAGGATTAGATGTCTTTGTGTGCGCGCTAAATTCAGCACACTGCGCCCTTGGGGTGACTTTGGTGCGCGCGCGCCCGGCTTATTGGGAACAGTGCTGCCTACTCTTAAAAAAATGAAACAGTAACGTTTCATTTTTCTTTTTTAAATGCATCCCATTTTTCTTTAAGGGAAACGGGCTGCATTTAAAAAAAAACTGCTTTATTTAAAAAGCAGTGACAGACATGGTGGTTTGCTCACCCGTGCAGGCCACCATCCCTGGGAGTGCTAGCCATTCCCAATGGGGTCGCAAATTGCACCTGCCTCATGAAAATTAATGAGGCAGGCAATTTGTGACCCCATTAGGAATCGCAAACAGTGAGACACTGTTGTAAATTCCAATTTGCGAGTGACAAATTGCGAGTCGCAAAGTAACGCAATTTGCGACTCACAAATTGGAAGGGTCGTACATCTGGCCTAGAATGCCAAGGATATTGAGCGTAAAGCTGGAGGAGAAAGGGAGTCAGCAAAGTCCAACCAATATATAATTATGCGCCCCTTACAAGTGGATTTTAGGTTCGTTGTAGTGATAGCACTCTTTCCTATGGAGTGTCCCAGTGTCTCTGCCAGTTCCATCTACCTACAGCTGTCGTGGCAGTTCTTCTGGTTCCAAGCAGGTGCCCAGGTTGGTACGGTAATCATTTGGCTGCCATGAGAGCTCTTTTTAGTGTTGCCCCTTGGCTCTCTGAGTTCCAGGATGGTAGATGATGATCTCTTTCTTGTGATAATAGCCACCCCGGCCATAGGGCTGGTTTTGATTAATTAATTCTTAGAGCAGGCAGGTTCACGAAAGTCTAGGAGGTTCAAGGGGCCTCGTAACACCCCGCTTTATCAGCTACAGTGGGGGGGGGGGGTTCTTTATGGGCCTCTTATCTGCAACTTGACAAATGCACTCTTATAATTATCGCTAAAAGAAAGAAAGATAGATTGATAGAAAAAGGAAAGGAGGAAGGGCGAGTAGATGCATGAGTAAGTGAAAGGATGGTTGATTGGGTGAAAGGTTGGGTGGATAAAAGGATGGATGGATGAATGGTTGAAAGGATGGGTGAATGAAAAGATGGATGGATGTGTGGGTGAAAGGATGGGTGGATGAACAGATAGAAGGATGAGTGGGTGAAAGTGTGGGTGGATGAAAGGATGGATGTGTGGATGGAAGGATGGATGGGTACAAGGGTGGATGTGTGGGTGAAAGGATGAGTTGGTAAAAGGATGGGTGTATGGGTGAGTAAAAGGTTGGATGGTTTAGTGGGTGAAAGTATGGAAGGGTGAAAGGATGGATGAGTGGGTGAAAGGATGGGTAGATGAGCGGGTGAATGGATGGGCGGATGAGAGGGGAGATGATGACTAGATGGGTGGATGAAAGAATGGCAGAGTAAATGGAAATCTGAATGGATGGATGGGTGAAAAGATATCAGAGTACATGGAAATCTGAGAGGGATGGATGGATGAAAGGAGGCCAGAGTAAATTAAAATCTGAGAGGATGGATGGAGGAAGGATGGATGGATGGGTGAAAGGACGACAGAGTAAATGGAAATCTGAGGATGGATGGGTGGGTGAATTAAAAGGCTGGCAGAGTAAATGGGGATCTGAGAGGATGGATGGATGGATTGCAGAGTAAATGTAATCTGAGAGGATAGATGGGTGGGTGAAAGGATGGCAGAGAAAATGAAAAACTGAGAGGATGGATGATGGGTGGGTAAAAGGATGGCAGAGTAAATGGTAATTTGAGAGGATGGATGCATGGCATATTAAATGGAAATATGAGTGGGTGGATGGCAAAGTAACTGTAAATCGGAGCGAATGGATGAATGGAAGGGCAAAAGGATCAATTGATGGATGAATGGCTTTATTCATGGATGGGAAAGACAAATGATGGATGTAGAGATGGATGCATGTACATATGGATGCAAACATAGATGATAGATGTCTGTATGAATGGATAGATGGATGGATGGATGGAATGACCAATGGATGGATGGAATGGTGAAAGATTGAACGATGGATGAAAGAATCAATGGATGAGAGAATGTAAAGGTGACATTGTGGATATCAGCGGGTGAATGGAAGGGGGAAAGAATGAATAGCTTGATTCTTGGATGGAAGAGACAAGGGAGCTCTTCCAGGTAGGTTCAGGCTCACATGCCTCACTTGCTTGGTGCTATAAGAGCTTGGGCTCAAAGTAGGAGGGGGGGTGTATTTGAAATTTCTGGCTACTACTGAAGTGAGGACCCATAATGGAGGGGCACAGTCAGCAATTCAGGGCAGCACTGATCGCCTTCCAAGAAGAGTGATGCAGCCTAGTATAGCTCCGTTGGCTAGAAGGATATCAACCAGAGTTCCTTGTGTAGTTAAATCCCAGATCCAGGGTTCATCTAAAAGAGTCACTGGGCAAGTAAATGGGATAAAACATACATCCTTGATACAATTCTCTTGTTAGGTGACCCCCTGACATCACCATGGAGCACAAGAACACTCCAGCCGTTCAAGGGTGCTTCTTAACATGAGCTGAGTTGTCATTGACCTGAGCTGTCCTTCCTTGTGGGTGCTGTCTTGCCTGGCAGCCAATACATATGGAGCCCAGTAGACACATTCTTGCACTTAAGTTAGGCACCTGCTCTGTTCTTCCTTAGTAGGTCTTACTCGCAGCTACCATCAAAATTATTGCCTGTTGGTTGAGGAGATCCTCTATGCAATTGTGGTGGAATGACTGCCACTGCAGCCTTTTAGTTCCAAAACTCTGAAGTCCATTGACCTTATTACTCAGAGTGTGCTCTTGTGCAACCTACCCTACAAACCCAGACTGAATCCAGGTGCAGATCATTCAGAAACCATAATACTTTTCATTTCTTCCCTGTCAGGCAGGGATCATTTCATCTTTACCTCAGAAGTGTATGGGCATCTACCATGGCAGGGATTCTCAGACCCTAGTTGCTGTTGTCTTTGTCCAAAGCATTATTTCGAGGCTTGCTGCATTCCAGATATCGTCGCTTCATTCTGCCTTCCTTCATGGAAGCTTGCCTTCTACAGTGATCATCCCAATAATGCTATAGTTCCACCATGTAGTTGGTAGATTGACCATCCTACCATCTGTGGCCCTCTCATTCTCTATAATGCCATATCTTTTAGGATTGGCGCCCAGAATGCTGCACCATCACCACAAACCACTGTGCAGTTGTTCTTGACCATCAACTGTCAGTACAGGGACCTAATGTTATAACTACTGCATCAGACTTTCATGACACAATTATCTTTACCAATGGACCAAACAGAACACCATTGGGCGTGTTAATAAGCAGGACTGTGTTTATTCGGCCCTGGTGTGGTTGAAAATGTATAAAAACCTTTGCTACACTGTCTTTCAAGTACTGACATATAAAGCTTTGCTTTCTTTAGGTACGAAGACCGTTAATGTTCCAAGTTAATATTGATATCTCCTTCATCGTATTCCTCCTCATTATAATTTTATGTGGCATTGCCCCCGCCCTCCACTCAAAGAATAGTAGATATTATTGGATTTATTGTGTGGATGGTAAAGAAGTTTTAAAAAAAAATGTTTTCCCAATAGACTCCCCACTCAGTGCCTCACCCAAACCTCCTCCCTTGGGAGCCCATTCAAAACTTTGGGGCGTATTCTTGTACGCCTACTTGGATCCTTTGCCATAAGGAGGACTTTTTTATGACTTTAGGTGATTGTGAAGGCAACCTTGAACGGAATAAAGGAAATGGGAGAAGAGACCTAACCTATCCTGACAGTGAGAGTGATTTAATTAGTTTAATTAACTTGGTTTCCCACCCCGTCCATCTCCTCTTATTCCCCATCTGAATGGTGAATTAATGGTGAGTTATCTTATCCCTCCTTTATGTCAAAATACGCATCTTCTTGATGAGCTCATCTACTTGCTCCACTTATGTGTAATCATTTCCTGCTAGAGTTTTGGCTTTAAGTGCAAGTCCCAGATTCTGCTCCTTAGTAGTGTATGTTCGCAAAGTTCAACTGGGTTTCTTTTGGAGCTCCTTTTGCATTCAATGATCCCTGTGAATTTCCTGAATCTCCTTTTCCAGGTCTACCTCAGGACTGGTTTTTAGGACCCCTTCTCTAAGGTGGTTGATTACAAATCTCTTTAAGTCACTGGCTTTAATGCCTTCCGAACATTCAATATCCTCAAGCTATTTGACGAGAGTGATTTTCCAACCTTTCTATGTCATCCTGTAGGCTCTGATTTTGCTGTTTAAGAGCTATCATCTCAGAAGCATCATTTGTAAGTTCACAGTCCATTTTATCCATTTTTATATCTAATGCCCTCATCCTCTGAGTAACATCGTCCAATATGGCTTCCAAAGTTTGGCACACCCCCAGATGTCTTTCTGATTTGATTTTGAGACCTCAAATCTCTTATGAATCACAGAACAAAGATCCAGAAGTAAATGCTCAAGGGAGGCCACGCCAGAAGTTAGGAGGTGCTTTCACCCGCTTGACTTGATTACCCAGAACTCTCTTCCTCACCCATAGGCCATTCTACCAACCTTGCTAGTACTCTAAAGCGCATTCTGTACTGGAATACCTTGGTTAAGTACAGTAAACACACCGATGCCTGTATTAACTTATATAACAGGCCCCATACTGTTGGTTTTATTACAGCTCAGGTCCACTTGATCTATTAGGGCTTGTGTGAGTGTTCCTGTATGTTCCACCTAAATGTCTGGGGCAGGGCGAAACTCCTCTCTTCCCTAGGGTGTTACCAGGTCTGCTTGAGCGGGACCATCTCCAGCAGCCACATTTAATGCCCATTATCTTGAAAAAGGAATTGAGCAATTGAGTAACTCTAGAAGAGATATGAGGGTTTTTACCCCTTCCTTTATCTGCACCTTGGGTGCTGTTGTAGATGGTTGTTTACTGAAGGGTAATATAACTCTGGTTTTCTTGTGAACTTTTAGGTTTGATTGGCACCCAGTCTCTAAGGACCCCCAATGGGCGTCTGTAGATGCTAAACAACCTGTCTCCACCTTTCTTAAGAAGAGGGAACCTTCCCCCATGCAACATCACAAGTAATATCTATTTTGACCTCACACTATTGTTCTTTCAGTGTCCACCTGGGTAGTGTTCTTTTTTGCCCCCATATATAAAGATAAATATGAAAAATATCCTGTACCTGTTTCTTTAGTTGGGACCTCACTTCTTTCCCTGCAATGACTCAAATTAAGTGCTGATCCCCAAATCAACTGTATCACCAGATTAACCTGCACAACTCTAGAGATCCCCAGGAGATGCCTCCAGCACAGCTGTGGTCAGGGAAGGCTGATGACTTGTTCTGCCTCTGCAGGCTGCACCTTCAGGCGTGACCTGTATGAAGGTTTTCCTTTGAACAACAGAGGCATCAGACAATCAGCATGGTGAAAGCTCCGGATTACGGTGAAGTAACAGCTTTAAACCTCAAAATTATGCCTTTTTAGGTCTTGCTCTGAAAGCCAGCGCTTTAGCGCTGGCTCTGAGCGAGACGTTTGGTAGTGGGCTTGCAGAAATGTGACCACAGCTTTTTGGCTGGCATCGAGTGTGCGGTTACGCGCACAATGACGAGCAGAGGCGCCATATGGCTTTCCTCTCTCGTCATGGTGCGCGCACATCGCACACCATTTGCCAGCCTGCTTTCACTTTTGCCTTGTAGACGTGCACGTGCACAGCTGCTGCTCGCACTCCCTCCTCCCTTCTCCCCCTCCCTTCTCGCCCACCCCTTCTTGTCACCTCGGCTTGCACTCACCCCTCCTTTCTCACCTTTCGGCCGCTTTGATGTTCTCAGTGAGCCGCGCGGCCAATGCTTGTCTAATGTTGTAACTTAACAATCCCAAATGTAGTCGGGTCTCTGACGGATAATTTGTTTTGAATTGCAAGTTAGCCGAGTGCTCCGAGGGCCTGGGTTGTAACGCGCGGTCTCCTCGTTGATCTGTCTCTTTACTGTGCGTCCTTCAAAAGACACGGACTTAAGTGAAGCCTCCCTTCATTTTAGGAAGGAAGCGGGAGACAGTTGAGGCGTTCTCTCATCCTCCGCCTTCATTAAAAACGAGTTGTTTCGGGAGCGTTGTCTTGAGAATCAGTGGGACGCGCTCTCGACGGCATTCAGGCACGACAATAGAAACGGGACTACATGGTTAGTGGACATGTTTCCTCTGGCTTAGGCCCTTTCTGCAAGACGTGTAGCGCGATGCCGTGACAAAACGAACAGTGCGAGCTAGTAGGAAGAGACCCATTACGGGCAGCTGATTTCTTAGATTTTTCCTGGGTTTTTGGTATTCCTTTAAAAAAAAAAAGTTTGAAGCCCTTATACAAGTTTTAAAAGCCATAGATAATTTGTCTTAACTCTGACAGTTATGTCTAATTAATGAGATGCAAGAAACTGCTGAGCCCCCCCTCAATTAAAATGTATTTAGGAGGTACTTTGACAGGGAATTTAAGTCTTCTCTGAAGGAGGCGGTAGAAGCCGTTCACAGTAAAAGAACAAGCATTTGCAATGCAATAGGTCTCGCATTTAGGCGAGTTTACTATTGGCATTGTAAATGACAATGCCTTTTATTTATGTTTTAAAAACGAAAACAAAAATAAAAGGCATTGTCATTTGCAATGTCAATAGCTCAAACTCACGTAAATGCGAGACCTATTGCATTGCAAATGCTTGTTTTATATTTCACTCTATTTCTATGATCGCTACTTCGATATGCAGTTTGCTGAGATTGAGACTTCCTTACAGGGTCTCTTGCTGAAACGTTATGAGAACTCCCTCTGAGCTGATCCTCAACCAGGTGCTAGCCGGCCGCCATGTTCCCCAACTTCAGCCACTGCAGGAAACACACTTGACTTTATCAGAGAGCAAGGCCCTGTTTGGTAAACAGAGTTGGGTGCACCAAATTGTAAGCACAGATCTATCAATCAAGCACAGAACTATCAATCAGTTCTAAGGGAGTGGCTCTTCTCATCCATAAAAATGCTGGTATAGACAATTTAGAACACAAAACAGATTCAACAGACAGATGGGTCATTGGGGAAACTAGTTGCGGGCAGACAAATTTTACTTGTGCAGGATTTTCTGGTCCACACTGCAATGAAACATCTCTTCTTAACATTTGTAGTTTGAATCTACTATAGTTTCCAGCCCCCATTGTGATTGGAGGTGATTTTAACACCCTTTGATCAGTGAGCTGGACAGTTAAACTAAAAGGCAGTGGGTGAATACCCCTAAGGTAGGGGTCAACTATGGAGTCTGATGCAGGATTTTGGTTGCTGTGATTCCTGGATCAAAATATCTGGTTTAAACAGGGCATATAACATTTACAGCAAAAAATATCATATCAAAGTTTCTCCAGAATAGATCTATTTCTCGTAGACAATACTTTAGCACACAAAAATGAAAGAAGTAAGACATCTCCAGGTTCATTGTTCTGACCACTCATCTTTCCTCCTAACATTACAATACATTGAAGTAAAAACTGAGTTTAGATGGACAGAAAACTTGATACTTCTGTCAGATCCCAAGATAATACAAGAGCTGGAACTGGAAGTCTCAGAAACATTTATGAAACACACTCACTGGATGATGTAATCAGTGATGTAATTTGAGATGTCATCAGTGATGTCATCAGTGATGCCACTGACCATGTCATGAGTGATGTAATATGTGAGGTCATAAGCAGTGTATTGTGAGGGCGTAAGTTATAGTTAGCCCAGGTAACTATAACTGATGAATTTCAACGGTTTTGTGTGTGTAAAATCTCAACCTAACTATAATGTCTCTTCACCTTTGTGAGAAAGATAATATCTATGTAGGTTTTTAAAATTAATCAATTTGTGTCTGTGATTGATGGAGACGCGTTTAATTTGCTCGCAGCAGTACTTCCATATCTGGTCAGTTAGCGGTATTCCCAGCTCCTTTTCCCAGGTTTCCCTTACTCGGGTGGTCGTGTCCAGTCGTAGTGCCAAGCAGGCACAGTATAATTTGGATGTCATATGCCCCCCATCAGATGCTTTTATTACTAATGATAAGGGCGGGAAGTCTTCTGGTGGGAGAGGGTATGTGGGAAATAAAGACCTGAGGGCGTTCTGGATTCTTCTAAAGTTGAAGAGGTCCATATGGGAGACATCCTGCGCCTTAGAGGTGTCCGCCAGTTGTATAACATGGCCATCAGGGAACAGGTCGCCAAGAGTGGACAGTGAATGTTTCGTAAGTGTGCGCTTAACTATGACTTCTCTTGCAGGAGGGATCCATGGGTTATCTAATATGGGGATGGCCTCGGCATAGAGGAATCCTCCGCGCAGTATGCAGTGCATCCTACGCCACGCCCAACAGGTTGTTGAAACTGTCTGTATATCTGTGGTTTCTAGCGGGATGCCACGCAGGAGTAATTGGGAATGGAGTAGGCCATCTAGCTGGGTGCGCTCTAGTCGTATATATGGTATGCACGCGTAGGGATGATACCAGTGGTATGTATAGTGACACTGCGCTGCAAGGTAGTAGAGGCAAAAGTCCGGGACACCCAGTCCTCCCCATTCAGAAGGGAGGGTCAGTTTTTCCCAGCGTATTCAGGGTCGATTACCTGCCCATATCAGCCGCAGCAAGAGGCTACGAAGGTTTTTGAAGAAAGTTTGTGGGATAGGAATATTGATAAATAGATATAAATAGCGTGGCAGTACCACCATCTTAATAATGGCTATTCGCCCCATTAGGGAGAGGGGTAGTTTTATCCATCCCTCCACTTGTGCGGTCAACGTGTCTATTGCCGGTCCATTATTGCATCTGAGGATCCTGTTCTCTGTCTGTATGCAAGTGTATACCCAGGTATTTAGTGCCATCTGATGCCCATTCAAAGGGATATTCTGATGATATGGGTTGGGTGGAATCTGTGAGTGGGAGTATTGCTGATTTGGCCCGGTTGATACAGAGCCCTGATAGTCAACCGAATTGTATTATCTCCTGCATGAGTGGGGGTAGATTGTCTTCGAGGTGTCGTATAAACAGTAAAATATCGTCAGCATATAGAGACAATAACAAGAGGCCATATGTGAGCTGTAGGCTGCGTTGAATATGTTTATCTTGTAGGGTCCTCACCAATAGGTCGACTGCGATAATAACAAGCATTTGCAATGCAATAGGTCTCGCATTTGCGCAAGTTTAAGCTATATGCATTGTAAATGACAATGCTTTTTATTTATGTTTTCAAAACCAATACGTAAATAAAAGGCATTGTCATTTACAATGCAAACACAAGGAGATGATGGACGGAGCGCTGAAACTTTTCAGACACTCACCCCCAGTCACAGATCTGGGTTGAATCCATCATCGTTCTTTAGCTCACTTCGCCACCCCAGTTCAGACACAGCTATATGCAAATCAGTCTTGACCCTGTGCCTCATGGGAACAGTCCAGCCCGAACTGCCAAGCCATGTCTTCCCTGGACCGGAAACAAGCATCCTGGGACCGGTTTCGGGCTAACAGCCCTCATCAGCCAGGCTAGCTTGAATCAAGTGGCAAAGTGAGCAAGGGACCCATGTCTGGGCATACCCTGCCAACTTAGGGCGAACAAAGCAAACACAAGGAGATGATGGACGGAGCGCTGAAACTTTTCAGACACTCACCCCCAGTCACAGATCTGGGTTGAATCCATCATCGTTCTTTAGCTCACTTCGCCACCCCAGTTCAGACACAGCTATATGCAAATCAGTCTTGACCCTGTGCCTCATGGGAACAGTCCAGCCCGAACTGCCAAGCCATGTCTTCCCTGGACTGGAAACAAGCATCCTGGGACCGGTTTCGGGCTAACAGCGCTCATCAGCCAGGCTAGCTTGAATCCAGTGGCAAAGTGAGCAAGGGACCCACGTCTGGGCATACCCTGCCAACTCAGGGCGAACAAAGCAAATACAAGGAGATGATGGACAGAGCGCTGTAACTTTTCAGACACTCACCCCCAGTCACAGATCTGGGTTGAATCCATCATCGTTCTTTAGCTCACTTCGCCACCCCAGTTCAGACACAGCTATATGCAAATCAGTCTTGACCCTGTGCCTCATGGGAACAGTCCAGCCCGAACTGCCAAGCCATGTCTTCCCTGGACCGGAAACAAGCATCCTGGTTTCAGCACTCCGTCCATCATCTCCTTGTGTTTGCATTGTCATTTACAATGCCAATGGCTCAAATTCTCACAAATGCGAGACCTATTGCATTGTAAATGCTTGTTTTCATTGGCTGGGGGCAGTCGAAGGGTGTTGGGGGCAGAGGGGGTGGGAGGAAAGAGTTACGTTTAAAAGGTAAATGTAGAGGGTCGGTTTAAATGAAAAGGGCTGTAGGAATCCTCCCGGGTAAATTAAAAAGAAAAACTTACTCTCTGCATTTTAAATAACAAGCATTTGTAACACACGGCCAACGGGAGAGAGGACGTGAGAGCAAAGCAAATGGGCAGCCTGTGAAGATTTATGGCCCGATGAGGGAGATAAGCTATGCTTGGTGTGGGGATGTTGTGAGGGCTGGAAGGAGGGGCCCCAGAAGAGAGACTTCGGATGCGAGGCGCTGTATGTTTTAAGTGAATGTGCTTGTCCTCTGCTGGCTGGTGCTCAGGGAAACAAAAGAGAGGAAGGGGTTAAGGGTGGCTGCATGGTGGGAGGGTGACTGAGGGAAACTGAGATAACCCACCCCTAAACAAAGCTGATGCATTTGGAGCGGCGATGTGACATGCAGACACTTCGAGTATTAAAAGCATAGAGTAAGAGCTTAAATAGGTGGCAACGGGTTTTATTAACTTAAATAGCGTCTACTTCATAGAGATGACAGCATCTCTGGTTCCCGACTGCTTATATATTATGAGAACAGTTACCAACAAAAAGCTGCAGCAAAGGAGCATTGCATTTCACAAATATTATTTCAATGCTGGCTGGGCAATAGTGAAATAGGTAGATTTCCTGGCAAGGGAGGTTGTTTGGAATTCTGGTGGAGTTGGGATGGAGTCAGTCGCATGTGCGGCTGGCTACTGTAGTGTTGGGCCTCAGGCCCACATTATGTAAATGGTAGACACAGACACCAGGCGAGGTAGTGTGGTAACTGGCCACGAGCACGTGCATCCGGGCCCTTTTATTGTGGGGCCACGTCACTCGTGACAGCCGTGATGGATGGGTGTGGGGGTGCAGTGTGTCCAGCCCTCAAGGGAGTGGCTGGGGTTACAGCTTCCTGCCGAACACTAGAACGTGTCCGGCAGGACACTACATTCCTCCCCAACTTTATTGAAGAACAAATAAAACCTTAGTCCAAACCTGTGGGGACAAAACAAACAGTTAACAGAAATACCACAGGGTCCATCAGTCTTCTGGGTCAGGTGGCGGGAAGACATCAGACATGGGCCGGGGGCTCGGCCTGCAGCAGGACCATCTCGGCGGGCACTCGTAGTTTAACCTGAGGGGCTCAGGACCCGACCGCTGGCTTGGAGACGTCCACTGCATACCGTCGGCTCACAGATGACGACGTGTCTTGCAGTCTTGCATGGCTCCGCTCTGCTGACGTTGAGGATGGTCTGTGGTGAATTCTAACAGTTCATATAGTGGGTTGCGTCATGAACATGGATGGAGTCCCTGGTGAGAGTTCCTGGAAGTGTTGCCTGATCGATTGTCTCTGTGGAACCGCTTGGCTGTAACCGATAACCTGTCGGTGGGCAATGTCTCTTCTCACTCTCCCGCCTGGGGAGGCCCGTTGTCGGGGTTGCTGCGGGACTGCAGGAAGACTGCACTGGGGGTTGCTTGTGTGCCGACTGGGGGAAGCTGCAGGACGACCAAGGAGCCAGTACTGAGTCTCACGCACAACCCGCGAGGGTAGATGGGTCTTGGTTAAGACTTGCTCTCGCTGCCGCGGTTCAGGTGTGTGCCAGGTTCCCCGGTTTCTTTTGTTGGCTGGTGTGGCAACCAGGGGGGACTCCAGTCCATTGGTACTCTAGGAGTGATGTTGTGTGACGCTTGTGCTGAGGGCTGGCATGATGGCGGAGGCCAGCCCGGTGGTGAGTCGGAGTGGCAGGTGGTGGTGACTTGCTGGGAGAGTTGACAGTTAGGAGGGACTTAGCTGCCAGGTGTCTCCGTCGTGCTGAGATTGATCTTTGGTGGCGGCTTGGCACGGCGAGTGTGCAGATCTTTTCTTGCCTGACTTTGGGGCCACTGCCGACTCCATCTTGAGGCGGTGTGAAGAGGGACACTCTGTGCTGATCTCCACCCATGGCATCTGCGGCCTGGAGCAGGGATGCCGTTGACTTGGACTGCCGACACTCTGGGCTGGACGGTCGCCTGGGGAAGTGTTGGGGAGAGACGCGGATTGCGCTTGCTGCGGCTTGTGCTTGGTTCTCCCGTGAGGCTGTGTCCAGGGACGTCGGTCCGCCTTGGTGGCTGTATGGTGTGACTGGGTGTGCTCTTGGCTTGCTGTGTGAGTCCTCGGTCTTCTCCTCCTGTTGGTCTTTTCACCACACCTGTGTTCGTCCAGTTTTCGGTGTGACAGGGCTGTCACTCTTCTTCCCTTTTGTGTGACATGGCTGTCACTCTTCTTTTCTCGAGGGTGTTGCAGGGCTGTCACTCTTCTTCCCTTTTGTGTGACATGGCTGTCACTCTTCTTCCCTTTTGTGTGACATGGCTGTCACTCTTCTTTTCTCGAGGGTGTTGCGCTGGGACCTCGAGGCGGCGCTGTCGTGGCGCCTGCTTCTGCCTTTGTTCCGGCGTGCTTGTCAGGACTGGTCACTTCGTGTGATGTGCTCCTTGCTTGCTGTGCGACGTGACGTCTGGTCACGTGTCGCCATGTTGTCGGAGCGCCTGTCGCTGTGGCGGCCTGCCACGTGGGGTGTGGAACTCCTCTCTTGCCTGTCGTGGGTCACTGCCGACTCCGTCTTGAGGCAGTGCGAGGGAGGACACTCTGTGTGGTCTTCGGCCCACTGCGGGGCTTCGTTGGTGCAGTAGAGATGTGGTTGCTCTCTGTGCTGCATTCAGCAATGCTTCTTTGTGGAGATGTCTCTATCTCCCGGGCGCCTGCCCGTGCTGTCAGATTCGCTGGCGCGGCCTTCTGCGCATCTCTGACTTAGTGCGCTCCATCTTCTTCTTGAGCGCTTTCTTCTGGCAAGCGGTGTGCCTGTGGTGTAGCTTGTGGTTGTGTCTGTTCACCAGTAGGAGCGAGTGATGCGATCTCCTCTCTGGCGGTGGCGTTGGGCAGCCACTGGTGGTGCGCGCTCTGCACCAGTCTTTCTTGTGCTTTTGGTGGGGATGGCTACCTTGAGACGTTGCTGTCTGGCTGGCTTTCCACCCTTGTTGGTGGTGGCTGTCCGTGTATAACTCTGAGTTTCTTGCAGCTCCTTGCAGGGTTTGTCAGTCTCTCCCCGTACTTTGCAGAGGTGGCAGGCAGTGCTCTTGCCTATACGATGCTGGTCTGCGCTGGTGCAGCTTAGGGCACCTTGGGGGCTCTTGAGTGTGGCAGCTACCTGGAGACTTTGCTGTCTTCGAAGGTGTCCTTGCTACTCTCACTTGCGGGGTGCAGAGGGACACTCTATGAGCATTCTTCTCTGAGGGCACGTCTTGCTGTGCCTGGTGCAGTCCATCCTTCCGCAGCTGGGTGTGAGCAGGCAGTCCTCCTTGTGGTGGCGGTGCGCGCTCTGGGATCTGTTGACTGCTGTTGCCGGTTGGTTAGCAGGACGCAGTGCTGTGTTCTGATACTGCTGGTCTGTAGGGTGCAGTGCAGCCACGTTTGTCACTGGTCTGCTGACATCGGCCGCGGTGGGCAATCAGTGTGCTGGACCACTCTTTGGATGCGCCGGTGTGGATCCTCCTGCTAGGATCACTTAGCAATCTCCTCCTGCCGATCCTGCCACTTCCGGCAGGGTAGTGGGGTGTCAGGGCCTCTCCTCCGGCCTACGGTGCTGCTGGGACTGACGGTCGTGGGGCACAGCTGGCTATCCGCTCTGGCCAGGCAGTACGTCCGTCCTTCAGCGCGTTGCGTCTGGGGAGCGGCAAGGTGGCGCTGCGGTCATCGTGGTGGCTTGCCCTGATTGCTGCAGACTTTGGGTGGTGGAGGGGCTGGTGTAGGGCTCTGTGCAGTGACTGTCTGTCTGTGGCCACAGTGTGGGAGCTGGGAACACCGTGAGGTTCTCTTGGTGCCAGGGTGAATTGGGCTGCACTCTATACTCGTGTGGGGGTCCGAGGCACTCCTTACCGTTCAGCCTTGTTCCTAGGCTGGGAGTTTACTGGTCGCAGCGGCTCTGTGGGTGCATGGGCTTGGATCTCCTTGCCATGATGGATGTATCGTCCTGTTGGTTTTGCACTGCAGGCTGTTTCTCCCTTGCGTGCTGGGTTGGTGTGGCCGCAGTACCACATATGGCCGCTAGGTGGCAGTGCAGCGCTTCAGTGTTCGGCCTGGCAGCCTTTCACATGCTGCCGGCCATGCTGTCTCAGGGGCATCGTGTAGGCAGGTGTCCGTGAGCCTGTTTGCGGTGTGAGCAGCACGGGGAAGGTAGGACAGTTTTCTTTCTTCCCCCAGAATTGTGGGCTCTTGCGGGGAAAAGCACTGACTTGAGCAGCGCTGCTGTCTGCCCGGGGCGCCGCATTCACTCCTGTGTGTAGCAACAGGGAGGCCGTGAGACGGCGCGATCTCACCTCACCAGGCTGCGGCACCCTGTCGTCTTTGACCAGCTGCTGGGGGGGGTTTAGAGGTGAGTGCCGGTTGGTGCGCCGTTATTCATGTGATCCCGGCGGCTAGGATGCAGGGGTTGAGAGCGGGACAGCCAGGCTGTACAGCCTCTCCACGTCGTCCGAGGACGTGAACAGCTTTTGTCTCAGGCCATTGCTGGCGGTGCCGGGAGCAGTCGTATCGCGTCGCGTCCCTTTTACTGTCGGTACAATAACGGCGGGCGGGACGGCCTGTGGGCGCCTCAGGGCATGGGCGGGGTACACCTAGGGTCAGGGCCTCAGGCGCTTTCAGCACAGCGCTAGAATCGGCAAGCCTCTTTCATGCCTCCTGGGCCACTGACCTTCCGCTGTCGGGCTGGCTGGCTGGCGTCAAGGCTGCAGCGGCGGCCGTTCGTGGGCGCTGCCGGGACTTCTCCCGTGACGCCGGTGCATGTGCTAGGTGGCTTCCTTCTCCCTCAGCATGGCCTCGATCTTTGTGCTGGCACATGGTATGATTGAGCCACCGTGCAGGCAACGCTGTTCCTCCGGGGTCTCGGAGGCGGTGACCGGGGACACGAGGAGCTCAGTCTCCTCCGCAGTCACGGGTGGCTGTAGACAGCTCGCCGGGGGTGCCGCCTGCCGGGCTCATTTCCTCCCCCACGAGGAACGATGAAGCAGAGCAGCAGGCATGCGGGGTTAGCAACCCGCCTCGTCGCCAATGTAGTGTTGGGCCTCAGGCCCACATTATGTAAATGGTAGACACAGACACCAGGCGAGGTAGTGTGGTAACTGGCCACGAGCACGTGCTCCCGGGCCCTTTTATTGGCGGGGCCACGTCACTCGTGACACCCGTGATGGATGGGTGTGGGGGTGCAGTGTGTCCAGCCCTCAAGGGAGTGGCTGGGGTTACAGCTTCCTGCCGAACACTAGAACGTGTCCGGCAGGACACTACAGCTACGTAGACGTTAATTGCACGATAACATAATATAGATGGGCCTTTGAATTGAATTTTCCTGTCTTTGTTATGAAGCAAAGCTTTATTGAGGTACTGGCTGCAGAGTTTTAAAATGCAGTTTGCCATAGTAAAACACGGCACAGCGCAGCTCTCCAAAATGCTGCATTTTGAAGCTTCTCTGCAGAGTTTTATTAAATTCATCGCGCAGCAAATGAAGCACCGTTTTAATCTGGGATAAACAAATATACATATTTAGAAAACTATTTCACGGAAACGTTTTTTTCAATTTTGAACGGCTTAAACATTTATCGGAGAAACAGACAAAGAAAGAGTGATCGAGGCAGGAGTAATGCCAGCGTGGCAGCTTCAAGTGCATGTAGGGTGGATTTTTGGAAGGTGCATTTTGCACGTATTCTGGATAAGGTGTTTTATTGTGTAAAAGCAAGAACCGGTTTCCCTAGGCTCCACAACTTATTAGTGATAATTATTGGAGAAACACATTTTAATTAGGGACAGCGGCATGGCTTTTACAGGGGTAAATCCAGGCTAATTAACCCGTTTTACTAGAGTCTTTTTAACTTTATTTTAAGATACTTAACTGTCCAAGACTAAAAGCACTCCGTCCCCCTCCGTAGCACACAAGCTTACAGAATAAGTGGTGCTTTGCTGTTGGCGTAAATCAATGTATAGCAGGGCACGCTATTAAAGTATGTTATTTTGTGCTGGTTTATAGCGTTAAGGAAAATACGGGTTTTCAGTGTATAATGGGATGAACTGATTGTGTTTCGCACATACACTATGGGGCTTGTCATGGAGTAAATGAAACACGTTGTGCGTATGGTGGAGGCGGTTTTAGGTCTTGCCTAGCAGCGCGCATGCGCTGCATAGGAAAAGACCATTAGCTATCGATTCCGTTTTGCTGCCAAAAACGTGCACGCATTCCATTGCTTTGAATGGCAATGCGTGCACGTTTGGCGATTCCCTTGCGGGAGCGAGCTTTGAAACCATATGGTTCCTGCTCGCTCCCCTAAGGGAAACAGGAGCAGGCCCCCTCCTCTCTCCCCTCCCCCTGCTGCCTCCTCCTTTGTTATTCATGTATTTACCTTTTAGTTTCGTTTCATGTCCGAAGGCTTCTCGAAAGATGGGGGATGTTGAGGCGCAGGGAGAGCAGACCGAGATCTGCATAAGATCACACTGTTGCTTGTTGTTTGAAGTCAGCACCAGCGAGGCTTCAAGGGAGGGCCCTGTCATGTTTTTTGTGGCCGTTATCAGTCAGATCTTGGCACGCCAGAGAGCCCGGGCCCTGTTCAGGGTAAGACGTAAGTAACATTACATCGCACCAAAAACAGAGCCGTCAGGGCTAATGGGGCCGCAGGATTTATGGGGTCTTTAAAAACATCAGTCCTGCGGCTAGGCGCACCGCGGCGGCTCATTGTGTTTACAGGAGATTTAAATCATGGTGGGGGGGAAGGGGGCGGCCATAATGGGTTAGAACCAACACAATGCGGAGTGCTGGCAGCGAGCTACCACAAATTATGGACACGAAGGAGCGATCGCAGTGTTTTCAATCAAATCCGCAAAAAAGGAAAGTCGATGAAAAATTGTGATCATTTGCAAATGTTTTAAGTAAGTAAAATGTTGGACAGCTATATGTTTAAAAAAAACCTTTACTGTGAGATTTTGGATGCTCCTAAACCTTTTCCAACCAAAACCGACATCGTTGGGCTTTTAAATGGCTAACACGTGCATGTAATTCGACATCGTGGCGGGTGTGACCTTCTTGCAACGTTGTGTGTAAACGTCCCAGTTCTAGACATCGGCCGGGCGTTATTGCCTCTCGTCAGGCCTTAATGACCATGAGTGACACTTTCTCCCGAACAAAATCAAGCAATGAAGACGAGGGAAACCTAGAAATTACACCCATTTGGGTAACGAGAAACTCTAAGAAGATCTGAAAACTTCTGCAAAGCACCAGAAATGGAAGGGCACGAACTTCGCAGAAGGGCCTCGTAGTTATAAATGAATGCCAAACTGCTGGTAATATTTAACCGGTTTATCGAAAGAGCTTGTGAAGAAGCGCACCCCAGCTGCAGACCACAGACCCCAACTAACCCACAGCCAAAGCTCTAGAGAGCGCAGTCTAGTGCAGAACTGTGAGCAGAGCTGATCTAGAAGTAACGCAAGGCACTCCTTTCTTTTGTGTAAATACCTGCTGCAAGTCCTTCTCAGTACCAGACCAAAACTCCTTAAAACCCATCCTTCACCTTGCTTGGAAATTCTCTTGCCTGAAGAGTTCTACCTTCTAGCGCTACAAGTGTGTTACATAGTTCAGTGCATTGAGTGCCTACTGCAAAGTGTTTGATGCTGGCCATCTCAGCCGTTCATCCTTTTGAAGTCGATAAGTAGATTACGATCTAGTTGAATGACACACCCGTTTTGTAGCCTGACTCCGTTCTGCATTCATGTGCTGTGTACTATTTTGCCATCCAGTAGTTGGGTACAGAAAATGTCTTCTATATAGGTTTTTTCTCTCTTTCGGCTTCACAGAGATGGAGTCATGCCAACTTCTTTTAATGTCGAACATAAGCCCATAGTTTCCCCACCCCCTCAGTTCCTTCAGACCATCACAGATGAGTAGCCATGCTTTACAAACCTCTGATTGATTGATTGATTGACAACCAGACGAAGTATCTTTTTGATACACCAACAATTAAGAGGTTCCTGGTTGTAGCATAGCTCACGAGGCATCCTTTTGAACCAATACACACAGCAGAGCTCAAATACCTTGCACGAAAAACAGCCTTTTCAATCACAGTCAACTTTTTGGTGAATTTTAGGCTCTAACCATCTAGGAACCCTAGCTAAAGATACATAGGGATTAAGTAGATCTGAAAACAAACCCACATTTCATTCCTAAGACTGTATAGCATTTCCTTGATGGCTCTTCTCACATCTACTGTGATGAGTGCTATTACCGGCTGCTTTTTTGGATGTTGGAAAAAAAGGTAGCTGACTACCCGCTTTGTTGCAGCATCTAAACAAGCATTGGCATAGCCAATAGGTCTCGCCTTTGGGACCTTATAAGTGTTTAGACATGCAACAGTTGAGGTTGTTGCACCAAGGATATTGTACTGCATAACTAAATACTTATAAGGTTCCAAAGGCGAGACCTATTGGCTATGCCAATGCTTGTTCTGTTTGTTAGAAATAGTCTGCCCCGTTTGTCTTTAATGGACGGCTGCTGCAAGTTAAACATTCTCTAAGACGGAATGACCCTTCGTGAGGGGTTTACGGAAGGCGGGCGGCAAGTCTGGCTCAAGACTGCACGATGCGCTTACCTTAGGCGGGTTCATGGTGTCAAATCGTGCCAGCTGGAGCAAGGCTCTGGTAAGGAGCACCAGTGGCGTAACGAAACGTGAGGGGGCCCCCCTGCAAAGTACATGGAGTGGGGCCCCCCACTCTCCGGACCCAGTAAGGAGCTTGCAGGCCAGGTGTCCACCGCCCGTGCGCAGTGCCGGAGGGGCCCCCTAGAGCTCGGCCACCCCCCCACACACACACACACACCGTGGAGGTTGCAGGGGCTATTGTTACCCCACTGCTTATTGCCAAGGTTTCTAGAAAACCGAACTCCATGTTCTAGAGTTATCTAGAAAATGCTAATTTGTATAATAAAAGAGAGCCCTAATCGGAGTGCAGTAACCCTTATGTCCCTGGGTCCTGGTGCCACTGTTCCTGCTGCTCTGATAGCTATGTCCCCTATTTTAGATGACTGAAGTGATGTGGCATAGGTTATAAAACTGGGAATGTAGAGGGTTGCTTTTGCAGGTTTACAAGGCATTGAAGAAAATTAATATTACATTAGATAAAGAGGTGAATCGAGCAAACAGTCAATTTGAATATTGGGTTACACAAGCTCTGGATGAGACAGCCCCTTGGACTACACAATTACCAAGAAGACAAAAAGCCTCTCAGCCATGGTATAATGAAACTCTACAAAAAGCAAAGTCAGTCTGTAAAAAGATTGAACGAGCATGGCGGAAAGAGTATGACAACAGGATCAAACAGAATTATAAAGAGGAATTGAAAAAATACCATACCCTAATAAAAAAAACACGTTGTGATTTTTATACAGATACAATTGAGAAAGCCAGCAACTCCCACAAAGAAATGTTCGCTATTCTGAAATCTCTGGAAACATATAAGAGTGCGGACAATGATACAAGTGCTTCTGTGGAGTACTGTAATAAAGTGGCAGACTTTTTCTCTAATAAAGTGTCTAAAATATATGATTCCTTCCCAGTGGAAGCACAATTAGGGTTGGACACAGAAATGAAATGTCTGTCTGATTTTAGAGGGAACCCCTGGAGGTTTTTAAAATACAGGAGTTAGAAGTACTGAAAACCACTGCAAGAAGTATTAAATCCGGATCTCCATTGGATCCTACATACCCAGAGAGATTAATGCAGGGTGAGGATCTGATCATGCCATATATCTCGGAACTTATTGAATGTTCATTTCAAACAGGAGAGGTCCCCCTGAAATGGAAACAGGCAATAGTCAGACCTCTGAAAAAAAATCAACTATAGACCAGCTCGTACTGGAAAATTTACGCCCAATTTCCCTACTCCCGTTTGTTGCAAAGATCTCGGAAAAATTAGTGAATAGACAACTTGTTGATCATATCAACAAAAATGATCTTTTCCACCCTTCTCAATCGGGTTTTAGGGCCAATCATTCAACTGAGTCGGCGTTGCTAATGGCTACGGAAACGTTGAGAAAGTTTGCCGATGAAGGTCAGACAGTCGCACTGATTATGCTGGACCTAAGTGCTGCATTCAATACTGTCTCACACACGATATTACTCCAGAGATTGGAGGAGTGTGGTATCAAAGGAAACGCTTGGCGATGGATGTCATCTTTTTTGTCAGCACGGAGTTTCCAAGTTGAGCAGCAATCTCTTAGATCTAAGGAAATGCCTCTGCCTCAGGGGGTTCCGCAGGGATCCATTTTGAGTCCTACTTTATTCAATTTATATGTAGGACCCCTTGCCGAACGAGTTGAGAAATATAAGGTGTCTATTGTGTCGTATGCCGACGACACTCAGTTAATTGTTATGCTATCTCAAAAAGAGGAACAGGCGGCAATCCAATTTTCTAGCTGCTTAGAAGAAGTATCTAAGTGGATGTTTGAACACTGCCTGAAGCTCAATGGTAGCAAAACGGAGGTGATGATTATGGGCAGGACTCCGTCTATCTGGTCACCAGTATGGTGGCCAGTTTCACTGGGAGATTTTCCTCTTCCGAAAATAGAAGTAAAAAATCTTGGAGTATGGTTCGATTCGAATCTGACTTTCGATAAGCAAATCCGCAATGTTGCAGGAAAATGTTATGGAACCATGAAAATCTTAAGAAAGGTTCTAGATCTGCTGCCTACAAGAACGAGGAAAACCATTGTACATGCAGTGATTACCTCACAGTTGGATTATGGAAACGTTTTGTACCTGGGGGCCACAAAGAAGGGATTAAAAAAACTCCAACAGGTACAAAATGCAGCAGCGCGACTGGTTCTTGGCCTGCCAAGAAGAGCCTCCATAAAGAAAGCACTGACAGAACTACACTGGCTGCCAGTGGAGAAACGAATAGTGTTCAAGGCTATGTGCTATGGTCATCGTATACTGCAAAAAAAAGGCCCGGGTACCTGCATTCCATGCTAGTGCAGTATTGTCCGAGTCGAAATCTGAGATCCAGGGACAGGGCTTTGGTCACTGTCCCCAGAATTTTTAAAGCCAGAATGGGGGCTCGATCCTTTAGGTACCAAGCAGCAAGGTTATGGAACTCTCTCCCAATGGATTTAAGAGTCGAGCAATGCGAAATGAAATTTCGCAAACAGCTAAAGACTTGGCTCTTCTCCAATAGCGGAACTATCTAGGGGATACAGGGGTGTCTCCGCAGTCATTGTCCCTCCTGTCTTTCAGAGTACCATTATAGCGCGGGGACGCACCGGCGGTGTAACCAGGCGCTTTATAAATGGCTAAACTAAACTAAACAAGTACAAATCTGAGAAACGTTTGCTTGAGAGGTGCCTTCTTAACTTGAGTATTGTTTACCCTTTTACAATTTTGGATCCCAAACCTTTGTGTATTTTCTGCTTCGTTCCAAGTACCCGCGAAGGAAAGTGCCCATGAGCTGAAAGCACTCCTACCGGTTACATCCAACCTGACTCTCCTTGATTCTTTCTTGTTCGTGGCTGCCTTAGCAGTCAGACACTTACAACCCGGTTAATGTTTGTCAGCAGTGCATTGAAGCTCCCTCTCCCCGGGTAGATTTGCTCCTACCCCACCCAATACCTCTCCCATGGCCCCACAGAGCACCCCTCGACCCTCCAGTCCGTCAGCAAGTCAGGCACTTCGACCCACCCGGGATCGCCAACCCTTTTCGGTACCGAAACCTGATGAGATCAACGACTCTTACCTCGCTTTGAGCCAGAAGTCAGCCCCTCTCCCCATCCCTGTTATTGTTGGCAATAACAGAATCCCTAAAATTGTCCACTCGCCTAGACCTCCTGCTCAATACTCCTCTATCCACCTAGCTCCCCCCATCATCGAGGCTCCCCGCCCTCTCTCCTGCATGCTCCTAAATTGCAGATCAGCAGTACAACACGCCACAGACATTGCTGAAGCTCTACTCGCTGAAGAAATTGACATCGCTTTCCTCACAGAATCCTGGCTCAATGTCCACTCCACCCCCATTCTTGACATTCTCACCCCTCCAGGGTACAACATCATCAGACAAGACAGGCCGATCAAAACTGGGGGGGGGACTAGCCATCATTCACAAAGCTGGAATACAGATTACCAAACTTAAACCTGCAGAATACCTTTCGTTTGAATACCTGGGTGTCGAACTCACTGCCAAGGGCACCTCATCCATCAAATTCCACACCATCTACCATCCTCCTGGAGAGCGTACCCTTTTCCCCGAAGAACTAACAGACCTAATAACACGTTTCTCCATGACAGACACAAAAGACGTGTTCCTGGGTGACCTCAATATCCACTGGAAAGACCCAGAAGACTCCACTGTCCAGAACCTATCCAACCTACTTGAAATATACAACCTCAAACAACTCTGCAATAAACCAACTCACAGCAAAGGTGCAACACTGGATGCGATCATTACCAACAATGAACTGGTCTCTCTGAGAGCGATTTCTCCCATTGACTGGTCCGACCACCACCTCATTCTGTTCAAGATTGACGCACTTGTCAGCCACCAACCTAATCGTTATGACAAACCTAACCACTGGACCAGAAACATCAAAGAAGTCCCTTTACCCAAACTTGAATCCAGGATTCATGCCCATCTACAACTCCATCCCTCCTCCTGGACCGCCGATGACCTCACTACACACTTTAACTCAAAAATGACAGAGGTTTTAGACCAAGTAGCCCCACTCAAACTCAAACAAATGAGGCGAACCAAATCTAAACCCTGGTTCAACGTGGATCTTAATAACGAAAGGCGTCAACTCAGACAAACGGAAAGGTCTTGGAGACTTAACCCCTCGACCTTGCACCTAACGCAACTTAGATCTGCTTGGCTGGCATACAAAAAACACATTTTTAGTGAAAAGGCGTCCTTCTTCCGCAGCCAACTAGATCTGGCGAAAAACAGACCAAGAGAACTCTTCAACATTGTCAAAAGCCAAACAAACTGCACTCCTTCTCACGAAATCAAAGCCACCAAAGAGCGATGTGAAAAAATTACCACCTTCTTCACTAATAAAGTCTCTAAAATTGATCAATCCTTCATCCAAACCGCAAACCCTCCTTCCCTCTTAACCTGCCCCCCTTTAACCACCCTTGACCAATCAGAAAGAGTTCTTACCAAGGACAATCAGGTCTGCCTCCAGCTAATAAACAATGCGCATTGGTCAGACTTTGAGCTAATGTCGGAAAACGAGGTCTTCAGTATAATTTCTAACCTAAAACCTTCTTCCCACACTATGGACCCCCTCCCATCCACAATTATAAAAGAACTCAACCACACCATTTCCCCTTTCTGGACAAAAATCAACGCCTCTCTCATCTCAGGCTGTGTCCCAGACTCCCTTCAACTAGGACAAATCACACCCATTCTCAAGAAACCAGGGGCCGACCCTAATGATCTTAACAACCTCAGACCTATCTCCAACCTCCCGTTCCTTGCAAAAACATTGGAGAAATGCGTTCTCCACCAACTCAACAAACACATTGATGAGTTCAACCTCCTCGACACCTTTCAATCAGGATTCAGGAAAGGCTGTAGCACTGAAACAGCTATGCTCAACATCTGACGATATTCACAAGGCTTTAGATGAAGGTGATGCCTGCCTACTCATCCTTATTGACCTATCTGCAGCATTCGACACAGTAAATCATCCAGCTCTTCTGGAGACCTTGTCGAAGCGCTCCAGCATTAATGGCACAGTACTAAAATGGTTCACCTCCTTCCTTCAACACCGCTCGCAACAAATTAAAATCAACTCCTGTCTCTCGAAGCCAACAAAAGTCACACTTGGGGTCCCGCAGGGCTCGATCCTCTCCCCGTCCCTCTTCAATCTCTTCATGGAGCCCCTCACAATCATCTTGAAAAAAGCTGGAGTGAATTACCACCTTTACGCAGATGACACCCAAATCTATTTCAAAATCAAGTCTCCCAGCGACATCAGACACCTCAATGTCACTCTAACCGAGATCCAAACTTGGTTCAACACTAACCACTTAAAGCTCAACCCAGATAAAACGGAACTAATCCTATTCTCTCCAAAAAGCAACCACCGACCAATCCAAGAGTGGCTCAAGAATCTGGTTGCCCTAAACTGCCCCTCGTCCTATCCGACTCAGTTAAGTCTCTAGGCATCACCCTTGACAAGAACTTATCAATGGAGGCCCACATCAAAAACTCTGCAAAAGGTGCTCTTTTCTCACTAAAACACCTCAAGAAATTGAAACCTTTTCTTCCCCATGATGACCTCAAGACAGTAGTTCAATCCCTAGTTCTCTCTAAAATCGACTATGGGAACGCCATCCTAACAGGGACTCCAAAAGCTCACCTAGCCCCACTAAGGGCAGTGCTGAACATGGCCGCTCGACTCATATCTGGAGTATAAAGATTTGAACACATCACTCCAGCTCTCAACTCCCTCCACTGGCTTCCCATGGAAGGGAGGTGTATTTACAAGCTGGCCTGCATCACACACAAAACCCTTCACTCTCCGGCCCCCAACTACCTGAACAACAAACTGGTAAGAGCAGGTCAATCCAGAACTCTGAGAAGCTCCAACTCACTCCTTCTTATCCCTCCGAAACTGAAAAAGAAAACCACCCAGTACCGATCGTTCTCTGGCAACGCTCCCAGGATGTGGAACGCTCTCCCTAGAGTCCTCAGATGCAACCCCTCCTTCTCCTGTTTCAAAAGGGACCTGAAACTACATCTTCTTAACAAATACTTTCCTGACCAACGTCAACTAACCTAGACTTCAATATCTGAGTTGACTCCTATCTCTCTTGACATTCAAGGATAGTTGGTGACCAGACTGTATTAGCCACCTTCGTTTGTTTTCTCTCCCTCCCCTGCACTGTTTACCTATTTTTCATGTTGTATTTTTGTATCTCTGTTTTGCTTCCTTACTGCCTTCCTACTATGTAATGCAATTTCCTTCTGTTTTTACAGTGTGTATGTAAAGCGCTCTGATACCCACGGGTCAAGCTAGCGCTATATAAAACTTTTTTTTTTAAATAAATTGAAACTCCATCACCTGACCTTAAAGATCCTGCTAAGTTAGTTGAGTTGTTACTTTCAGAATGTATTAATCTAGCCCTGGGGCCATTACATTGCTGGGGTTGGGCTTATTTCAGTACTTTATTGTTAAACGAAAACAGGATCATCATAAGTAAGCAGCTTGAGAGGGCCTATCAGATTGTTCTCAGTAACCAAACTGGTATTATCAAGTAAAGCACCTCCCAAAAATATTCACATCTTAAACAAAGCAAACAACACTTAACCACAATTGTGCATGTTATTAGACATGCCATCACCAAAGGCACCGCCAGCGGCTGCCACTGGAGCTGCAGCCTTCACACATTATTCTGCAGACAATGCTGTGTGCTCAGCCCTTGCAGCCTTAGTTTCCTCTCTGAGCTGAGCACTAACCCTTGAGACTGCTCTAAAAGACTCCAACTCCACACCCAGTCAACATTGATCTGTGTTACTAATGAAGGTATTGCGCTGAGTCCCTTTTTCCCTGCTCAGAAGCATCTAATCCAGAGTGGATGAAGATCCAGTCTTTCTCTGAAGAGAAGGTAGCTGAGCAGGATATTTAAATACCCACAAACCTTTATGTCACATCTACATTCACACAATCCTTTCTTCTATTGCTGCAATCTTTAAATGCGATTTTCAATAATTAGGCTGACTTTTCCTTACATTGTAACATATTCCACGTGTTTCGTTTATATTTAAAATAAGCCACTGTACCTTTCAAAGGTTTATCTTTTTCCTGGGATGACAAGCACTAACCTTCTTTTGTAAAATAAATAAATAATAGTAATACAAAATTTATAAAGCGCCTCGTTACTCCATACGGAGTGTTCCTGCACTAGAAATTAATTCTCCATTATAGAGCCAAAATGCACAGTCTACCCGCCCTAAATTTGTTTAAAAAGCCAAGTCTTAAGTTTCTTATGAAAGACTAATCCTGAGCATTCCTGTCTCAGATCCAGAGGCAGCCGCATTTTGGAAGCCAGAAACTAAAGGAACATCCTTCCATGGTTGCTTTTTTCATGATGGGGATTATGGTGAACGCAGCTCCGGCAGACTTAAAACTTCTTCTGGATCGATAAGGCTTCACCAGAGAATATAGGTAATAAGGTCCTTTATAATTCAAGATTTTATGGCAGAAGCACGTGGCTTTAAAGGACACTCTCTTGCTTAGCGGGATTTAGTGTAGTTTAGCAAGGGCTGGTCCCATGGAGGAGCGTCTCGTGATGTTCAGCAGCAAACTTGCTGCCGAATTCTGCACCCTCTGGAGCTTTCTCAACCTCCCTTGTGTGGCTCCGAGATATAACACATTACATTAGTCCAGTCTGGACAAGGCCAGGGCCTGGACTACTGTTTTCCTGGCGGCTTCACACGGAGAAGGCCCCTGATCTTGTTCAATGTTTTTAGGATACCAACACATTTCACCGCGAGGCTGGCTGTCTGGCTGTCAAATGATAGATTTTGTCAAACCATATGCCTAGGTTCTTCACTTTCGGCTAGGGAACAGGTACTGGTCCAAGTGCGTCTGGCCAAAGACTGTCAAAACTCTGAATCTGACATTTGTTTGCAGTTTACGTGTCAGTGAAATGCCCTGCATGCCCTGCTCAGCAGTCTGGAGAAGCACAGCCTGAAAAGAACATCCCAGTTACTGCAAGGAGTGCGCACTGTTTGGCTCCAGCACACCTCAAAGAGTAGCTCCCGGAGTAGTGTGATAAGTGAGCCATGCCACCTCCGTGTAAGGTGGAAACGGAGCCCCGGCACTGTTGGCAGGACCCCCTCTGGTGTGTTTGGGCCGTGGTGGTACAGATGGAGAGGTACTACTCCTCCTGGAGCTTGCCCATCCTGATGACATGCCATCAATCATGGCGACAGATAATCCAGCCACCAATTGACTGCCCTTTGGGCTGTTCAAAAATGTGAATGACATTTCCAGCTAACCAGTGACTGTAGGTGGCAGGCCCATTGCCCCAGTGGGCACCATTGCGCCAAGAGTGCTTACAGTATGTTAAGATTTGCTTCCATTATGCCACAGAAAGCATTATGGAGGACACCATTGTGCCAAGTATTCCCACATAATGTTCAGAATTACCATTGATGCAGCGCGTACAATAAAAACTATTCTCCTCCTAGGTCACTTATAGGTCATCCAGGGGCAAACTATATTTTCTCATATCCACATGACGATGGGGCCCATAAACATCGCCTAACACACACGCACACACCTGGATTTCCTTTATACCTTTACGAAAATCTGTATTCCTAGGAGAAGCATGAGAACTAAATGGAAGACACCATTTATGTACCGCTGGAAGGAGCCGGGATATCTTATTACCTTAACTTGTCGCTTTCTTTTAGTTATTTCTTAAGATATTCCTGCTCATTGTTTTGTCGATGAATCATTCATGTAAGAAATTAGTTCATAGTGATTAAGACCAGCTGAATCACAATAACCAATTACTGATGTCACAATCATTTATGAAAATAACCACTGAGTCATTTAATTTAAAGAATCTTAAATTTTATATAATTTTAAAAGCATGAGAAAGAATTTAAACTTTTGTTCAATTATTCATTCATTATTAATTCAAATATTTATTAAACATAATCAATTTATTGCAGAAAGGAAATCTTTTGTCATGAAGCAAAAACCCTAATTACCTGCCTACCTTCCTAATTTAGCCTAATGATTTCTAACCTAAGTTTAAGAATTAGAAATAACCTGATTCTCATACTCAACTGGAAAATTAAGACAGCAACAGAAACTTCAGCTCGTCAGCATCAGCTACCTGCAACCCGTCTCATCTAACAGTCTTTCAGCATCTCCCGCTCAGTAAGGGATCGATCAGGACCACCCAGCACTGGAAGCCACCAACACCAACACGACTCTCCAACTCCGCTCCTGACTGTGACAGCGACTCACTGCGATTGACTCGACTGACTCCCTCCCACTAAGAGTAGGCCCTCTTATACCCTAATTCTAACTTTGCTAACTAATTGTTGCAACATTAATAACACGCTTTTCTTTCATTGGTCCATGCATGTCATCTTATTCATTCTTTTAATCAAGTTCTCTTGGATCCAATGGTCCTTGGATCATTTCCTTTCTCATACGCTCAAGACATGTTTCCATCCGCTTCGATCAGTACATTTGTAACTTCTTTCGATACATTCGAGAACTCCGCAGTCATTGTCCTTTCTCTTAAACTGGTTTCCCACGGGTCTCCTGCTGATCACCAAGGCACACTATCAGTTCAATTAGGTCACATCAGCCTTGACCATTTCTCGCATCCTAGCCTCTCAGCAACATCACGAGGTTAGTTTTTCTCCGACTTCATCCCGTGTCACATGTCCCCTTGCGCCTGCGCACATCTTCCCACTGGCGGCCATTTTATATCGCCACTCGGTTATACTTTAGAAGCACTAATTTGAGGCAAACAAAACATAATTAAAATAGAGAAAAATAGCCTTTTCGTTTCCCTCCCGTCATCTACGTACCCCAGTTAGTTATTACCTAGCTGAAAGCAACATTTAAGCTGTTCCTTACTTACCATCACTATTGTTTTTGCAACGACACGTTTTATTTCTATGAAGCACAAAAACATGCATTTATTTTAAATTAGTACGCATTTATTTTTACGTTATAATTAGACACACGGACATCCATTAATAGATTATTTAGCACACACATTGGCATGTTACCTTTCCCACACATACAGTGTTGATTAATACATTTAAACGAACATTTTATTAATTATTTATAAAATTTGTTAGGGGTTAAAATTTTTATTTTCCCTGCTCCATCAACTCCCCCTTTGGTGATTTTTAAATCACCACATAAAACCCAAGTTATACTTCTTTTCAGGCAGCATCTCTTTTGTCCTTTGCTTTCTGTCATTTACACATCTGTTTCTTCTTCATCTTGTCTTTTTGTCTCCTTATACATGTTTTCTTTCATTTTCTCCAACTCAATTTCACCCATTTCTCTCTCTCTTTCTTTCATTATTCTGTTATTTCTTTTCATCTTATTTTGTCTTACTTTTCTTTTTATACACGTTATTACTATTTTCAACACCATGGCTAATAATATTACTACAGTTGCTATTATTATAACTTTCCCTATCATTAGTCTACTCATTCTGGTCAACCAATTTGCTACTGAAGAAAACCCTCTACCAAGTTTTCCCAAAACACTTTCAACCTCCAGTGGAACTAATTCTTTGTGCAAGTTTGTAATATTTGTAATATACTTCTGTATATTTTCACTTTTATCAGGAATGTAAGTACAACAATGTTGGACTTTCAACATTCCACAGACTCCACCCTCTTTTGCCAAAAGAATATCAAGGGCAAGCCGATTTTGCATCACCATAGCTCTCATGGCAACCATTTCGGTATTTACCATTAAGAACCCTCCCGCAGTATCTGTAGACAAACGATCTACTACTGTGGATAACTTCCGAATTTTAAATGCATTCAAAGATATTCCCACTGCTGGTATTAATGCTCCAAAAATATCACCTACAATTTCTGAAAAACTTTCCCTCTTTCTACGTGTAAAGCTATTAATCATCTTGTATGTTCCCTTTTCTTCTCTGTCCATATGAAAGATTTTTGGAAAGACCAGGCCTACATAGCAAGTTCCATACCAATGGTCCGGTAACCTGTAATAAGCTCTATTCCCACAAATATAATAGATACCTGGAAATATTGGATCTTTTCCACCTTTGAATCCCCAACCTCCCAGAATTTGATAATTGTCATGGCAGATACTGGAACCTACAAAGTAATTGTCATAGACTGTCTTATTTCTCCTAATACACAACTTTCCTGTTTGCGGCCAATCTAATGTCATTGCTGCATTTATCTTTTTCCCCTCAGGATTTCCTTCCTCAAACGTCCATAGATGTGTTCCTTCCTCTTTTATTGCTTCTTTTTGAAATGTCATTCTTCTTTCTTCAACCATTTCTAAAAATACCTTTTCTTCTTTCTTTAACTCACAGGTAAGGTTGTTACTAACTATTTCTTCTAAGGTTAATTTTCTATGTTCTAGAAAGAATTCTCCTAAAACCTTTGCTGGTTTTACTTTGTTAAGTTCTGGTACTACTGGAATGTTTGCAAAAATGTTATCTATGTCAGTATAATAAGATTCTAATCTACCTGTTTTTATAAAATAAACTTGCTATTACACTACATGTTATTCCATAAGTTAGAGGTAGGTGATGATAAGTCACACCTTCTGACACTGATGCAGGCAACTGCATACAAACATAACAATCTCTCACATCCATTGTCTCTACATATTCGTACAACAGTTTTGTAAAAACATTTTTTGAAAAGTCTGTTACTGACTTATCCTTATGTAACTCTGCACTACTTCTTAGGATAACTGGTTCTTTAATATTAGTCTCTTTTTCTGGTTTAGTATCATTCTTTGCTTCTATCACAGCTAAACTAATAGGAATTGTGATTGCTAAAACTATCCATATGGTCATTAATAACCCTGTACAAAAGCAGCACATTTTGCACCATCTTTTTATAAACTCACATTTATCTCTTCTATCCCTAGTATTTTCCATTTTTCTTTTTCTATTTGTTAAGTTTCAGAAAATTGTGTCACTACACCTCAGAAATGACTTAGATGCCACTCTGCTTTCAAAAAGTCTTTGCTTGGTACTTTCTTTTAATTCTCTCCAGAATTCTTTCGTTGTCACATCCGGTGATTTGTCACATCCAGTAAAATTGTCATGTCCGGCAGAAGCACTATAAGTCTTCACTTCAGGTTTGTTGCATCTCACCTTTTCCCATTCGACTTCTCAGTCTCTGGTTCTCGTGAGTGTTTTCTTCTTCTTTGTAATCTGTCAGTGCAATATACAGCCACTCAGGTGACTTATACTTTGCATTCACTTTCTTTGTCCTTTTGGACTTTTGTAATCTTTTTCCACTAGGTTTTTCTTGTTCCTTTTGACTTGTTACTTCATTCACTTGTTCAGCACTTTCGTCTCCCGCTCTTATTATTCTATATCTCAATTTTCTTATATAGCTGTTGGGCCAATTATCTCCTTTTCTTGGCCTTTTGGCTTCACCTTCTTTTTCTTCTCTTTCTGTTTTCCAATTTCCTTTTCTTGATTCAGTTTTTGCTTTTTCCTCTTCTCCACTTTCTTCAGTTTCTGTTTCAACTGTTTCACTATTGTCTCTTATTTTGAAACTTATGATCTCGTCATCTCCTACTGGTGGATCTGTCTTCTCCTTCTTGTTTTCCCTTATTACTGTCCCTCCTCGGTGTTCTTCCGATTTGGTGTTTTCCTCCCTTTCTGCTTCTAAATTTCCCTGTTCTTCTGTTTCTCTATCTGTCCCTATTGCTCCTCGGGGTTCTTCTCGATTTTCTAACTTTTTGTGTACTTCTTTCCCTACTTCATCTATTAATATTATTTCTGAAGGATTTCCACCATAACTTGTACTTGGTTGTTCATCTAACTCAATTTCTTGCTCAGTTTCTTCTCTAATTGGTTTATAATCCCAAGTTCTCCTTCGGAATTCTTCACAGTTTGCGACTGAATCATCAGATTCTGAATTTGTGTCAGATATTTCCAGATGTCGACTTACATGTCGATCTTCAGGTTCTGGAACTTCTGAATTTCTTTCTTCTTCTTCTTCTTCTTCTTCTTTAGAGGTGTTTGCCGTTGGGGTTTCCAGATGTCGACTTTCAGGTCGATCTTCAAGTTCTGGCACCCTTTCTCTTATCCTTGTTGTCCCAGCTGTTAAACTTTTATCCCACACTTCCAGACGTCGACTCACATGTCGATCAGTAGGTTCTTGAACTCTGATTGTGTGGCTGGCATGGACCCAGTTCTTCACTCCTGCACACTTGACTGCAGTTGTTGTCACTAGGATTACCTGTCGTGGTTCGTCCCAGCGAGGAACTAGACAGTTTCTTCTCCTGTGGATTTTTATACGGACCCAGTCTCCTGGATTCAAGTCGTGGGCTGGTTTTCTTTCAAGAGTGGTCGCATCCGGTCCAACCTGATGAAACACAGAACGCACCACATCAGCCAGTCCCTTGCAATAATCCAGTACTAGATCTTCAGTTATAGTTAATAACTTGTTGACAGGTACGTGTGCTTGTCTCATTGCTCGTCCCATGATCATCTCGTGAGGACTGAGTCCAGTTTTCTTAACAGGGATGCTTCTGATGGTCATCAGAACAAGAGGCAGTGCATCTGGCCATTTGAGTCCTGTAGCTTGACACATTTTTCCCAATCTGTTTTTAATTGTTCCATTAATCTGCTCCACTACCCCAGAAGCCTCTGGTCTGTAAGCACAATGTAGTTTTTGTTTAATACTCAATGCTTCACAAATCAATTGGATCAACTCATTTTGAAAATGTGTTCCTCTATCTGTCTCAACCGTGACTGGAAAACCATACCTTGGAATGAACTCTCGCAGCATAAGTTTTGCTACTGTTGTTCCATCATTCCTTCTCGTGGGGTATGCCTCCACCCAACGAGAGAACAAACAGACGACCACTAGAACATATCTTAGTCTGTTACTAGGGGCATCTCTATAAAGTCCAACTGCATCCTAGTGAATGGACCTCCTTCTCGTCCTATTGTTCCTAGACTCACTACTGTTTTTCTTCCTGGGTTAAACTGCTGACAAATAAGACATCTTTGACAAAGACTTTCAGCAATGGCTCTGAATTTTGGGTTATACCAGGTTTGTCTAAAAAGTCTGATCATTGCATCTCTCCCAATATGAGCTTGTCCATGGTACATCCGTGCCATGTCTGCAATCATGCTATCAGGCATAACTGGTCTTTCATCTCTGTATACCCACACACCATTATTTTCCTGTCTTCTACATCCTGCTTTTATCCAGTAATCTTTTTCCTCATCTCTTGCAGTTTCTTGTAACTGCCTTACTTCATCCCATGTCTCGACAGTATTAGTAAAAAGCAAAGGAGAAGAGATATGCTCCCTTTCTCTATTTTTGTTCATGGACACCATGTTCTCTGCACAATATTTGGCAATCTGATCGGCATAGTTATTGCCGACGGCTATGTAATCTTCGTTTTTCTTATGCGCTTTGCACTTCACTACAGCGATTTGTTTAGGCAACTGTATCGCCTCAAGCAGCTTTTTAACAAAATCTCCATTTCTGATAGGTGTTCCTGCAGATGTCAAAAATCCTCTTTGTGACCAAATCTGACCAAAGTCATGTACGATGCCGAAACCATATTGGCTATCGGTCACAATCGTGACTCGTACATTCCTTCCTAATTTACATGCTTGAATCAAAGCAATCAGTTCCGCAACTTGTGCAGACCTTATTCCTTTCAGACAAGACGCTTCCATCACAGTTGCCACTGTGCACACTGCGTAAGCTGCGCTTAAAACTCCTTCTTTTGTTCTCAAGCATGAGCCATCCACAAACATGACATAATCAGATTCCTTTAACGGTTCATCCTTTATGTCAGCTCTTGGTTTCGTGCAATATTCCAGCACGTTCAGACAATCATGATCTACTTCGTCCTGTTCAATTATATTTTCCTCATCTGGCAATGATGTTGAAGGATTTACATTCATGCATCTATCTATGGCAGCGGTCTTCAATCTGTGGGGCGCGACCCCCAGGGGGGCCGTGGAGGCATGGGAACGGGGTCGCGCTCTTCATTTGCGAAAAGAAAACATCCCAGGTGGTTAATTCCGTAATTAAAAGCTTTCCTGGAATGTTGTTATTCAGGGACTCTCCTGTGCTGGGAAATCAAGCCAGACAGACAGCTAAACACACTTTTCTACAAGTGTGTTACTGGTCTGAAAGAACTGCAAATGTGCACAATGAGTTAATCTGCAAATGTAAAGGATTTTCAGATTAACTAATTGTGCACATTTTCATTTCTTTCAGGCCAGCAGCACACTGGCAGAAAGGTGTGTTTAGCTGTCTGCCTGGCTTTGATTTTTTCAGGACAGCAGAGTGCTGTTGCAGTTACTTGATCAAATCACATGAAGCTTTTTGAGTGGTAGTGCACAGAGTTAACTAAGCTGTGAAGTGCTTGCTTTTAATTGTTGTTGTATTTACATAGTGCTTACTATCCCTGAGAGTGTGTTGAAGGGACAGTTATGTAAAAAAAATGCATCCATAGGGTCTGGATATTACTAAAATCTATGGGCCTCATTTACAATGAACTGGTGTAGCGTAGCTTCGCAAGTATTTTTGCTGGTCTGCCCTATGCCAATTCAAAAGGGCAGGAATGGACTGTATTTATAAGATACGGTGCACTCCTGTCCTTTCTGCCACTGCACAATTTGGTGCCTAGCGCCAACGCAGGCACCTTTGCACCATGGTGCAAGGGTGTCTGCATTGTTGGCAGGATTGTTTTTGTGCATGAAGGCACCCCTTCCTGCGCAAAAACAATCCATGGAGGCTTTTTCCTCTTTCTATGTGTGCTGCACATAGAAAGAGGAAACAATTGAGGAGAAATAAAGATATTTCTCCTCATTAAGCATCCCCTGGGGCAGCGTACAGTTTTGACACATCCTCAGGTTTACAGATCCTTGTAAATCTGGGAATGTGTCAAAACCCATAGGAAAACCCACCGCAACGCCCATGGAATGCCCCCCTGACGCAGTGTAAGGCAACGCATCGACTTGCGTTACGTTGCCTTACACCATATCTAGGAGGCCATGAAAAGCCACACAAAGTGACTTTGCGTGGCCTCGTAGATATGGGTCTGTACTTGCGGAACCAGAGTCCTCATAAAAAATGACGCACCGGCAGCTCAAGGGGCTTATATTGTTGCTTATTGCTACATTTGGGTGTTAAACTGGTACTAATGAGGTGCAACCACTGATTGACCGTTTCTCTGGAGAACATTTATGGTTGTCCATGATAAGGAGTACCAGGTTCTAGAATTTTTTGTCGGGAGGGGGCCCTTGCGCCTAAAATTTTTTTGATGGGGGGTCTCGGCATCAAAAAGTTTGAAGACTACTGATCTATGGTCACATTTTCAGCACTCAAGATGACTTTTTCGTACTTAGTCAGCCGACTATGTGTCATGTACTGTGTTTTTGTTCTTGTCAAAAGAATTTCTACTGAGTGGGGAACATATACTCTCAGTGGATACCCCATCACTATACCTTCACTTTGTTCTAGACTTACACAAGTAGCAGCAACTGCTTTCAGACATCCAGGCAATGCTTTTGCTATTGGATCTAAAACAGCTGAAAAATAAGCGATTGGTCTTTTTGTCGTTCCATGTTTTTGTACTAGTACTGAAAACGCACATCCATCTCTTTCACTGCAGTACAACTCAAAATCCTTCTCATAATCAGGCATGCCTAATGCAGGTGCCTCACACAGTTTCTTTTTCAATTCTTTGAAAGATTTCATTTCTTCTTTGTTTAACTCAAAAGGGTTTTACATCTTTCTTGGTCAATTTTTGTAATGGTTTTGCAATCAAAGAGAAACCACTTATCCACTGTCGACAATATCCAACCATTCCCAAAAACATTCTTACCTCTCTTTGAGTCATTGGTGCTCTCATTCCTTGAATCATTCTTACTCTTTCTGTCGCTATCTTTCGCACTCCTTTCTCAATTTTATGCCCTAAATACTGGACTTCTTTCTGACAAAACTGTAATTTTGAAGGAGACACTTTATGTCCTCTTTTCTCTAGATGGTTCAGTAAAGCAATTGTATCACTTACACATGCCTCTTTGGTTTTCGATGCCACCAACAGGTCATCGATATACTGCACCATCACTGATTTTTCTGGCATTTTCAAATCTTCCAGAGATTTCTTTAGAATCTGATTAAAGATTGAGGGGCTTTCTGTATACCCCTGAGGAATTCGGCACCATGCCAAAATACGCTCTCCAAACCGGAACGCAAATAATGGCTGGCTATCTGGATGCAAAGGAATAGAGAAAAATGCGTGACACAAATCTATCACAGTGTACCACTCAGCTTCATGTGGAATTTGATATAGAATTACTGCAGGGTTTGGCACTATTGGACAACAGGGCACAACTATTTTGTTGATCTTTCTCAAATCCTGTACTATTCTATATGTTCCATTTGGCTTTTTCAGTCCCATAATAGGTGAATTACATGGACTGCTCATGATTTCTTTTAGAAGTCCCTGTTCAATCATTTTATTTATCACAGGAGTTATTCCTTCAATTATTTCTGGAGTTAATTTGTACTGTGGCGTATTCGGGTAAGTTGTCCCTTCTTTTACTGTCACTTTTACGGGATCAACTTCTTTAATTAATCCAATGTCTTCTCCTGTAAAATCCCACACACTTTCTTTTACTGCACTTTTTAGTTCTTCTGGAAGTTTTTCTGCATCAAATGCAGGAAACAAACCATTCGTTTCAGGTTCCTGATTCATCAAAGTTACTTTATACAAAACATCTTCATCTAAAGTCTGAAATCCAATTCCATCTGGCGTACAATAAATTGTGCAATTCATCTTGCACAAGAGGTCACGACCCAAAAGATTTACAGGACTACAATCGCACACTACAAATTTATGCATTTTACTGAATGTACCAATTTTTACTTCCACCAATTCAGTAAGTGGGGTTTTAATCTGCTGATTGGCTACTCCTACTACTTGGATGTATTCACCTGAGAGAGGAAGGTTTGGAATTTCCACTGATCTAACAGTAGAACGGGTAGCTCCAGTATCGACAAGGAATGTTACATTTGCACCATTCACTTCTCCATCCACAAAGGGACCAGACTGATCTACCTCTAGAGTTGCGCCAAGCACGCACTCTTTCCCCTCTCCTGGGCACCGTCAGAATCTTTCATCCGGGTTATCCTCACTCTGACGCAACCAATACTGAGAAATATTAGCTGCTCGCGGCAACTGTGTTACCTGCTCTCCTCCGTAGAATCCTGTTTCTGTACTGTATCTTTGCTGGTTAACAGTGTTGGGAAGTGGTGGTTGCGGCACCTGACTTTGTTGAACAACTACCTCATTCTGCACCTGTGGATTAATGATTGATTTTCCGGATTAGGTTTAGGTGGGAATTTACACTCGTTTCTCCAATGCCCTAATTTTCCGCAATTATGACATGGCCATTTCTTCTTTGCTTCTTCTAGACTCACTTGACCCTTTCCTTTACCTATGTTAGGTCGCATTTTATTTTGTCCTGTTTCATTTCCATTATTATTGTCCAATTGAGCTTCTTGTTTTTCTGCCACCTTCACCTGTGCCCACATTGCCTTTTCTTTCAACTTACGCTGTTTACTCTCTATTTCATCACTACAATACTTAGCATACCTCAGCACCTCATCTACACTTCCATTCTGCCAGTTTATCATGTGTTGCTTAATCATATCACTTATTTCTTGTTTCAGGCCAAACACAAATCGGTATACAAAATGACTCATGTCTTTTTCACTCAACTCTTCATAACCACTATACTGCTTGAAAACCAATAACAATCGCTCATAATATGCATGTACAGACTCCTTACTTTCCTGTGTAGTTCTATCGATTTTTACCCAATCTGTCTCTTTAGGAGGAATCTTATTCTTCAAAAAGGTAATCACATTATCGTACTTCTTCATCACATCAGGACCTGGAGCTCCTGTCTTAGGATCTCTTGGATATTCTGTAGTTGGCCAATCAACTGTAATCTTACATTCTGACCACAAATCTGTTGGTACCACTATGTCAAACAATCCATCTAAATCTATCCACAACACTTTTGAGACTTTTACAAACCTCTCTACTTGTCGGTACCACTCAACTGGCTTCTCTCTTAACTTTGGAAAGTCATTGGTAAATGACAGTATGTCCTGCCTAGTCCAGGGAACATGCACGTAACTACCACCTGGAGTTTCTCTCATGGGGTATTCTTTGGCAACAGATTCTTTTTCAGTTATCATAAAAGCCAATTAACCTTTGTCTGTACTTTTCTCATTCTTCTTTGTCCATCTAACCTTCCATCTGTCCACATCACCCCATTTTCTCAACAACACAATTAACTCCTTTATCTGTGTCAGCCTTCCTGCCGTGTTCAAATTTTCAATATCCTTTTCACAAAAGTCTACTCTGTATGGTTTCTGCAACGTTTTCACTTTCGCAAAGTCTATTCCAATCTCACTGGCTACTTCTTCTAGTTTGTCATGTAAATTCTTTGCCCTCCATGTAATACTTTTGCACAGAAACATTATTTCATCATCCTGGTAATTTTTTATCTTTTCGGTACCAATTGTTCCTAGAATTAATTCTTCCATATCGATTTTTAACCTAATTACATCTAATGGTTTTTCTTCTGGTTCTTTTATTTTAAATGCCTTCATCCACTCATTTAACTCATCAGGAGTCGGACCTATGGGTGTATTATTTAGTTCTATCCAATTACTACTCTTTTCAGGGGTTTCTGTTGCAGATTCTGTTACCATATGCATTTTCCTACCATTGCACTCATTTACTGTCAAATTTGTAGGTGGACTTGGTCTGTAAGTACTAGCCAAATTACTTGTACTTGCACTTCGTTCCATCCTTTCCTTTTCTCTCTGAAATTGTGAACTCATGGGAATTACCAAAGATCGTTCATCAATTTTCTGATTCTCAAAAATGGGTATTACTGGACCTATTGTTACAGGCACAGTAACTGCTTCCATATTTTTCGTTAATTCTCTAATCTTCTCAGTTAGTTCTTTTGTTGTCCTTGCTAATTCGCTTGCATTGTCGCTTTCTATTCCTTCATTTTGAGAAGTTCTCATTTGTTCTTGTGACCTATTTACTTCAATTCTCTTTTCCGGACTTTTATTTCGCATAGTCTCTATTAGCGGCGCATTTGGTGTCACCACTGTAGAACTCTGCTGATACGGAGGTGGATTTCTATTTAAAATATCTTCCAGCAACTCGTCATCCGTTTCGCTCTCATGCATATACTTTTCTCTCTCTATATGTTTCTTTTTCTCAGTCCGCTTTTTCTTAGTCCCTTCCTCAACTGTAAAAGCTGGAAACAAACCTCCTGTCATGTTAGCACATCTCCATCGTTTTATTCTGTCCTCATGATTTATTCCCCACATTCTTCCAGGCATAAACTCATGATCTCTTAAACCTCTGAATCTCTCTCTCTCATACATCTCATCCTCCCATTCTGTCAACGCTTCAAACTGTGTCGGTCTAGGTCTAGGTTCTAGATTTGTCATCTTTTCTCGCAAATTTCGCAAAACCGCTACACTAAACGAACCATTCTCAGGAAAAGCTAAAGCACCATCATTCTTTGTATACTTTGCCCAATTTTCCAACCATATGCACGTATGATATCCATATTTCAGCATCATATGTGAAGCTGCTGATTTCGGCGGAGGAATTACTTGTCCCTCTCTAGTCACAACCTTTTTGTCTTTCTTAAAGAAATTCTTCAATTTCGTCGTCCATGACGTTCTCTCCCTTTCATACTCGTAATACGGCATGTTTTCTATTTGTTTTCTCTTTACGCTAACGCTGTTCTGTGTATCGAACTTCGACCAATTACAGCGCGACTCACACTAACGTACCAATCAGAACAATTTCCTTCGTCCGTGAACCAACCAATCCTAGCGCGGCACTTTTCTACGTCACTCCTGCTCTGTGTTCACGTGACTAGCGCACTATCCAATCCTAGCGCGGCACTGTTCTACGTCACTTCTGCTCTTTTACCCCTCCTTTACAAAATTTATCGGCAATTTTTCTTTTCACTGTTTTCTCCGTTAGTTACAACAATTCAAACAATTCCATAGTCTGATTCGCTAAACAAAAGTGACAGCTTTGTCCTTTTACACAAGAATCCTGTATTTCCAGTAGGCAGCGCTTACCTCTACCCTACCACAGAATTTTTACTCTCGCCGATAAAGTAGCACTTCCTCTACCTTACCCTTCTTTCAAACAAACAATTTACTCGTTTCTCTGGGGATAAGACACATGTGGAGACTAGGCTCCTGAGAATTAAGGCCAAAGTTTCACAAGTAAACGTGATTTGCTATCTCAATTACACACCTTTCGTACAGAAAATGTCCCTACTATAACACAACCTGTGTTATTACCAAAATGAATTCAGACCATGTACCAAATTCCATGTGACTTCTCTTGCCACACGTGTTCCACTTCCTACATCCCAGAAGCGTGAAAACTCACATATAACATAACACGACTCAACATATAATGTTAGTCATAAAATAATCAATAATCAATAAACAATAATCACTAAACTAATCTATAGAAAACCATAACTCTGCTACCAAGAAATCTGATGCAGCGCGTACAATAAAAACTATTCTCCTCCTAGGTCACTTATAGGTCATCCAGGGGCAAACTATATTTTCTCATATCCACATGACGATGGGGCCCATAAACATCGCCTAACACACACGCACACACCTGGATTTCCTTTATACCTTTACAAAAATCTGTATTCCTAGGAGAAGCATGAGAACTAAATGGAAGACACCATTTATGTACCGCTGGAAGGAGCCGGGATATCTTATTACCTTAACTTGTCGCTTTCTTTTAGTTATTTCTTAAGATATTCCTGCTCATTGTTTTGTCGATGAATCATTCATGTAAGAAATTAGTTCATAGTGATTAAGACCAGCTGAATCACAATAACCAATTACTGATGTCACAATCATTTAGGAAAATAACCACTGAGTCATTTAATTTAAAGAATCTTAAATTTTATATAATTTTTAAAGCATGAGAAAGAATTTAAACTTTTGTTCAATTATTCATTCATTATTAATTCAAATATTTATTAAACATAATCAATTTATTGCAGAAAGGAAATCTTTTGTCATGAAGCAAAAACCCTAATTACCTGCCTACCTTCCTAATTTAGCCTAATGATTTCTAACCTAAGTTTAAGAATTAGAAATAACCTGATTCTCATACTCAACTGGAAAATTAAGACAGCAACAGAAACTTCAGCTCGTCAGCATCAGCTACCTGCAACCCGTCTCATCTAACAGTCTTTCAGCATCTCCCGCTCAATAAGGGATCGATCAGGACCACCCAGCACTGGAAGCCACCAACACCAACACGACTCTCCAACTCCGCTCCTGACTGTGACAGCGACTCACTGCGATTGACTGCGACTGACTCCCTCCCACTAAGAGTAGGCCCTCTTATACCCTAATTCTAACTTTGCTAACTAATTGTTGCAACATTAATAACACGCTTTTCTTTCATTGGTCCATGCATGTCATCTTATTCATTCTTTTAATCAAGTTCTCTTGGATTCAATGGTCCTTGGATCATTTCCTTTCCCATACACTCAAGACATGTTTCCATCCGCTTCGATCAGTACATTTGTAACTTCTTTCGATACATTCGAGAACTCCGCAGTCATTGTCCTTTCTCTTAAACTGGTTTCCCACGGGTCTCCTGCTGATCACCAAGGCACACTATCAGTTCAATTAGGTCACATCAGCCTTGACCATTTCTCGCATCCTAGCCTCTCAGCAACACCACGAGGTTAGTTTTTTCTCCGACTTCATCCCGTGTCACAAGTCCCCTTGCGCCTGCGCACATCTTCCCACTGGCGGCCATTTTATATCGCCACTCGGTTATACTTTAGAAGCACTAATTTGAGGCAAACAAAACATAATTAAAATAGAGAAAAATAGCCTTTTCGTTTCCCTCCCGTCATCTACGTACCCCAGTTAGTTATTACCTAGCAGAAAGCAACATTTAAGCTGTTCCTTACTTACCATCACTATTGTTTTTGCAACGACACGTTTTATTTCTATGAAGCACAAAAACATGCATTTATTTTTAATTAGTACGCATTTATTTTTACGTTATAATTAGACACACGGACATCCATTAATAGATTATTTAGCACACACATTGGCGTGTTACCTTTCCCACACATACAGTGTTGATTAATACATTTAAACGAACATTTTATTAATTATTTATAAAATTTGTTAGGGGTTAAAATTTTTATTTTCCCTGCTCACCATCATTATGCATAATTAGATTTGCCCCATTATTCATTATTAGTACATGTTTGAATATGCACATCCCTCAATAATCCTTAATGCGAGCTCAGAGTTGCATCATCACTCAGTAATCCTAACTGCATACCCAGATTTGCACTATCGCCCAGTAGTAATCAGTACATGCTGATGTTTTCACAGTCATTTAGAAATGTCGACTGAATGGCCACATTTGTAGCATCACTCGAATTCTATTTTATGCATGGATTTAAATCATCACTTAGAAAGCTTGTGCATGATCACTTTTGTAGCTTCGCTGAGAAATATTGACTGAATGCACTCTTTTCAGAGAACTGAGATCTTTACTCACTGCCATAAGCATTCGCCTCAAGCCTGGGCTTGAGCCGTCTGATTCTACCAGTGCAAGTTTCTAAGGGACCATTTAAGTGTCACTCGTAACCCCCTAACACCTCTGCACCCAGAGTTACTGGTATCCCGAGTATTGATAGCTTGGGAGAGAGATAGAGGGTGGGATGTATGTATTTTGCTTTATTTCTTAATCGTCTAAGCTCTGGCACACAGTTAAATCTTAAAAACATAAAAATGAAAACATTTACACATCACCTTGACCGCTTTTCTTGTCTCTGTTTCTAATTGGAAGCCATCTGTACATTACGGTCGCCCGTTACTCTGCCTGCGCCGTGTTAGTCTTGGTAAATGAATGCTTTTAAATGGAATGTACCCTTTCATTGTTCTCTTTCCAATGTGTTTTCATTATCATGATTATGAATTATGGAAAGTTATTTTGTCTGTTCGTCATCCTTCAAGGGTTCTGTCGACATATACTATTCCTACAACAAAGTGATGGTGTTTAAATCGAATCATTTATGTTGGTGAAATATATGCAATGTACATTTCACAACTGAAACAGTAATACCTGATGCAGTGTGAAACTGAATGTTACTTCAAAAGGAGTACTAAAGTGGTGCAGAGGTATGTAGTGAGCTGAGTTGAGATAGAGTTGGGCGAGAAATTGAAAGTTGAAGCCTGGATCTGGCTCAACTCGAGGTCTCATTGGGACCTTGAGCCCATACCGAGCCGAGCCTTCATGTGCCTTCTGCCTGCCACCCTCGCTCTACCTTTATGGACAAAGAGGTGAAAACAGAACCTTAACATTTGAGATAAAAAGGAGAGACAAACAGATACCCATTCAGTGAATGATTTGTACAAAGTGGAACCAGAACACTTGGATTCATTGCGGCTTCCCCCTAACTAAATTGTGTGATCTTAGGCAGATATTTCTTTTTACCTACTTTTTCTTCACTATTGCATATGAAAGCACCTTCAAAAACGGGAAAACTGTCTTGCCTCTTAGTTCATTAATAGCACTATTGCCAGGGTGGGGGCGGGGCAGAAATGGTTATAAATTCAAGTTAAAAACTATCACTTTTGATAAGTACGTCTCAGACAGTGTTTCCATGTGATTTATAATGTCACAGCTTCCACTTATTCAAGAAGTATGATTTACATGGCAAACGTGTTGGCGGCTCGGCTCGGCTCGGCTCGTGCATGGGCTCTAAGAACCACCCAGACCCTTGGCTCGGCTCTGTCTTGGCTCGCACTGTTAATTTGTTGGATCGCTCACCTCTAAGTTGTGGATTCGTCTACCTACCTTCCATGAGATCAGTCATAAGTTATTGTCCGTTTACTCCCTCAAAGTTCCATGTTTAACTTTCCAATGATGTGTTCCGAGGGAATAGTCCCATTGTTTCCCAATCCCCAAGGACTGGGCGCGCGCTCCAGCCTTCCGTGGGTGAGCTTAGGCCTGACTGACGTGAGCAGTGGTTGTCCGTTCGATTCCCTGATTACATTCTATGACGTTTATCACAAACAACATTGTTTCTTTAATTTATGGACCAAATGAAACTTCGAGTAGAAAAAAGGTAACGGATATATTTAGATGTAGAATGTGTAGAACTGTGTCATGGAGAGCCCCCCTCTCATAGCTGCCAAAATAAAGCAATGAATAAGAGGGAAATATATAAATATCAGAATTTACAGCCATTTGAACAACGAGAAAAAGATTTTAAAACTGCTGCAAACCATCACTAGCAATTAGAGGGCACTAGTGCCCTTGTAATCTGATCGTACTGTAAAGCTGGGCATGACGGCCCCCCTGCTGGAGAGATCCTGTTTTATTTGGCGCAGGGCGCCGCCCTTGGCGTTATAATGAGGCAAATTGCATGCAGTGCTAGTCGATTAGTACGGCACCCCCTCCCTCCCGACGCTGTTACACTACAGTATTGAACACTAACGTGCCACTGTTGAAGAAGAGAGAGGCTGCTTGCCGCACAATAATTCCTAGAGTACATGAGGTCGTAGGCAGCCCAGAATGAATCCAATTTTATAGCAACCAAGCGCAACTTCATACCTGGCAGACATGGGATGTGAGAGAGCCGTCCGTGCTGAAATAAGTGTAAAGGCGTGCAGCGGTAAAAATCAAGTAACTTTAAGTGCTTGTGCTGCAACTTCTTGCTGCTTGCGGCGGCACTCAGTGGGACAGTCTAGCCATTGATGGGCGATAAACTAAGTGACCCTGAGTGAGTGTAGAACGATCAGACACAGGGCAGAGGGAGCAAAAAGACTGCAGAGAGGGGCTCTCACCAAACAAGCTCCTTCTGGCACCCATCTGATACCAAATTCCCGCCTGTCGGGACCTGCAACGGCAACATTAGAGATGCTGGTAAATAATTGAACTCCGCAAGGATTGTTACGTCGAGGGGATGTGGAGGGTAATTTTTAATGAAGTCTTGCTGGGGTTCACACTGTAAACTTAAAAAAAACACCTTTCTTTTCTGTCCCACAGCATGGCAGTGTGAACCCCACCCGTCCCCAGAGTGAATAAGTAATCACTCACTGCGGCGCCACCCGGGCAATGATTTTAAGGGTACTCACCAGCTGCACAGTCTGCTCTGGGCTCCATCGCAGCTGCCACGGTCCCGTTAGTCGAGAGCCCAGTCGTCGGGAATCACAACGTAGATTCATTATAAATTTTACCGAGGCGGTGCAAGCATAACTACCATTTGCCGCACAGAAACTTTGCTGCCTTGACCCCTGCCCTCCTGCGCCACAGGCGCCAGCAGGACATGACGTACCACGGCTATCGATTCGAAAGTCGGCTGTTGACACTGGGCGCAAACTATTACATTGTAGCCTGACAGCTCCTGAGGAAGTCCAACTGAAATGCATTGGGGGCAGGCGCAAATGCCAATGCATTTCAGTTGGACTTCCTCAGGAGCTGTCAGGCCAGGGTAACGTGTTGAGGGGGCCCCCTGGAGCTCGGGGCCCCCCCGCACCACGGGGGCTGCGGGGGCCTTTGTTACGCCCCTGAGGAGCACATGAACACTGTTGGCGTGCAAAAGAAATACTGCGTTTTTATCTGGTCGCCACATGGGTATATAGCGAAGACTACAAAACACAGACAGAGATACAAAATGAAGGCAATGTGGATTGAGGAAATACATAAGCATTTGGCGCCGGCCGGACCTGTTGAGGCGGTACGACTTTTATAGCCCTGCGGGTGTCCACGATTTCCAGCACTTCATGGTGGAGTGGGGACTGGAAGACCCCTGGGAGCGGAGGGCGTAGGCCGGGCAGAGCAGCAAATGCTGCGGAGGAGGATTAAGCATTGAAGAGGTTGCGTTTGTGCCAAGTTGCGGGAGGGCTCAATGGGAAGCGGGAGGGGCAAAAAGAGCTTCAAGGAGCACGCCGCATCGTGCAAAACAAAGGAAAGGCAGCACCTGCTTCATGCTCCGGTGATATTGCCCCGCATAATGCACACCCAAGAGCCATCTCTCACTCACGGGCTCCATTCCCATATGGAGAGGGGCACCGGAGGAAGGGCAAATTAAGTTGTGCGAGCCGCCCTGGAAGAAAAACAAGTAGTCCCTAAACATGACATAGGTACAGTTGCAGCGCAATAAAACTGTAGTTGGTCGGTGCTGCTTCCTGCAAAACGGAGGCAAAACGGAAGTGACGTATCAGAGCAAAAGCCAACCTTAAGCCAGATATGAAGAGCAATGCCAGAATCAACCAATGGCAAGCGACAGGAGAAATTACCCTCCATATTTGTGTTTACTATAGGTCTTGCGACAGCGCATGCGCTGTCTAGGCGAGACCTAAAAAGGAGGGGGGAAAGAGTACACCCTTGTCTAGTACCTCAGTGAATATGTATAGCATCCGTAAACGCTCCATTTATTCTGAGGCATGTAATTAATTTAGTATATAGCAGCATAATCAATGATATAAAGTTCGTCGGAATTCCTAGTTTGGCTAGAACGGCCTTCAAAAATGGACATTCTACGGAATCAAAGGCCTTTTCCGCGTCCAAGAGGGCCACTGCAGCTGGGATATCTGGGGCCACCTTTTTTAAAACTGCAAACAGTGTCCGGAGGTTAAGACAAGTCGAGCGGTGTGGGACAAATCTGGCCTGAGCCGGTGAAATAATCTGTTCCATCAAAAGTGACATCCTGTTGGCTAAGACCTTGGCTTGGATTGTATTATCTAAATTAAGTAAGGACAATGGGCGGTATGATGCACATTTACTGGGGTCCTTGCCGGGTTTCAATAAGATCGCGAGGACCGCCTCGCGGAGTGTGGTCGGTAATTCTCCCGTAGTTAGGGATTCATTATATAGAGCAAGGAGTTGAGGGGCCAACTGCTGCTTAAAAGCCTTATAAAAGGCTCCAGTGAGCCATCCAGGCCTGGCGCCTTAGAGCCATCTAAGTCGGTAATAGCTTGTGTGACCTCTTCAAGGGTTAGTGGCTCATTGAGGAATTCCTGCTGCCCCTTCGATAACCACACCATGGCTATGTCTGCGAGGTAGGAGGCAATGTCTGACTGATTAGATGTGGCGTTGGATGTGTATAGGTTTTGATAATAGGTTTTGAATTCCTGTATAATGTTTTCGCTGCCGGTGACAATGTCTCCAGCATCCGAGCATATCCCGGCTATATAGTTTTGCTTTCTATTTGGGAGCAATAGTCTAGCTAATGTGCGCCCCGGCCTTTCGCCCTCCCCATACTGTCGCGCCCTGGCAAATTTTCCCATGTATTTGATTTCCCGATCAGCCAGATCCCGGAATTCCATAAGAAGAGTGTGACGGTGGTTCGTCAGCTGTGTCCCCTCCCTTTCTGCATCTTGTTCCTGTATGTGAAGGGCGTTTTCAACTTTTTGCAGTTGTGTGCTGATATCTCGTAAAATGCCTGCATGTTTGGAAATGCACACCCCGCAGATATAGGCCTTGAATGTCTCCCACAGTGTCGCCTGGGCAGAGACCGTGCCTATGTTTAAATCGAAATACTCTGTGATGGATGTCAGTAGTTCAGTGCAGAATACTGGATCTAATAGCACCTCCCCATGAAACCTCCAGCTATAGGCCGTTGGGCAACTGTGTGGGATTTTTAGCTGCAAGATGAGTGGACTGTGATCCGACAGCGTTCTTGGAAGGATTGTGACGTTGTTTACCCATTGGTGAGAGGGACCAATAGTGCAGTCTAAACCATACGTCGTGTGATGCTGAATAGTAAGTGAACCCTGGTGCGGACGGATTACCAGTGCGCCACACATCCAATAGGAGATACGAATCAATAATATATCGGAACGCCTCCAGTGCGTGGGGTTTACTAGGGGGTTGTGTGCTGGTTGTGTCCATTCGGGGGCATTGTGTCATGTTCAGGTCCCCTCCCAGTATCCTGAGATCCTCCCCCAATCCATCCAGGTGAGTAAACAGCTCCCGGAAGAACTCTGGGTCATCAATATTTGGTGCATAGACATTAATTCTGAGGATCTCCCGATCTGCTCGTGTACCCCTAACGTATTGGTATCTGCCGTTCGGGTCTGAGTACTGAGTCTTGAGGACAAAAGGCACAGTTTTGTGAATTAGTATGCAAGTGTCTCTGGAGTATTAGCTATAGCAGGAGAAATACCTATGTGTTCCTGTTGGACTTGGCCCTTTTTGGCTAAAGTTCCTTACTCTTTTTGCCTTCCTCCTAGACCTTTTTCTGACATAATGTTGCCGACTTAGATGCTTTGGGCACTTTGCCACTGCTGATCAGTGTCAAAGTGCAAGTGCTCCCTGTATAAAGTGTTATGGTAATTGGTTGTCCATAATTGGTATGTTTGCCTTACTAGTGAAGTCCATAGTAAAGTGCACTATGTGTGCCAGGGCTGGTAATGCCAATGCTACTAGTGGGCCTGCAGCACTAATTGTGCCACCCACACAAGTAGCCCTAAAGAGAGATCTCAGGCCTGCCTCTGCAGTGCCTGCGCACAGTTTGTTAACTGCCTTGTTGTCCTGACAAGTGCACCCACTTACCAGGCCTTACCTTCCCTTTTTATGCACATCAGACACCCCTATAGTAGGCCAAGGTACCCCCCTGGGCAGGGTGCAGTGTATGTGAAAGGTAGGACATGTACTGAGGTGTGTACCATGCCCTGACAGTGAAGTACTGCCAAATTCGTTTTTCACTGTTGCAAGGCCATCTTGCCCATAGGACAGAATGGGGAATGCTGTGTCCCATGTTTCCAGCATATCTTATCATAGGCATAAGATGGAGAGATGGAGTTTAGTGTGCCTGAACTCAGAATGTAATATCACATCTTTTTATGAAGATGGTTTTTGAATTATGTGTTTAGAAACCACGCTTTCAGAAGTGGCTGGTTTCTTGTCTTAAACCATCCTGTGTGCCTCCGCCTGGTTGTATATTGCCTGCCTGGGTTTAGACGTGACAGGGTCTGGGAAGTGTCCTGACCCCAGGGAGGAGAAGGTGAGACAGCAACAGGCTGGCCTGCATTTGATGTGAGGGGAAGGAGTAGCCCCCTGGATGTGAAGAGGGCTGTGTTGCTGCCACAAAAGGATGGCTCCACCTCCTGCTGAGCGTCTGGGGCCCAGACCCTGACTATCAAAGGAGGAGGGTGTGCACTGGCAGGAAGACACCCAGGTCTGGTTTTGGACCGAGGTCAGAGCCCCTGAACACAAAGACTTCAAAGGCATTTAGGGGTATAAATGTAAGAGCTGAAACCCCTGAACTCAAGACTGAAATCCATATTGAAAAAGGATTGAACCTACTTGGTGCTCAAGAGGAACCTCTGCCAAAGAAGAACAGCTGAAGAGACTGAAGAGAAGGACTGTCCTTGCTGTGTGTTCTGAGGCTGGCCTGCAGTTTGCTGGTTTGACTAAGGAAAGGACAAGGGACTTTGCTGTGTGCTGTGTCCCCCTGCTTGTGAGGACTTTGCTGTGTGCTGTGTCCTGAAGTAGCATGTCTCCAAGGGCCCGAGGAGAGCTGGCCCCCTGTTGTGGAAACTCAGGAACACAAAAGTTTCCAACCGTGTCTCAGCGAAGCTGTGTGCGTGGTGCTCTTGCACGCCTGAGACTGCCGTGTGGTCCGTGGTACTGTTTACGAGGTGCCCCGTGATCGCATTGCCCCCGCAGCGTGAAACATCGTCCACGCTGCTGCCTTGCTGTTGTGGCCCGAGCCGTCATCGTACCTGAGGCTGGGAGGAAGGATCACCGCCGCCGGCCCGAGCCGCAACGTGCCAAAGGATTGTGTGAAACTAAGAACTGTGTCTCAGCGACGCTGTATGCGTGGTGCTCTTGCACGCCTGAGACTGCCGTGTGGTCCGTGGTACTGTTTACGAGGTGCCCCGGGATCGCATTGCCCCCGCAGCGTGAAACATCGTCCATCCTGCTGTATTGCTGTTTGTGGCCCGAGCCGTCATCGTAACTGAGGCTGTGAGTAAGGATCACCGCTGCTGGCCCGAGCCGCAACGTGCTAAAGGATTTCTTGAAGCTAAGGAAGCTACAAGGTGAAAGGGATCGTGATCGTTGTTCGTCGAAAGGAATCTGCCCAAGATCATCAACGACGGAGAAGGCCGCGCCGTAACCTGTCCGGCTGCAGCGTTGCCTAGCAACAGAGCCGCAACGTGATCGGGATCGCCCAGCGGGATGTCCGACGAGCGGGGAGAGAGAGAGAGCGAGGCAGCGCACCCCCCCAGGTAAGGCTTGGACTCCGGTCGGGAGCCGAAGCGTGTGTGGCCTGGGGAGGCGTGCAGGAGGAGTACAGGAGTGCTCCGAGCTCTCTCCCGCTGCACCGCGTTAGACACGCTGAGTCCCCGAGTGGCCCGGACCTGCCCAGCAGGACTGGGGCCTCCCCTGTAAGCCTATGGCCATTGTCTCTGCTGTTGGGGCCTAGTGGTGCCCGAGTTGACCGCGCAGATTGCATTACGAACCACATTATTATTGCATTACGAACTGCCTGATTCTTGCATTACGAACCGCATTATTATTGCATTACGAACTGCCTGATTCTTGCATCACGAACCACATTATTATTGCATTACGAACTGCCTGATTCTTGCATTACGAATTGCATTATTATTGCATTACGAATCGCATTATTATTGCATTATGAACTGCCTGATTCTTGCATTAAGGACTGTCCTAGTATTACATTACAAGCTGCATTACGAACTTCATAGCATTGCATTTGGACTGCATTAGAGATCGTAAATTGCTCATTACTACCGCAAGAACCTACAAGTGATTGCTGGCCTAATAATCGGCCAAGTGAATTATTACGAATACGCATATGTTGGTTTTCTATCGGTTGGTCTCATCGTATTCCTTTTTATAAAGATACTGCTATTTTTATGAAACCAGTGTGGTGTCCATTTGTGGTGTTATCACTGTGTTACTGGGAGTGTGGTTGCTAATACTTTACACATTGCCTTGGAGATAAGCCTGTTTGCTCGTCCCAAGCTACCAGGGGGTGAGCAGGGGTTATCTAAGGGTGTGTCCCTCCTTACCCTGACTAGAAGCAAGGGTCCCTATTTGGACTAAGGTACATACCTCAGCCAACTAGAGACCCCCAGTTCTAACAGTTCCTCACTGCTTTGCGAAAGAGGGTTCGATATATGGAGATAGGTGAGTCTCCTGTAATAGGGCGATTTTTACATTGTGTCTACTTAGATTGGAGAGTACCTGTTTCCCTTTCCGCAGGTTGTTGATTCTGTGGATATTCCAGGATATAAAGGAGAGTTCTGCTGTCCTGGGCATGGCAAGGGCGGCAGTATTACCTGGGCGTGTTGGGACTGAATGTCATTGTCGTTATGGGAGCAAACCATCAGTATCATATGCATTAATACAAGACAATTCAAACTTTTCATTGCAATAACTAAATGAAACATTCCCCAATTGTCCCATCCCCCCTCCCACACCACATAAAACTTCATCCAGCGAATCCCCAGATCTCTATGTGAACAAATTAAGGTAAACTAAAAAAAAAATTCCCCTTTTATGGAGCCTTGGCGTACGCCAGGGGGGCGTGACGGCGACTCGGCCATGACAGTCCTTAGTAATGAGATGAATGCCTGTATTTTTAACCTACCACAAAATTTGAAGAGGCACGTGTGCGTCAGTCTTATGTCCAACGTGCTGTAGCTAAGGATCTTCAAGTATAGCCCAGCAATTTCAAGATTCATCTTGCGTGCCCGGCAATGAACAATTTTGATCTTCCATTTCCCGATCCGTATGAGAAGGCGGGGCCCCACTTGTATTTTCTTGCAGAAGGTGACCGCATCTGCAGGGGTGTCTAGAATTCTGGAGCGCCCTTTGTGTTCAATCCGGAGACGCACCGGGTATAACATGGCGTATTTGATGCCCATTGAGCGTATTCTTAACACCATTGAATTTCCTCCTGGCCTCCTGTACTACGGGTGTGAAATCAGGGAAGATTGAAATGTCAGCTCCTTGATACCGCAATGGTCCTTTTTCCCTGGCCATTCTGAGCGTACTCTCCCTGTCTCTATAGTTGAGGAGGCGCGCGATGATGTACCTGGGTGGTGTGCCCACCGGGGGGGGCGCAGGCCTAAGGATCGGTGCGCTTGCTCAACCGCCAATGTCTCTGAGGTAATTAGAGCGGTCAAACAGGTCCGACAGTAGCTGTTCTATAAAGACTTTTGGGCGTCCCATTTTTGTCGTTTCAGCAATTCTGGAAATTCGTATATTGTTGCGGCGTGACCTCGCTTCAAGGTCTTCGTATTTCACCGCGACTTGTTTCAATAGGCGTTCAACCTTTTCCAGTCTTTTTGCGTGGCCGTGGAGGTGTCCTCTAGGTCCGAGACCCTTTTCTCTGCCTCTCCTAGCCGTGCCCCCTGCCAATCAATCTTCTCCCCCATCTTGTCAATGCAGCCTGAGAGTGTGTCAAAGCGGGCATCCATTGCGCTGAAACCAGCCTTTAGTTCCGCCATCAGCGTCTCCATATTGCTCACGGGTATGTTGTCCTGGCCTCTCCCCGAAGTGTCTTCTGTGTTGGAATGGGTGCCACGGGACTCCACAAATTTGCTGCGGTCAAACGTAAGCCGCCGCTGTTTGGGGTCAGTGCGTCCCATTCTGGTGCATCCGTCGCCTCTAGGTAGGAGTCTGCAGTGAAGGGAGGGGATTACTGTAGCTGGAATTGCTCCTAGGTCGGAGTTAACCAATGAGTGTGTGGTGCTTCCAGGGCCCTTGTGTGACTTGCCACTGCAAGTCAATGGTACAGGAGAGAGCGTGCTTCACCCCCGTGGCATATTCAGTGGATTGGTGGGGGGCAGAGAGGGTGTGATCGTTACAGGCCTTATAGGTGTCAGGCACCTAATCCCCCACCCAACACACCACTGCTGCTCCCTGTCGCGGGATCGTGCAGCGTGTGACAATTTGCAGTGGGGGATCAACCCCTCGGGTCGCGGCCTATCTCCAAGGCCCAGTCCGCTTTCCCCAAATGTGGCGTCATTTCTGTTCTGGCCCCAGCCGTGGCGCACAATCCCCGGGTGTATGGCAATATTGCAGGGAGGATGGAAACAGAGAAGGGGCTACTGGCACTACAGGCCCTATGCGCACCGAGCGCGCGGTCTCCTACCAGCCGTGCCCCGGTTCTTCCCACGTTGTAGGGTGTCGATACTGTCCAGCCCCAGTCGCGAAGAACCGTCAGGGGGAGAACGGCCCCTACCTGAGTCGTGGTGTTTGGGCCCGGGCATTCATATGCCCCACACATCTGATGTCTCACGGGCCTGTCCTGTCTCGGAGACGCGGCCCGCCATCTTCCAAATATAGCCGGTGCTCCGTGTTCAGCCCCGGCCGGGCCGTGTGTTTCCATGTGCTTCTGTGCAGGCAGCGGAGGGAGGTGAGGGGTAGCGGGATCCTACGCCAGTGGGGCCCGACTGCCCCGGCCTCAGGGTCGCCTGTGGCCCCTGTCACCGCTGGGCCTCCGAGGCTGCACTGGCAGTGCCCGCTCCCCTTACATGCTGCTGCCGGCCCCGGCCCCCGTCCTGCAAAACCGCCTCTGTCACCTTAAAGCGGGTCTTGGGGGTCCGCAGTGTGCTGGCAGATGTTCTGGATCAGGTCACACATCATCTAAGCGGTGGTTACAGCTGATGGCTGACTGCCTGTGCCGGAGCCTCAAAAAGAGGCGGCCATCTTGTGGCTGCCGTTGCCATGCCCCCCACCTTACATTTTTCAAGTGATTTTAATCTAGTATTATTTTAGGTAAAAAAAGTTTAGTTAATTAAAAATCTAAATATTACATGGGTCTGTGAGTGGGTGTGTGAGTGGCTGTATGGGTTGGTGAGTGGGTGTGTGAGTGGCTGAATGGGTCTGTGAATGGGAGTGATTATATGGGTGTGTGAGTAGGTGTGTGAGTAGCTGAATGGGTATATAAGTGGCTGGGTGAGTGGCTGTGTGGGTCTTTGAGTGGGTGTGTGAGTGGCTCTATGGGTCAGCGAGTGGTTGTGTGAGTGGCTGTATGGGTCTGTGTGTGGGTGTGTGAGTGTCTGAGGGTCTATGAGTGGGTGTGAGTGGCTGTGTAGGTTTATGAATGGGCTTGTGAGTGGTTTTGTGTGTGTGCAAGTACCTGTATGGGTCTGTGAGTGGGTGTGTGAGTGTCTGTATGGGTCTGTGAGTGAGTGTGTGAGTAGCTGTATGGGTTGGTGAGTGGGTGTGTGAGTAGCTATGTGGGTCCATGAGTGGGTGTGCGAGTGGTTATGTGGGTGTATAAGTGGCTGAATGGGTCTGTGAGTGGGTGTGTGAGTGGCTGTATGGGTCTGTGAGTAGGCATGTGAGTGGCTGTATGGGTCTGTGCATTGATGTGTGAGAGGCAGTATGAGTCTGTGAGTTGGTCTGTGAGTGGCTGTATGGGTCTGTGAGTTGGCGTGTGAGTGGTTTTCTGGGTATGTGAGTGGCTGTGTGAGTGGTTGTATTGGTGTTAGAGTAGGTGTGTGAGTAGGTATGTGGGTGTATGAGTGGGTGTGTTAGTGGTTGTATGAGTGTGTGAGTGGATATTTGGGTATGAGTGGTTTATGAGTCTGTGGGACACATGCATCAAGCTAATTAGTGGTCGGAAATGGGCCGATTCGCAGAATCGGCAAATCGGCCCCTTGCGACCAGTAATTAGCCTTTTGGGATGCATCAAGCCCAAAGCCATTCGCAAAATAGGTAATCGCAACATTTGCGATTACCTATTTTGCGAATGCAGTTAGGGAATCGCAGTCTGCGACTCCTAAATGCAATGCAAGAAGCATTCTTAGAATGCGACTTTGCATTAAGGAATCGCAAATTAACATCAACTTCAAGTTGATGGTAATTTGCAGATCCTTAGAAAAATGCACAAAATTGCATTTTTCTAAGTGCCATGTGGCGCACACACATGCCCTTAGGGCATTTGTGTGCGCCACATGTGCACACATGCCAATTTTCGGGGTGCATCAGGTTGGCCTTTTGGCCCCCTAGCACCCTTGAAATTGCATGCGCAATTTGCGATTACCTTTTTGGTAATTGCAAATGGTTTCCCATTCGTTCTTACGGGCCTCTAGGCCCATAGGAATGAATGGGAAGGCATTCCCTATTAGCGAATCGCAATTTGCGATTCGCTAATAGGAATGTGTAGGAATCGCAATTTATTTAGCGATTTCTACAGGCATAAGGAATTGCGATTCCGTAATAGTGATTCCTTAATAATCGTTATTAAGGAATCGCAATTGCTTATGTTGATGCATGTGCCCCTGTGAGTGGGTATGTTAGTGCTTTTGTGGGTGTATGAATGGGTGTGTTAGTGGCTGTATGGGTATATGAGTGGCTGTGTGGGTCTATGAGTGTATGTGAGAGGAGCTGAATGGGTGTGTGAGTGTCTGTCTTAGTGTCAAAGTGGGTGTGTCAATAGCTATGTGAGTGACTGGGCCAGAACAGAACCTCACCTACCCCTTTATCCTACAAAAGTTCATAGGTTTGCAGAAAAAGTCTACCTAACTGGAGTACTTTCTACTGGTTAATAAGAAAGTGCTACCATGTTGGGTAAATTTCTAGTGCATATTCTACACTACAGCTGCATAAACGACCATGAGGTAATGTCTCCACTAACCTTGTGTGTGTTTAATTTCGGCAATGTGATTGTTCCTCAGGCATCTTGATCCACAAATCTATGATAACATACATCCTCGTCTAGAGAAGATGGCGAGACTATAAAGAGGTAAATCTCTACCAATGAAGGGTACTTCCTCCTAACTATATGAAGTAAGTGCTTTTTCGTTTGGTGGAGATGTCCTCAAAATTCCTCTGCATCAAGCGTATATCACTAAAATTGGTGGGAAACGGGGGCGTGGCCAGCAGCATGGCGGACTAGACGCGTCCGACCGTAGCTCCAATGGCCCGTTACTAATCCTGCTTGCATCCTTTGCTCCACGACGCAATCCTGACCCCTAACTACACGGGCTGAATACTGGAATACAGCGCCCATACGGGGAACGGTCTGTTTTGCGGCAACGGGCTGATATCCGAAGGGAGAGTGGTGGGAATCGGTGACCCAGCCGGAGACAAAATGATGGCGCACTGAGGCCCGGGAGAGGAGTGCAACATCGCCGAGGGGCCCCGGGCGGACTTCGACCGAAGGTGGGCAGGGGCGGTGGAGAACAGATACCTGTGGGACCCTCCCGCGCCCCCTCCATACCTTAAATGAGCCAGCAGACGCAGCGGGCCGTGAAGCCGATCCCGGGCGGCCGAGACACAAAGAGAGGAGCGATACCCAGGGAGCCGGAGAGGTGTGCCGGCGTCAATAGAGTGGAGCGGGCACCAGCGGAAGTGTTCTTGGCCAGCCGGCGCGAGAAGGGAACAGGAGATCCTGTGTAGTCGCGGCCGGCGCCCGTGCCCTGTGGTGCAGAGGGCGGCCCGTGAAGGGAAGAGAGACCCGCGGCCCAGGAAAATCCTGAATGCGGTAGCAGAGACTGCTGAAGGGCGCGGCTGCGCCCGCACCGGTGCGCAAGGGAGCGCCAAGCTCAAGCCCGGAACAGAGCCCACCGTGGATCGGGTAAGGGATTGTGGCGGCGCCGGCAGAGGCGGGGAGAGTGATAGAGTGGTGATGCCCGTGCCTCCTCTGAGGCTTAATAAGACATAGTGGCCCTCCAGGGCCCATAAACAGTTGGGGACAACTGGGCTCACTATTCCTCCCCCCTCCCCCTTTCTAGAACAAGAGCCTGAACTTTGGGAGTGGGCCTTGGGTGACCTGTTACCAGACCGGGGCCCATAGGACAAGGAGCTCCACCGAGTCGGAGACGCAGGGGACATAATTATAACATTGCCACTCTAAATCCTCCTGGCATGGGAACACAAATGACCATCTGAGTACACGCCACCACTGGTAGACCCCCTTCCTGCCCACACGGAGGGTGCCACATCAGTGCCAGAAGTGGCACAAGTGGCGAATGGAGGCAGGTGTCTGGGGAGGGCCGTTTCGCTTTACCCTAGTGGTCTCTGGTCAGAACCGCTCTCACGCTTCGAACATCAGGGACAAAACACAACTGAAGTCAGGTTGCGTCGCCTGGCCCCCACCCCCCCCCATTCCCCCGGGGAGCACAAATGGACAGACTTAGCATATAAAGAAGTTACCAGGTCCACTCCAGTGCAATTTGGGGACAAAAATTCTGCCACATTTCACGTCGGACTGAAATCACGACAGTCTAATCCTCGCAGCCGATAGTGCAGGGTAGTAAAGTCAGATGGCAAAAGATAAAGATCCTAAAGCACAATGGCAGGGGAAAATGGACAAGTTTGCCAAAGCCCTGAGTGCCCCTGGGGCGCAGACCGAGAAACCAACCGACGTGCCAGACAACAATGTCCTACTTCAGGCAATTCAATCCTCAAGAGAGGCACTGGAAGGCAAAATAGATGAAATACGAATAGACGTAAACCTGTTGCGTCAACATCTTCGCAATGTCTCCGAAAAGGTCACACAAGCCGAGCAAAGAATATCAGAGGTAGAAGACACTTCAATTACTCTCAGGAAGGAGGTTACAGCCCTGACCGCGGCCATGAAAGAGGTGGCATGGAGAGTCGATGATGCCGAAAACTGCACTTGTAGGAACAACCTGCGCTTCATTGGCTTTCCGGAAGCCATAGAAGGATCAGATGCATGCGCCTTCCTGCGCAAGTGGCTGGCGGACTCACTTCCAGACATGAGATTTTCCCCCGTTTCGTGATCGAAAGGGCCAACAGAATTCCGGGGGCAAAGCCACCGACCGGGGCTCCGCCACGGCCTTTGATTGCGCGCTTCCTCAACTATCAGGACAGAGACCTCGTTCTCAGGGAAATAAGGAATAAGGGAGAAATACGGATGGAAAACACCAAAATAATGGTGTTTCCAGATTACTCCAGAGATGTGCAAAAACAACGTAAGACCTTTGATTCGGTAAAAGAAAAGTTGCGGGGCCCTCAGATCCAGTACATGTTGCTCTTCCCGGCTAAATTAAAAGTGATCTATCAATCCAGAACACTTTTCTTCCACACTCCAAACGAAGCCTGGCAATGGATAGAAGATCGCCCTCCAAAGAAGACAATGGGAGACCCAGAGGTACCCCCAGGAGAGGTCCCTCATTAGCCAGTAGGCCTAAATCACAGAGGCTGAAATGGAGGACTAATGCCAACCAATTGGGTGATCAGTTCAGAGCAACACCATACCGCAGCAGGAAAACTACCAAGGTGGTGTACCAGGCCTCAGACTCCGAGAGTACCCACCCACGAGACAAGCCCAGAAGAGAGACTCGGATCACTGGTACTGTGAGGCAACGCTCCACAGAGCACACGGAACGAGAAATTTCCTCGGACTCGGACAGTGACCACCCCTTGTTGCAGAACATAAACCTCCTCGAGGCGACAAATGCTGATAACCCGGTGATCGAATCAATACTTCAGACCCGACAAACCGAAAACAAAGACTGATGAGCAGCAGTGGGCCATCTGAGAGCCGAAGGGACAGTAAGCTTGTGAGGAGTTTTCTCCTCGTCCCCCTCTCATGCTCATTCGAGTGCATGTGTTTTCCTTTCCCTTTTTATCATATTTTTGTTTTGCATTATCATAGGTTTGAATCATTGTGTTGATTAGTTTTGTGTGGTGTCTCTCTCCCTCTCCATCAAACGTGGTTCTTGGGCTGGTCCCCAAGCCAGAGACGTCAGCTCAATCGGTTCCCCAGATTGATCACGCAAATCAGACAACGAGGGAGCTAGGAGAGTAGGGACATATTTAAGGGGGTTGCGGGTGGGTTGGCGACAGACCTCTCCAATCCAAACACGACACAGTTGGTCACGTTGACCTAAGGGGTAGTCAGATGGGTGGTGGGGGAGTGTGGGCGGGGGTGGGGAGTGGCGGGACTTAGGGTGCAGGAATTAACTCAGTTTGTATAAGGGTTAGAATAGGCAGTACTTATTTCAGGCATCCAATAAAGAAGCAAGGGGAGACAGGGGGCATTCGCAGCATTGACACTTGTCATCAACAACCACAATATGGCAACACATAATAATGACACATACACAGTCCTCTCTTGGAATGTGAATGGGTTGGGGAACAAAGTGAAAAGAGGCCTAGTGTCGGCGTATATTAAAAGACTGAAGCCCGAGGTAATATTTCTGCAGGAAACGCATCTGAAAGGTACGCAATGTGGGTTCCTGGGAAGAGGGGCCTACAAGACACTGGCGCATGCAGGCTTTTCCACTGGGGCGAGGGGGTTGCCATCCTAATAAGGAAATCCCCGCCCTTTAGAATTGAACTCACATGGGCAGACCCAAACGGGACATATGTAGCGGTAAAAGGTATATGGAACAGGAGGGACATCACTCTTATAAGTGTCTATGCGCCCCTGAGATTACAAAAGCAGACACTGGAGAAACTAGCAGACATTCTCTTGGAGGCAGGCTCCAGTACCCACCTCATAGGAGGAGACTTCAACAATGTAATGGACCCTCTGTCCGATCGTACTCACGAACCCTACTGGGGTCCTCAGTGAGACACAACTTAAGCGATTCACAGATACACTGGCTCTTACAGATATATGGAGAAGGCACCACCCACGTACCAGGGCATACTCCTTCTATTCGGGTGCCCACAAAGCCTTCTCTAGGATAGATTATATCCTAGCCCCAGTGGGGAAGTGACAGAGGTTCAAGAGATAGAATATTTAGCAAGAGGCCTTTCAGACCACTCGCCCCTCTGGCTCACAGTGGGTAGGGATAGGCAGCGCCCAAACAATGGGTGGAAACTCAATGCATGGGAACTCAAGGACCCCAAAGTTGCCAAAGAAATCAAGGTGGACACAGAGCTCTATTTCAAAGATAATGTGGGATCTGTAGAATCCGCTACAACACTCTGGGAGGCGTATAAAACGGTCCTACGAGACAGAGCCCAGAATATAATAGCCCATAAAAAAGGTAGGGAAACGGAAGAGATTGCCGAGATCGAATCTAGACTCCTCCAAATTGAAACGCAGGCCCTAACGAGTGATGATCCTTTGCTACTACGGAGAATGCGGACTCTCCGACAGGAATATTTAGCTCTGGCCAGGAAAGACGCACAACATGCGATACAAGCCATGTACCGGCGCCTTTACGACGCAGGAGACAAGGCGGGTCGGCTACTTGCGTGGCTCAGTAAGAAAGAATTAGACAATAGATGGGTGAGCCAGATAGACACAGAAGATGGTCAAACGCACGTAACGCCCACTGGGATAGCCGCTGCCTTTGCTCATTACTACGAGGCCTTCTACGCAAAGCGTCCCTGGCGGAACCGTCACAAATAGAAAGCTACCTAGCTGCAATTGAAGTCCCCAGGTTGGGAGAGGAGGAAGCTTAAATATTGGAAGAAGCAATAACACTCGAGGAAGTCAGAGAAGCCATCAGTTATCTGAAACCCGGGAAAGCTCCGGGCCCCAATGGTCTACCGCCGGAACTCTTTAAGCAAAATGCGGATCTATTGAGCCCCCATCTTTTAAATCTGTTTTCAGAAGCGCAAACTGTAGGCAGCCTCCCGAAAGACCTTCGAACAGCCACAATAGTGGTACTGCATAAGAAAGATGGACCACCACAGAAATGTAGCTCCTATCGACCTATTTCGCTCCTCAACGTAGAAACTAAAATACTGGCCTGCATATTAACAAGTAGGCTTACAACAGTAATATCCAGCCTTATCCACAGTGACCAATCTGGCTTCATGCCTAAGAGGTCCACAAGACTAAATTTATAGAGAATACATAATTGGTTAGAAGTAGCAAGCAATAGAGCAGACCCGCATTTAATAATATCACTTGACGCAGAAAAAGCATTTGATACCGTTCACTGGCCCTTTCTCATGTCAACCCTAGAAAAGTTCGGATTCGGGCCCAAATTTAGACAATGGATAACTAACATATATGAGCAGCCTATGGCCCGGGTACGGGTAAATGGAACAATCTCCAAGGAATTCCCAATAGAGCGAGGGACACGTCAGGGATGTCCCCTGTCCCCCTTCTCTTTGCCCTCGTGCTGGAGCCCCTGGCATGCGTCATTCGAGCACATCAGGGCATGTCCGGTTTTCAAAGAGCTGAATATGAGATCATGGATGAACGCATATCACTATAAGCGGATGATATCCTTCTTTATGTCACGAATCCCAGGACGACGCTCCCAAGGATTCTAGATAGTTTTGAGTACTACAGCGCACACGCCGGATATAAAATTAACTGGGAGAAATCCTGTCTATACCCAGCAACACAGGGCTGGGAACCTCATGAAAGAAAGTATGAGTCAGCTTCAAATAGAAAATGATGGAATAAAATACCTGGGCATTTATGTAACCTCTAACGAAAAGGAAGCCCTAAACCGAAACCTCTACAGAGTTCTCAAAGAATTTAACATCAACATAGAAAGGTGGAAAACGTTGCCCCTGACACTTCTAGGTCGAGCGGCACTATATAAAATGATAATACTACCAAAATTCCTATACGTCCTCCAAAATACATATTACCCAGTCCCAGACGACGTCTTTGTCAAGATAGATGATGCACCACGTACATTCCTCTGGGATGGGAAACCTCCTAGAGTGGCTCTAGCCACCCTACAACGTAATCAGTATAATGGAGGCATATCATTACCAGACATCAGAGCCTACTATTGGGCTACCCACTTGATAGTGGTCAACGATTGGGAACACGTGCCAGGAGACTACCCCACATATGCATTGGAACGCATGCAATTTGAAACACGCCCACACACACATTATCTTCATGGAGGGAAGGGAGTTGCACAATTATTAGTAGCCACGTAGGTGGTGATTGCCGCCTGGAAAAAAAGCAGAAAGACAAATAAAGTGGTATAATTGAGTTACAAGAGAAACCCCCCTCTGGGTGGGAGGGAGACTTAAAGAATTTACATAATTAAGCAGGTTTAAGAAATGGGATTTGCTGGGTATTTCAAAAATCAAAGACATATTAGACCGCAAGGAACTTGCTACTTTCCCCTTCTTCCAGAAAGAGTATGATCTACACCAGAAGCAATATTATAAATATCTGCAATTGGCACACGCGTGGGTGGCGTAGCGAATAGACACAGAGGAACTCCCCGAGTATGCCCCACTAGAGGGAAGACTCCTCATGGGTGAAATTAACGAAAAAGCAGTCTCCTGGACATATCGGACCATAATAAACAATAAGCCAGACACTCTCCTGAAACTAAGGGCAAAATGGGAATTTGAACTGGGAGTCCTAGATGACCTAGACTGGGAAACTGCGTTGATGCACCCGCGGGAGGTAGCCATTAAGTCACGGCTTCGACTTATCCAATTTAAGTACCTGCATAGGACCTACTACGATAGATACCGGCTATACAAAATAGGGAGGGCAGATACACCCAATTGCCTTAAATGCAACAAGAAACTTGGTACCTATTTCCATACGATATGGGAGTGCCAGAAAATACAGGAATACTGGGGAAACATACTGACTGAGCTAGAAGAGGTACTAGGGGATAAGATACCCATGGACCCCAAGTTCGTGCTGTTAGACATACATACGGAAGTAGATCTCCCCAAATTTAAACTGTTACTAATCAACCTAGGTATGGTGGTTGCCAAGAGAGACTTGGCACGTAAGTGGGGGACGACACAGAAGCCCATTGTGGATGAGTGGAAGAAAGGGATGGATATGTATATGGCAGGGGAAAAGACCACATATGTGGCCTGTGGCTGTCCCAAAAAGTTCCAGAAAATATGGAATCCGTGGATAAGGTACTATGGTCTCATGATGGAAGAATCACAGGTGGTCACCCAAGCCACATGATAGGCTGGTGCGGGGAGAGGGGAGGGACGTGACTGAGACACTGGGGAATAGGGAAGTATGTAATACTGGTTTATATATCAATGTTGCACCTGTTAAGGCCTCTGAATGAAAATGTTATCGCGACCTTGCTTCAACTGCTTGAAATTATATACTGTACTTGTGCTGAATCAAGAAAAATGGCAATAAAGATATTTATTAAAAAAAAAAAAATTGGTGGGAAACACGCTCAGAGGCCTTTTGGTACGCTACCCATCAACGTGGAAAAAGACGGGAAGACCTTTGAATACGGGGTGGGGACTTATAGATGGACCTTGCAAATCATTTTGGGGATTTGCATTCTCAGGATAATTATAGGGAGAACCATGGACTCTGTTCTCAAGACAAGAAAGAAACCACTTGCGACAGTCACTACAGATGAGAATGCGCTCCAGTAGATCACAGATGCATTCACCTTCGTTAAGGATTTGAGCATGGAGTACAAGAGGAAAAAACATTTGCTTTGCCTTCCCCAACCCAAGAAGTTAGGATCATTTGTGCTTCACAGAAGTGGTGTTTCAAATTGAGCACCTGCTGTGTTTACATTTGTAAGTGATTCCCGTTGAGGTTCAATTTCTGCAAAATGTGCATCAGGGCCATAATGGAACCTAATTTTGTACCAAGAAGAGCCCACAGTTTTGCCGAAAGGTTATACCCAATATAAGTCCTACCTCGTTGGGTAAATGCCTAGTGCATATTCTACACTACAGCTGCGTAAAGGACCACAAGGTAATATGTCCAGTAACATTGTGTGCATGTAATTTCAGCAATGTGATTGTTCCCCGAGCGTCTTCATCCATAAATATGTGGTAACAGGAATCCTCGCGAAGAGAAGACAACGAAACTATAAATAAGTGGATCTTCACCTTATGTAGTAAAGGGGAGGAGGGCCGCATGGCCCCCCTCCCCAGGCCGATTTTGGCCCTCAGGACTCCATGCCCGAGGCCCAGCCTCTTGATCGCGGGTGCCCAGGAGCCCACCCAAGGCACCCAGTCTGCAGTGTTGGGGACCGCGGGGAGCCTCAATGCCCCCATGGTCCCTGAAGCCTCCCTGCCTCTAGCGTGTGCAGGCATTGCTCCCGCACACAGGGAGCAGCCAAAAATGCTGCTCCCTGTGTGTGAGACCAATTCTTTCATCTGTTTGCCTGTCCACATGGCTATGGGCAAAGAAAACAGATGAAAAGTCCACTCCCAGCGAGCAGTTTTCCTGCTTCTGCGCGATGGGGGTCGACTTACTGTTTTCTCATGCTTAGGCCAAGCAAGAGCAAACAGCTATGTCCCGGGGTTGTAACCCCGGGACATAGGGAGCCGGCCCTGGGGGGGGTGGTGGTTCCCAAGGCTAATAATGGCTCCATGCGGGGGGCCACTATGCCCCCCTCATTTCAATTTGAAGGGCCAGCCCCAGGGAGGTGGTGTCCCCAGGGCCAAATACGGCACAGGAGGTTCCCCTTTATTTAGAATTTCTGGCCCTGGAGAGGTGGTGGTCCCTGGAGCCCTACTGGGCCAAGGAGGGAGGTCTGCGTGGCCCCCTCCAATGTACTTTTAAAGCCCTGGGGAGGTGTTGTTCCTGTGGACTCCTAAGAGCCCTACGAGGGGGGTACGCGTGGCCCACCTCCGAAACTACAATTAACCCTAGGAGGTGGAGCTCCTCGGGGCTCTTTACTGCATCAGGAGGGGGGTCCGTGCAGACCCCTCCATTTTAAATATTAAGCCCCGGGGAGGTGGTGGTCCCTGGGGCTCTTAGGAGCTCCACTTATATAAAAACCAATGCTCCTGGGACCTGGCCAACCCTGGGGCTGAAATATAACAATATTTACAGAAACATTCTATTTTGGAACAAACAGATGTGCTCAGAAGGTATTTTTTTCAATATTCACCAATTTGTTGCGAAAACTTGCTATACGTATATTCCAGTACCGCGGTTATTCACAAAATTGGCGTGATTTTTAGAAAGTGTAAGAAACATATATACACATATTGGGCCCGATTCACAGAACTAATCTGAGACAAAATCCTAAACTTACTACTTTTGGTATTCACAGAAGGCATTTAGTAGTAGTAAAGTTAGGATTTTGTCTTAAGTCTGTCTTAAGTCTGTCTTAAGTCTGTCTTAAGTTTGTCTTAAGTCAAACTTAAGACAAAATCCTAACTTTACTACTACTAAATGCCTTCTGTGAATACCAAAACTAGTAAGTTTAGGATTTTGTCTCAGATTAGTTCTGTGAATCAGGCCCATTGTACTGAATGTTTGTGGTTAGTACTTTACTAATATAATATATACAGTTAGATTTTTATAAGTAATTTTATGGTTCAACACTGTTTTAGTCCATTTCTCGTAAATGCGAATATGTCGGCGGTCACAAATATATCGGTATTCACGAATATTACATGACTACAGAATAAAGGGATTTCATTGGATAAAACACTTTGCATTATTCTAGAAAGGAAGTCCTCACCCAGTTTTCTTTTCTTTAGACTTCCGGTACTGAGATTGGAGGTTCTTATTTCAGCACCTGTTCTTTTCATGTTTCATATTCATTTTCGTGATTTTTGGAAAATTCTTTCCAAATAAAATGGCATCTGGTGGTAGTGATGATCAGCAGCCACACCCTGATGAAGACAGTCGTTTGGAGGAGAACGCCCGTAAAGCGCCAATCGATTGCTTGGGAGTTTGTCACTATCCCCTCCGGGGAAAAAGGTGTGGTGGCTAAGCATGTGAAGTGCTCTTTGTGTGACAAGACTCTCTCCAGGGGTACATCTAAGAAGTATTCATGTGGGACAACGATTATGTTAAAACATCTCAAGACATATCACTCCAACCACTTGGCCAGAGCAAAGAAGGAGAGCAGAGCACAAGATGCATCCTCCTCAAGTGCAACACCAATTGCTCCTGGAGACCCTCTGCCATCTGAGGTTCAGCAACGGCTCCCGGAGAAGTCACCAGAACTCCAAAAAATTGGCACTTTATGTTTGGACTGCAAGAAAGGTTTAACCGTAGGGGAACAATCTGTTGCTGCAGTTTTGGAGGCAGCAAAAAAGTGTTAATTGTTGTGGTTTTTTTCGCATGACACTTGTTAACCCAATTTTGAGTTTTTTGTGTTAAAACATTTTCCAGTTGCCATTTTATTTGTAAAAAATACAAAAAATACAAAATGTTAAAAAAGAATTCTGAAAAATCACAAAAAAAGGTTCTCGTTAAAACCACCTTTCTTGGTTTAAAAACAGATAAACTGTATGTGTCTGTATGTATAAAAAGAGAATGAGTGAGTGAATTCCTGTATTAGTAGGTAAGTGACTGCATGAGTGGCTGTATGGGTGAGTGAGTGGCTGTATGACTGAATGAGTGACTGTGAGTGGTTGTATGAGCGAGTGAGTGGCTGTATGTGTGACTGAGTAGCTGGCAGAGTGGTTAATGGGTGAGTGTGACTGGGTGTGTGGGTCTGTGAGTGGGTATGTCAGTGTGTTTGGGTGAGTGAGTGACTCTGTAAGTGATTGTATGAGTGAGTGAGTGACTGTGTGATTGATTGTATGGCTGAGTGGTTGGGTGGGTGGGTGTGCGAGTGAGTATATGGGTGGGAGAGTAACTGTGAGTGCCTGTATAGGTGGGTTAGTGGGTGTGTGAGTGGTTGTATGGGTAAGTGAGTTGGTGTATGAGTGGCAGCATGGGTGAGTGACAGGGAGCATGTGTGGCTGTATGGGTGAGTGGCTGTATGGGAGAGTGAGTCAGTGTGTGAGTGGCTATATGGCTAAGTGAGTGGGTGTAACTAATTGAAAAGAAGGAACCCCTTCTATCCAACGTTCTTTGGGCAGGGAAAACATATAATATTGCAAAAAGAGACCCCGGAAACCTCACTTGTTAAATTATAAATTCATCCCTAATATATGGCTCAGAGAGTGCAAGTATTGCTTAAATTCATATCTTTATTAACATTCTAAATGAAACAATTTTTTTCTCATTATGTACATTCAGTAATATCACAAAAAACTGTCATTAATCATTGGTTAAAGCTAACATAAACCACTTCAAATACAATAACTGCACCCCACATTCACTCCACACATACTATCTCTCATACTATCAAATTCACTTTCACATCCTTTTCCATGAAAACAGTCATAAGTGTGTAACAGGACAGCAGTGCAGACAGGTCTTGTGTATATCAATCAATGATAGTTCTATATCACATTATGCTATAAGTGACACAAATGTATTTTTTATGTGCCTTTAGTATAAGATATTCTCATTTCCAGAAACAGCTTAGAATAATCAAAACTTGTGGCTTGTATATTGTATCCTTTATTTTCTCTCTACCCGTGTTTCGGTGACCCACCGCCTTCTTCAGGAAAGTCACTTCAAGGCCATATCGTGTGGAATACCTCTAATCACATTTGACATTCTACTGAGTCAAAGGACACAAATCAATAAAAAAAATAGCTAACTCACACGTAGGTCAGAACCTCCACCAGTGATACTAAATGTGTTATACTAATCCTTATGTGATTGACCTCCACCATGCATGCTTATAGAGATGTGCTCACAAGAAGTGATTTTCTAACTATATCGAAATGACCAAAGCTAAAGTTGGAGATCCTCAAATCCGAAGAGCTCAAAATAGGATAGGTAGGAAACTTCATTAAAGAACCACGTCAGGACTATGCTGACGCTGCAGGGTGAAGAAAACATGAGTATAAGGAGATGCAGTCTCGAAAATTGGTACCCCAACTTCAAGTAACAGGAGGTTAAATACCTCGGACACAAGATGGATAATGTGTTTATGATGGAGAATAAGTGGGATAAATGTTCTATGATGGACTGTTCTCAAGATTCTGAAAAATGCATAGACACAGACATTAGTCTTAGTATGTAGATGTATCTAGTATCTGTAACTCCACCCCCTGACAAATGCAAATCAGAACAATCTGAGGCAAAGAGGCTAATGTTTTTGGGACAAATTGAAAAATTATTTCAGGTCCCTTATAAGAAAATATGTAGACTCCTTCCTATTCCCAAAAACTTTCCAATATGTTTGCCCATGGTTGCAAGTAACCAAAATTAAAAACTTGAACATGAGATATAACAAGTAGTGTCCTCGCATCTTAAACTTGTGCCACGCTGTACGTAGTCCACGTAAACTAGGGGCATAGTTGTGCGAACCAGACGCAAGGTAAAATACGGGCAGACACTAGAATTCCTACTTGCAAGAAATATGTGGCCACATACAGAAGTGTGCTTGATCACACTATTCGCGGTCCAAGCAATTGGAAATGAACATGGCAATGCACAGTCCGCATGTAATGTGTCCCAGATAGAAACAAGTTAAACATACTGTGGTTCACTCACCTTTCCAATCGGTAATAAAAGATAATGGAGACTCTGAATTTCACGGGGTAACCATGGTATCCTGCACATGCTTGGCTGAAAGGACACGCCGGTTTCTAACTGTTTTTAAAAGGACAACAGGAGACGCAATACGGAATTTCCAGAGTATCAGGCGGGACATCTGGTGAGAGCATCCCGCTATAACCACAAACGCAGTGGCCATATTTCAGTGACTGTACTGATATGTGTGGTACTACAACAATTAGTCTCTTGGATTTTTGTGGTCCATAACATCCAATAAAATTAATGTAGCTGACAAGTGGATCCTTCAGTTCCCACGCATTGACTCTCCAGTGAGTCCCCACGGGTTGAGCGTTGCTTCCCAGGATCACCATCAGCGGCGAGTGTTCAGATATCCCTTGCACTAAATATTCCACTTTTACTATTGGGGGTCCTCTCCAGCAGGTGTAAACACATATTCCAATCTGGGGCAGGTCCTGTTTGTCCCAGAGAAGTTTGAATACTGCCTGTCCACGGGGTGTTTCAATCTCCAGATATCGACTAGCCACAGTGTTTTGGTGAATTGCACCAATGGTGTATGTTGGGGTTCTCGATCAACCACGGGCCTTGGTCTATCTAGTTCTGGGGCAATGGTATCAGCAAAGTCTCATCCCACAATTGGCAGGGTGGCACCCGCTTCCACAGGATTGGACTAATTTTCTCTAGTATGTTTTTCTACAAACGTGGGAGACATGTACATTGATAACAGTGAAGCCCTGGATTACCCTGGTTCCTTGTACCCCTATTACGGTGCCACTAGGGTCCAACCACCTCTTAGTAACACGAAAAGGGGGACTCTTTTTCACCAGCATTGCCACCCTGTGGGAGTAGCTTGCGTGTGCCCGTGAAACATACTGTCCACTATCCAACGTTTTACAGTGTGTACCCATCAGGTGTGTTTCTTCGAGTAGTATAACATCTGGGCATGCCGTCGGATATATTGGGCTACAATCCCTTGTTTAATTTTATTGCCAAAGTTGTTCAAGTTGTACAAGAGAATTTTAAGCCTCTGGTCAGCTTTGTCAGTCATCGTTATTGAGCGAGCCCAATCCCCTCCAAGACAGCATCCAGTGCCTCCACACTTCTGCCATGCCCTCCCATCCACTATCTAGCCAGTAACTGCATCTGCTCAAAACCATTTGAACTATAAGTAACCCAACTCCACCAGTCCCACGCAACTTTTCCACTGTAAGGTTAAAACTATTTATACACCCAGTTACTGAAAGGTCTGTCTCCCTTCCTCCCACAAATTAAGAAACCGAAGAGAAACCTACAATGTAATGGGTAACAGGTAGATTACAACCCAGATGTGTTTATGCTCCCAAATGTGAAGTGTGAAGATGAGTCACATTATATTTACTAAATGAGTTCCCAAGCCTTCTACCCCAGCATACATTCATTGCTGTCATTGTTGCCCCCACTGCCTGTGCCCATGGGGTACTGGCGAATTATCATTATCGGTACTATGCAGGAAATTATCAAATTATTATGGTTTCAAAAGAAGTAAGACAATGTTTTCTGCAGCCATGGGGGTCACATCGAAGGAGGGCCGCCATATCATCCTCTTCAAAGCTTGGATTGTCACAGAGGGTTCTGCACTGCAATGCCACCTCCTTAGAGTGTCTACAGTGTTCCCTATCTGCCACTACTCGGGACCTTTCAGATTCCACTTACTGTCTCGTCGGCCATTCAAATACCCTGGCCCTCCGACATGCCACCCTTCGCCACAATCTTGACTCAGAGGTTCTCCAGCCATCATTCGCCATTCTGGGTGTTCCGTTTTGATCCAGCCATTGATTGGCATTTTCTGGTGTTGCAAAGAAGTAGGATGTCTTATCCTTGACTACTTAGAGCTTAGCAGGATAGAGAAGCATGTATGTCAAGCACGATTAACTCATTTTGACTTTAACCTGAAGGAAGGAGTTCCTCTGTCTTTAGACTAATATCGTAAAATCTAGGAAGAGGTGGGCTTCTTCCCTTCCACCATCCATGGGTGATGTACTGGCGCTACCTGGAGGATACAGTTCCTATCCCTAAGATTCAGCGTTCTGGCCACCATGGGTCTAGGTGGAGCCTCCCCAGGACTCGGTGGGCCTGTTACACAGGGAAAAGTTTGAGGGAGTTTCATCATGAATGTTCTGGAAGTTTGTAGTAATTAAGTCCAGCAGGCAAGATGTAGTTTCAGTAGATTTATTAAGTCTTAGTTACAAGCTGTGATGCTCCTGTGAAGCAGCCCCACCAGGAGCAGCCTGCCTGCTGATCTGCCTGCCTGCTGCTCAGCCCATACTCCAACTGTCACACTTCACCTCACAGGCACCCAAACATTCCATTCAGCATCATCACACCAACATTCCACGCAGCACACAGCACATTCACACTGGCTCAGCAGCTAGGGAAATAATAACAGGATATTAACATGAACAAGATACTACATATCCCCCTTTCTTATATAACAGAAACATAAAACTGGTTACCCAAAAGAAGTTATAACAAGAAGAACCATAAAAAGGAATTAAGCTAGAATACACATATGCAGCTAAATATATGCAATCAAAATTTAAAAAAAGGAAAGTATGAAAAGATGCGTAGAAGTAAATTAAGAGGAAGCAATAGATAAATATACACAATTAGATATAACCCATCCTCCCCTTCTATAAATATCAAAAATATAGCATAGAATTATATGGCATAAGAAACAACATGTTAGCAGATTGACAAAAACACACCTATGATTACCCCCAAACACACCCACTGGCCAGACAGCCATGCGAGGAGGCAAGACAAAGCACGTCACAAACTAAACGCTTGCCTTACACCCCGACACACAAAATACATAGATACTGCACTTCCTTGTAAATGAAAAATACATTAACAATACAATGTGGGAATAACTATAGACAAAGAATGTCCAAATAAGTAATATAGTCCAGAATCCAAGGCTGCAAGGAAAATATAACATCACGAGGAGGACTGAACAAGAAAGAAAACAGAAAAGAAGTATCACTCATCCTCCCCCATTTTCATATTAAAATGTAACACAATATTTGCATAACGTTACGAGCAAATAAACAGCAGACTATAAGTGTAGACACAGGAAACTGTACCCCATCCAGGGATTCCTAATGTAAGGAATACAAATCTGTGCTGTGAAAATGGGGCTAAAACCCATTTTGACACCCCACGTGTGAGGGTCAAAAACATGGAGATATGGGATTGTAACCCATAAATACGTACCTCGTGTAAAGGTTAGTGACATGAACCATGTAAAAGGGACTGACACCCATTGAGCCAACCCTCAAGTGAGGATCAAAACTAGCAGAAATGAAACTGAAACCCATTAAGACACACCCTGTGTAAGGATTTTAATGTACTACTAGTATGTGTAAATGGGACTAACACCCAGTGGCGTAGCTAGGGGGCGAGGGGGCGGACCGCCCCAGGCGGCACGAGTTTTTGGGCGGCAGCCGGCCCCCTTCCCCCGCTCTTACCTGCGGCCGTTGCGGCCACGAGAATCGGCCGCGACCACCCCCGCTCTTCTATCATTTTGCCGAGGGCGGCAAACGCTGGGGCCGCCACGGGCAGCCTAAGGCCTAGCTACGCCCCTGCTAACACCCATAACCTACCCCTGACGTAAGGGTGAGAAACTAATGTAAATGGGACTATAACCCATAAAGACGTAAACACATGTAAATGGGAATGACACCCATTTAGACAACCCCCAAGTAGAGGTCATGTAATGTACTATGTAGAAATGAGGCTAGTACCCATACCCATCCCTCATGTAAGGGAGAGTAAGAAAAAACCAAGAGATGTGCGGCCACCACCCACTAAAACACTAGGACCTCCCTTATGTAAGGGTACCTAGGCTTGCAAAGTAAATGGGCAAATAAACCTATAAGACAATCTTATGCAGGAGATGTGGTGTGCTACGTAGCCATGTATCACAAGAATAGATATCTAATGTAAGAGTAACAACCTCACAGGCATTGTGAACGTGGAGCCGTATACCTGTGACCAAAATCAAACAATGAAATGTAGACCTAAAGTGTAGGATGAGTAATACAAGGTTCTCTGGACACTACCACGGGGAAAAACTTGCACACTGAAAACTACACAGCAGACAACTGCAACGTTTGTCCATGCAGAAGGAGATAAATGCATAAAATGGCAATTTACAAAAAAAAACATCGCCATCTGAAAAACAAAAAACATGCGCCGGTGAGCGAGCTCTCACCCGAATAATACTCCTCTTGGCACATGGTGTAGTATAGCGCATCACAAACATAGTCTTTCCCACTCCGTGTAAAGCCACACTGCCCAAAATTTAATGTGGTGTGCCACAATGAACTGAAATAAAGTGTCACACACGGTGGAAGGGAAATGAAAGACTCAAATTGAAAAATGTTCCTGGGAACTCCTCACCAGTACACAGATTCCGACAGGTTCGATCACCAGATGTTAGTTCGATATGAACTATTAACAAAAGTGTGAGTTGTAACATTGACTTTGCGGGCACCCTGACCATTCTACATTACCCATGTAGCGGCCTCCCACATCGGCAAAAATGTCGTCGATGACCCCACGCGGAGATGGAATACCTCATGACGTTTAAAGTATGTACTTGAAAGCATGCAGGTGATCTTAGTACACTCCGAACACATTTTAATGGATGGCCGAACAATCATCGAAGCCGGTTGGACGAAGCTGGACAATATGTTGCCCCGGCACTTGTGTGCTGCCTCTATCTCATGCCGTGGTGACGCTTGCCAGGTGGCTCAAGGTGCATCCCTGCTGCAAAGCATCAGAAATCAACTTGGCAGCTTAACAGACAGGACGTTGTCACAGAAGTTCCCCAGCTGCTCTGTGCGACTCCAAAGATACAGTGAGATGCACGCGCATTTGTTTAAATTTAAGCCGTAGCGTAACAGTTTTACCGGCCTCACTGCAGGCAAGTCGTTTAAGTAGAGACAAACAAATTAAAATCAGTATTGATTTCACCTTTGATGGCCCCCTCCTGCCACCGGTACCGAGACCAAGTTGTTGAAAGTGTTATTAAATTGCCTGTAGATGAAAAAACACGCAGAAACTTGGCAGTGCAGGGTTGTGATCCCAGACCAAAACGTGTGTTAACACCTTTCTGTAACGAATTGCAGGAGAAAAACGATGGAACAGTTTGGAGGGATTTCCCAATATAGAAGTTCAGGATGTTGAGCAGTATCACATGACTAAAGACTGCAGCCAAGGGTGAGAGAGTTCCTTACGCCAGAATGCTGAATGTGTTTAGGATCACACAAGTTGTCGGTGAAGATACCAATCATTAAACATATGAATTACGCCTGAGGCTGGGGCTGTCCGTTTGTTTAGGACACTGATGGGGCTGCGAGATGTTGTGCATCATTTTCACTGCTTTCTTGTGGACAACTTTGCTTTTCTATGAACAACTTCTTGCTTTCTTGTGGACACTTGTGCTTTTCTGTGAATACCTCGTCCTGGAAATGTACTTTACGCTGCCAGCATCTATAGGCTCTGTAGGTTCCTTCATCTTTAAATCCTCTTTTGATAGCCAGGTTCAGGAAGTCCAGTTGTAACACATGGGTTAGTCTCCAACTCGTCACCAAAAATATGTAGTAATTAAGTCCAGCAGGCAAGATGTAGTTTCAGTAGATTTATTAAGTCTTAGTTACAAGCTGTTATGTTCCTGTGAAGCAGCCCCACCAGGAGCAGCCTGCCTGCTGCTCAGCCCATACTCCAACTGTCACACTTCACCTCACAGGCACCCAAACATTCCATTCAGCATTATCACACCAACATTCCACGCAGCACACAACACATTCACACTGGCTGAGCAGCTAGGGAGATAATAACAGGATATTAACAAGAACAAGATACTACAAGGTTATTGTTCCAGGACTAGTTCTGCACTATGACCTTCTATTTTCTTAGGAAGTCCTGTCATCTGGATATTGTTTCAACACACACAGTCTTCAGCATTCTTTGCTTGCTCCCAGATATGTGCCACTGCGCAACCACTTCTTTAACTTATTTTTTCCCGACTCCCACCTCAGGGTCTACCTCTGCAATCTTCTTTTCAACTTCTGTGAACCTTGTGGCAAGTTTCCTGTGGTCCATAGTAAAGAGCCCCACATTGTTTGCAACACTGTCATCTTATCTTCTAGCAACCCTTTCCTGTCTGAGATTGCCCAAGAATTTCCACATATTGCTCCACCTGACTTTCCGGTGTGGCTTCCAGTGTTATAAACAAGGGTTCATCAGGGTCTGCGACTAGTGTAAGTGACATTTGCGACCCTTTCATGCCTGGGGACTTGTCTATCTTCCTCCCACGCATCAACCACAGCACTCTCAAGGGTCTCCTGGTAGTTGTACAGTCAGGGCCTGATTCACAAAGCTTACGCACACATGTAGAATTCCTCCCCAAGTGCGGAGATTCTTCCCCGAGTGCGGAGATTCCACCCTGAGTGCAGAGATTCCGCTCCGAGTGCAGAAATACAGCAGTTGTAAAGATACTACTCATAACTTAGCTTTGTGAATACCGAAAAGCAGTAAAGTTAGACTTTTGGTCTAAACTTAGACCTTTGGTCTAACTTTACCTTTGTGAATCGGGCCCTCAGTTTTCAGATTCAGATCGGCCCCCAACCATCCCCCAGTGCGGGAAAGAAGCTTGTGCCCACTGGTCCAAGATATGTACAGAGGAGCGGTCACGTCTTTTTAGTGTCTCCCAAGGGAGGTCCTCAGTCTGATTCCTGAGCCCAACTGTGCCAGACACTCCATATCTGTTCCTGTCGGAGGGGCAACATAGCTTCTGGATTGTCCAAGCTCCTTGGACTGCCTCAATGGGCCATCCCTCTAGGTGCTATGCTCACACCAAGAATCAATCTGATTTTCAGCGGGGAGTTCAGATCCAGCACCTCTCACAATGGTTCAGTGATAGTTTATGAAGGAGGGTGCATAGGTTTAGGAAGGAGGGTGCTTCTTGTATGTTTTCTTGCTACTTTCCTCTCCTGTGGGCCTGGTTCAGTAGGTAGCCACCCGTTTCGCAGTGCCTCCACTGCTTAGCACCTCAGGACAGGGTTGCCCACGTCTCTTCAATGTCAAGTGGGTGCCGCTGACTGTTCATCTCAGCGGTGGCACACCCTGGCCTAGGTTGTCCATACATTGTCCTTTTCCTCCCCGCTGCATGTACTAGGAGGACAGACATTCATGCATTATTATTATTATTAGTTACATTTGTTAGGCACACAAATCATCCCTACAGGGATCTCTAGGCGCCGTTGCAATGTGGGAGTAGAGAGAGGTTCGACTACTGAGAGAAAAGCCAGGTTTTGAAGAGTTTTTTTAATGTAATGAAGTCCGTACATGCTCGGATGGATAAAGGTAGCCTATTCCAATGGTAGGGTGCCCGAAATGAGAAGGCGCTGCCTCCGTGCCTCGTAGTTCTGATGCGTTTTGGGCACAGAAACAATCGATCACTCGACCTGAGCTGCAGCGCCGGGATATATGGTTGTAGTTTCTGTCTCAGATAGAGAGGGCCTTTCCCCTGCAGCGTCTTGCATACCAGGCAGAGAAGTTTGAAGAGGGCACGCTTTTTAATCGAGAGCCAGTGAAGGGAATATAAAGAGGACTCAGAGGGGAAACGAGGAGGAAGATTTAGTATCAGTCTAGCGGCTGAATTCTGCACCACCTGGAGCCTGGCCAAAAGGCCTTTACTACTCCCTCCCCAATCAGGGAAGATTGAAATGTCAGCTCCTTGATACCGCAATGGTCCTTTTTCCCTGGCCATTCTGAGCGTACTCTCCCTGTCTCTATAGTTGAGGAGGCGCGCGATGATGTACCTGGGTGGTGTGCCCACCGGGGGGGGCGCAGGCCTAAGGATCGGTGCGCTTGCTCAACCGCCAATGTCTCTGAGGTAATTAGAGCGGTCAAACAGGTCCGACAGTAGCTGTTCTATAAAGACTTTTGGGCGTCCCATTTTTGTCGTTTCAGCAATTCTGGAAATTCGTATATTGTTGCGGCGTGACCTCGCTTCAAGGTCTTCGTATTTCACCGCGACTTGTTTCAATAGGCGTTCAACCTTTTCCAGTCTTTTTGCGTGGCCGTGGAGGTGTCCTCTAGGTCCGAGACCCTTTTCTCTGCCTCTCCTAGCCGTGCCCCCTGCCAATCAATCTTCTCCCCCATCTTGTCAATGCAGCCTGAGAGTGTGTCAAAGCGGGCATCCATTGCGCTGAAACCAGCCTTTAGTTCCGCCATCAGCGTCTCCATATTGCTCACGGGTATGTTGTCCTGGCCTCTCCCCGAAGTGTCTTCTGTGTTGGAATGGGTGCCACGGGACTCCACAAATTTGCTGCGGTCAAACGTAAGCCGCCGCTGTTTGGGGTCAGTGCGTCCCATTCTGGTGCATCCGTCGCCTCTAGGTAGGAGTCTGCAGTGAAGGGAGGGGATTACTGTAGCTGGAATTGCTCCTAGGTCGGAGTTAACCAATGAGTGTGTGGTGCTTCCAGGGCCCTTGTGTGACTTGCCACTGCAAGTCAATGGTACAGGAGAGAGCGTGCTTCACCCCCGTGGCATATTCAGTGGATTGGTGGGGGGCAGAGAGGGGTGTGATCGTTACAGGCCTTATAGGTGTCAGGCACCTAATCCCCCACCCAACACACCACTGCTGCTCCCTGTCGCGGGATCGTGCAGCGTGTGACAATTTGCAGTGGGGGATCAACCCCTCGGGTCGCGGCCTATCTCCAAGGCCCAGTCCGCTTTCCCCCAAATGTGGCGTCATTTCTGTTCTGGCCCCAGCCGTGGCGCACAATCCCCGGGTGTATGGCAATATTGCAGGGAGGATGGAAACAGAGAAGGGGCTACTGGCACTACAGGCCCTATGCGCACCGAGCGCGCGGTCTCCTACCAGCCGTGCCCCGGTTCTTCCCACGTTGTAGGGTGTCGATACTGTCCAGCCCCAGTCGCGAAGAACCGTCAGGGGGGAGAACGGCCCCTACCTGAGTCGTGGTGTTTGGGCCCGGGCATTCATATGCCCCACACATCTGATGTCTCACGGGCCTGTCCTGTCTCGGAGACGCGGCCCGCCATCTTCCAAATATAGCCGGTGCTCCGTGTTCAGCCCCGGCCGGGCCGTGTGTTTCCATGTGCTTCTGTGCAGGCAGCGGAGGGAGGTGAGGGGGTAGCGGGATCCTACGCCAGTGGGGCCCGACTGCCCCGGCCTCAGGGTCGCCTGTGGCCCCTGTCACCGCTGGGCCTCCGAGGCTGCACTGGCAGTGCCCGCTCCCCTTACATGCTGCTGCCGGCCCCCGGCCCCCGTCCTGCAAAACCGCCTCTGTCACCTTAAAGCGGGTCTTGGGGGTCCGCAGTGTGCTGGCAGATGTTCTGGATCAGGTCACACATCATCTAAGCGGTGGTTACAGCTGATGGCTGACTGCCTGTGCCGGAGCCTCAAAAAGAGGCGGCCATCTTGTGGCTGCCGTTGCCATGCCCCCCACCTTACATTTTTCAAGTGATTTTAATCTAGTATTATTTTAGGTAAAAAAAAGTTTAGTTAATTAAAAATCTAAATATTACATGGGTCTGTGAGTGGGTGTGTGAGTGGCTGTATGGGTTGGTGAGTGGGTGTGTGAGTGGCTGAATGGGTCTGTGAATGGGAGTGATTATATGGGTGTGTGAGTAGGTGTGTGAGTAGCTGAATGGGTATATAAGTGGCTGGGTGAGTGGCTGTGTGGGTCTTTGAGTGGGTGTGTGAGTGGCTCTATGGGTCAGCGAGTGGTTGTGTGAGTGGCTGTATGGGTCTGTGTGTGGGTGTGTGAGTGTCTGAGGGTCTATGAGTGGGTGTGAGTGGCTGTGTAGGTTTATGAATGGGCTTGTGAGTGGTTTTGTGTGTGTGCAAGTACCTGTATGGGTCTGTGAGTGGGTGTGTGAGTGTCTGTATGGGTCTGTGAGTGAGTGTGTGAGTAGCTGTATGGGTTGGTGAGTGGGTGTGTGAGTAGCTATGTGGGTCCATGAGTGGGTGTGCGAGTGGTTATGTGGGTGTATAAGTGGCTGAATGGGTCTGTGAGTGGGTGTGTGAGTGGCTGTATGGGTCTGTGAGTAGGCATGTGAGTGGCTGTATGGGTCTGTGCATTGATGTGTGAGAGGCAGTATGAGTCTGTGAGTTGGTCTGTGAGTGGCTGTATGGGTCTGTGAGTTGGCGTGTGAGTGGTTTTCTGGGTATGTGAGTGGCTGTGTGAGTGGTTGTATTGGTGTTAGAGTAGGTGTGTGAGTAGGTATGTGGGTGTATGAGTGGGTGTGTTAGTGGTTGTATGAGTGTGTGAGTGGATATTTGGGTATGAGTGGTTTATGAGTCTGTGGGACACATGCATCAAGCTAATTAGTGGTCGGAAATGGGCCGATTCGCAGAATCGGCAAATCGGCCCCTTTGCGACCAGTAATTAGCCTTTTGGGATGCATCAAGCCCAAAGCCATTCGCAAAATAGGTAATCGCAACATTTGCGATTACCTATTTTGCGAATGCAGTTAGGGAATCGCAGTCTGCGACTCCCTAAATGCAATGCAAGAAGCATTCTTAGAATGCGACTTTGCATTAAGGAATCGCAAATTAACATCAACTTCAAGTTGATGGTAATTTGCAGATCCTTAGAAAAATGCACAAAATTGCATTTTTCTAAGTGCCATGTGGCGCACACACATGCCCTTGGGGCATGTGTGTGCGCCACATGTGCACACATGCCAATTTTGGGGGTGCATCAGGGTGGCCTTTTGGCCCCCTAGCACCCTTGAAATTGCATGCGCAATTTGCGATTACCTTTTTGGTAATTGCAAATGGTTTCCCATTCGTTCTTACGGGCCTCTAGGCCCATAGGAATGAATGGGAAGGCATTCCCTATTAGCGAATCGCAATTTGCGATTCGCTAATAGGGAATGTGTAGGAATCGCAATTTATTTAGCGATTTCTACAGGCATAAGGAATTGCGATTCCGTAATAGTGATTCCTTAATAATCGTTATTAAGGAATCGCAATTGCTTATGTTGATGCATGTGCCCCTGTGAGTGGGTATGTTAGTGCTTTTGTGGGTGTATGAATGGGTGTGTTAGTGGCTGTATGGGTATATGAGTGGCTGTGTGGGTCTATGAGTGTATGTGAGAGGAGCTGAATGGGTGTGTGAGTGTCTGTCTTAGTGTCAAAGTGGGTGTGTCAATAGCTATGTGAGTGACTGGGCCAGAACAGAACCTCACCTACCCCTTTATCCTACAAAAGTTCATAGGTTTGCAGAAAAAGTCTACCTAACTGGAGTACTTTCTACTGGTTAATAAGAAAGTGCTACCATGTTGGGTAAATTTCTAGTGCATATTCTACACTACAGCTGCATAAACGACCATGAGGTAATGTCTCCACTAACCTTGTGTGTGTTTAATTTCGGCAATGTGATTGTTCCTCAGGCATCTTGATCCACAAATCTATGATAACATACATCCTCGTCTAGAGAAGATGGCGAGACTATAAAGAGGTAAATCTCTACCAATGAAGGGTACTTCCTCCTAACTATATGAAGTAAGTGCTTTTTCGTTTGGTGGAGATGTCCTCAAAATTCCTCTGCATCAAGCGTATATCACTAAAATTGGTGGGAAACGGGGGCGTGGCCAGCAGCATGGCGGACTAGACGCGTCCGACCGTAGCTCCAATGGCCCGTTACTAATCCTGCTTGCATCCTTTGCTCCACGACGCAATCCTGACCCCTAACTACACGGGCTGAATACTGGAATACAGCGCCCATACGGGGAACGGTCTGTTTTGCGGCAACGGGCTGATATCCGAAGGGAGAGTGGTGGGAATCGGTGACCCAGCCGGAGACAAAATGGTGGCGCACTGAGGCCCGGGAGAGGAGTGCAACATCGCCGAGGGGCCCCGGGCGGACTTCGACCGAAGGTGGGCAGGGGCGGTGGAGAACAGATACCTGTGGGACCCTCCCGCGCCCCCTCCATACCTTAAATGAGCCAGCAGACGCAGCGGGCCGTGAAGCCGATCCCGGGCGGCCGAGACACAAAGAGAGGAGCGATACCCAGGGAGCCGGAGAGGTGTGCCGGCGTCAATAGAGTGGAGCGGGCACCAGCGGAAGTGTTCTTGGCCAGCCGGCGCGAGAAGGGAACAGGAGATCCTGTGTAGTCGCGGCCGGCGCCCGTGCCCTGTGGTGCAGAGGGCGGCCCGTGAAGGGAAGAGAGACCCGCGGCCCAGGAAAATCCTGAATGCGGTAGCAGAGACTGCTGAAGGGCGCGGCTGCGCCCGCACCGGTGCGCAAGGGAGCGGCAAGCTCAAGCCCGGAACAGAGCCCACCGTGGATCGGGTAAGGGATTGTGGCGGCGCCGGCAGAGGCGGGGAGAGTGATAGAGTGGTGATGCCCGTGCCTCCTCTGAGGCTTAATAAGACATAGTGGCCCTCCAGGGCCCATAAACAGTTGGGGACAACTGGGCTCACTATTCCTCCCCCCTCCCCCTTTCTAGAACAAGAGCCTGAACTTTGGGAGTGGGCCTTGGGTGACCTGTTACCAGACCGGGGCCCATAGGACAAGGAGCTCCACCGAGTCGGAGACGCAGGGGACATAATTATAACATTGCCACTCTAAATCCTCCTGGCATGGGAACACAAATGACCATCTGAGTACACGCCACCACTGGTAGACCCCCTTCCTGCCCACACGGAGGGTGCCACATCAGTGCCAGAAGTGGCACAAGTGGCGAATGGAGGCAGGTGTCTGGGGAGGGCCGTTTCGCTTTACCCTAGTGGTCTCTGGTCAGAACCGCTCTCACGCTTCGAACATCAGGGACAAAACACAACTGAAGTCAGGTTGCGTCGCCTGGCCCCCACCCCCCCCCATTCCCCCGGGGAGCACAAATGGACAGACTTAGCATATAAAGAAGTTACCAGGTCCACTCCAGTGCAATTTGGGGACAAAAATTCTGCCACATTTCACGTCGGACTGAAATCACGACAGTCTAATCCTCGCAGCCGATAGTGCAGGGTAGTAAAGTCAGATGGCAAAAGATAAAGATCCTAAAGCACAATGGCAGGGGAAAATGGACAAGTTTGCCAAAGCCCTGAGTGCCCCTGGGGCGCAGACCGAGAAACCAACCGACGTGCCAGACAACAATGTCCTACTTCAGGCAATTCAATCCTCAAGAGAGGCACTGGAAGGCAAAATAGATGAAATACGAATAGACGTAAACCTGTTGCGTCAACATCTTCGCAATGTCTCCGAAAAGGTCACACAAGCCGAGCAAAGAATATCAGAGGTAGAAGACACTTCAATTACTCTCAGGAAGGAGGTTACAGCCCTGACCGCGGCCATGAAAGAGGTGGCATGGAGAGTCGATGATGCCGAAAACTGCACTTGTAGGAACAACCTGCGCTTCATTGGCTTTCCGGAAGCCATAGAAGGATCAGATGCATGCGCCTTCCTGCGCAAGTGGCTGGCGGACTCACTTCCAGACATGAGATTTTCCCCCCGTTTCGTGATCGAAAGGGCCAACAGAATTCCGGGGGCAAAGCCACCGACCGGGGCTCCGCCACGGCCTTTGATTGCGCGCTTCCTCAACTATCAGGACAGAGACCTCGTTCTCAGGGAAATAAGGAATAAGGGAGAAATACGGATGGAAAACACCAAAATAATGGTGTTTCCAGATTACTCCAGAGATGTGCAAAAACAACGTAAGACCTTTGATTCGGTAAAAGAAAAGTTGCGGGGCCCTCAGATCCAGTACATGTTGCTCTTCCCGGCTAAATTAAAAGTGATCTATCAATCCAGAACACTTTTCTTCCACACTCCAAACGAAGCCTGGCAATGGATAGAAGATCGCCCTCCAAAGAAGACAATGGGAGACCCAGAGGTACCCCCCAGGAGAGGTCCCTCATTAGCCAGTAGGCCTAAATCACAGAGGCTGAAATGGAGGACTAATGCCAACCAATTGGGTGATCAGTTCAGAGCAACACCATACCGCAGCAGGAAAACTACCAAGGTGGTGTACCAGGCCTCAGACTCCGAGAGTACCCACCCACGAGACAAGCCCAGAAGAGAGACTCGGATCACTGGTACTGTGAGGCAACGCTCCACAGAGCACACGGAACGAGAAATTTCCTCGGACTCGGACAGTGACCACCCCTTGTTGCAGAACATAAACCTCCTCGAGGCGACAAATGCTGATAACCCGGTGATCGAATCAATACTTCAGACCCGACAAACCGAAAACAAAGACTGATGAGCAGCAGTGGGCCATCTGAGAGCCGAAGGGACAGTAAGCTTGTGAGGAGTTTTCTCCTCGTCCCCCCCCTCTCATGCTCATTCGAGTGCATGTGTTTTCCTTTCCCCTTTTTATCATATTTTTGTTTTGCATTATCATAGGTTTGAATCATTGTGTTGATTAGTTTTGTGTGGTGTCTCTCTCCCCTCTCCATCAAACGTGGTTCTTGGGCTGGTCCCCAAGCCAGAGACGTCAGCTCAATCGGTTCCCCAGATTGATCACGCAAATCAGACAACGAGGGAGCTAGGAGAGTAGGGACATATTTAAGGGGGTTGCGGGTGGGTTGGCGACAGACCTCTCCAATCCAAACACGACACAGTTGGTCACGTTGACCTAAGGGGTAGTCAGATGGGTGGTGGGGGAGTGTGGGCGGGGGTGGGGAGTGGCGGGACTTAGGGTGCAGGAATTAACTCAGTTTGTATAAGGGTTAGAATAGGCAGTACTTATTTCAGGCATCCAATAAAGAAGCAAGGGGAGACAGGGGGCATTCGCAGCATTGACACTTGTCATCAACAACCACAATATGGCAACACATAATAATGACACATACACAGTCCTCTCTTGGAATGTGAATGGGTTGGGGAACAAAGTGAAAAGAGGCCTAGTGTCGGCGTATATTAAAAGACTGAAGCCCGAGGTAATATTTCTGCAGGAAACGCATCTGAAAGGTACGCAATGTGGGTTCCTGGGAAGAGGGGCCTACAAGACACTGGCGCATGCAGGCTTTTCCACTGGGGCGAGGGGGTTGCCATCCTAATAAGGAAATCCCCGCCCTTTAGAATTGAACTCACATGGGCAGACCCAAACGGGACATATGTAGCGGTAAAAGGTATATGGAACAGGAGGGACATCACTCTTATAAGTGTCTATGCGCCCCTGAGATTACAAAAGCAGACACTGGAGAAACTAGCAGACATTCTCTTGGAGGCAGGCTCCAGTACCCACCTCATAGGAGGAGACTTCAACAATGTAATGGACCCTCTGTCCGATCGTACTACGAACCCTACTGGGGTCCTCAGTGAGACACAACTTAAGCGATTCACAGATACACTGGCTCTTACAGATATATGGAGAAGGCACCACCCACGTACCAGGGCATACTCCTTCTATTCGGGTGCCCACAAAGCCTTCTCTAGGATAGATTATATCCTAGCCCCAGTGGGGGAAGTGACAGAGGTTCAAGAGATAGAATATTTAGCAAGAGGCCTTTCAGACCACTCGCCCCTCTGGCTCACAGTGGGTAGGGATAGGCAGCGCCCAAACAATGGGTGGAAACTCAATGCATGGGAACTCAAGGACCCCAAAGTTGCCAAAGAAATCAAGGTGGACACAGAGCTCTATTTCAAAGATAATGTGGGATCTGTAGAATCCGCTACAACACTCTGGGAGGCGTATAAAACGGTCCTACGAGACAGAGCCCAGAATATAATAGCCCATAAAAAAGGTAGGGAAACGGAAGAGATTGCCGAGATCGAATCTAGACTCCTCCAAATTGAAACGCAGGCCCTAACGAGTGATGATCCTTTGCTACTACGGAGAATGCGGACTCTCCGACAGGAATATTTAGCTCTGGCCAGGAAAGACGCACAACATGCGATACAAGCCATGTACCGGCGCCTTTACGACGCAGGAGACAAGGCGGGTCGGCTACTTGCGTGGCTCAGTAAGAAAGAATTAGACAATAGATGGGTGAGCCAGATAGATACAGAAGATGGTCAAACGCACGTAACGCCCACTGGGATAGCCGCTGCCTTTGCTCATTACTACGAGGCCTTCTACGCAAAGCGTCCCTGGCGGAACCGTCACAAATAGAAAGCTACCTAGCTGCAATTGAAGTCCCCAGGTTGGGAGAGGAGGAAGCTTAAATATTGGAAGAAGCAATAACACTCGAGGAAGTCAGAGAAGCCATCAGTTATCTGAAACCCGGGAAAGCTCCGGGCCCCAATGGTCTACCGCCGGAACTCTTTAAGCAAAATGCGGATCTATTGAGCCCCCATCTTTTAAATCTGTTTTCAGAAGCGCAAACTGTAGGCAGCCTCCCGAAAGACCTTCGAACAGCCACAATAGTGGTACTGCATAAGAAAGATGGACCACCACAGAAATGTAGCTCCTATCGACCTATTTCGCTCCTCAACGTAGAAACTAAAATACTGGCCTGCATATTAACAAGTAGGCTTACAACAGTAATATCCAGCCTTATCCACAGTGACCAATCTGGCTTCATGCCTAAGAGGTCCACAAGACTAAATTTATAGAGAATACATAATTGGTTAGAAGTAGCAAGCAATAGAGCAGACCCGCATTTAATAATATCACTTGACGCAGAAAAAGCATTTGATACCGTTCACTGGCCCTTTCTCATGTCAACCCTAGAAAAGTTCGGATTCGGGCCCAAATTTAGACAATGGATAACTAACATATATGAGCAGCCTATGGCCCGGGTACGGGTAAATGGAACAATCTCCAAGGAATTCCCAATAGAGCGAGGGACACGTCAGGGATGTCCCCTGTCCCCCTTCTCTTTGCCCTCGTGCTGGAGCCCCTGGCATGCGTCATTCGAGCACATCAGGGCATGTCCGGTTTTCAAAGAGCTGAATATGAGATCATGGATGAACGCATATCACTATAAGCGGATGATATCCTTCTTTATGTCACGAATCCCAGGACGACGCTCCCAAGGATTCTAGATAGTTTTGAGTACTACAGCGCACACGCCGGATATAAAATTAACTGGGAGAAATCCTGTCTATACCCAGCAACACAGGGCTGGGAACCTCATGAAAGAAAGTATGAGTCAGCTTCAAATAGAAAATGATGGAATAAAATACCTGGGCATTTATGTAACCTCTAACGAAAAGGAAGCCCTAAACCGAAACCTCTACAGAGTTCTCAAAGAATTTAACATCAACATAGAAAGGTGGAAAACGTTGCCCCTGACACTTCTAGGTCGAGATGCACTATATAAAATGATAATACTACCAAAATTCCTATACGTCCTCCAAAATACATATTACCCAGTCCCAGACGACGTCTTTGTCAAGATAGATGATGCACCACGTACATTCCTCTGGGATGGGAAACCTCCTAGAGTGGCTCTAGCCACCCTACAACGTAATCAGTATAATGGAGGCATATCATTACCAGACATCAGAGCCTACTATTGGGCTACCCACTTGATAGTGGTCAACGATTGGGAACACGTGCCAGGAGACTACCCCACATATGCATTGGAACGCATGCAATTTGAAACACGCCCACACACACATTATCTTTATGGAGGGAAGGGAGTTGCACAATTATTAGTAGCCACGTAGGTGGTGATTGCCGCCTGGAAAAAAAGCAGAAAGACAAATAAAGTGGTATAATTGAGTTACAAGAGAAACCCCCCTCTGGGTGGGAGGGAGACTTAAAGAATTTACAAAATTAAGCAGGTTTAAGAAATGGGATTTGCTGGGTATTTCAAAAATCAAAGACATATTAGACCGCAAGGAACTTGCTACTTTCCCCTTCTTCCAGAAAGAGTATGATCTACACCAGAAGCAATATTATAAATATCTGCAATTGGCACACGCGTGGGTGGCGTAGCGAATAGACACAGAGGAACTCCCGAGTATGCCCCACTAGAGGGAAGACTCCTCATGGGTGAAATTAACGAAAAAGCAGTCTCCTGGACATATCGGACCATAATAAACAATAAGCCAGACACTCTCCTGAAACTAAGGGCAAAATGGGAATTTGAACTGGGAGTCCTAGATGACCTAGACTGGGAAACTGCGTTGATGCACCCGCGGGAGGTAGCCATTAAGTCACGGCTTCGACTTATCCAATTTAAGTACCTGCATAGGACCTACTACGATAGATACCGGCTATACAAAATAGGGAGGGCAGATACACCCAATTGCCTTAAATGCAACAAGAAACTTGGTACCTATTTCCATACGATATGGGAGTGCCAGAAAATACAGGAATACTGGGGAAACATACTGACTGAGCTAGAAGAGGTACTAGGGGATAAGATACCCATGGACCCCAAGTTCGTGCTGTTAGACATACATACGGAAGTAGATCTCCCCAAATTTAAACTGTTACTAATCAACCTAGGTATGGTGGTTGCCAAGAGAGACTTGGCACGTAAGTGGGGGACGACACAGAAGCCCATTGTGGATGAGTGGAAGAAAGGGATGGATATGTATATGGCAGGGGAAAAGACCACATATGTGGCCTGTGGCTGTCCCAAAAAGTTCCAGAAAATATGGAATCCGTGGATAAGGTACTATGGTCTCATGATGGAAGAATCACAGGTGGTCACCCAAGCCACATGATAGGCTGGTGCGGGGAGAGGGGAGGGACGTGACTGAGACACTGGGGAATAGGGAAGTATGTAATACTGGTTTATATATCAATGTTGCACCTGTTAAGGCCTCTGAATGAAAATGTTATCGCGACCTTGCTTCAACTGCTTGAAATTATATACTGTACTTGTGCTGAATCAAGAAAAATGGCAATAAAGATATTTATTAAAAAAAAAAAATTGGTGGGAAACACGCTCAGAGGCCTTTTGGTACGCTACCCATCAACGTGGAAAAAGACGGGAAGACCTTTGAATACGGGGTGGGGACTTATAGATGGACCTTGCAAATCATTTTGGGGATTTGCATTCTCAGGATAATTATAGGGAGAACCATGGACTCTGTTCTCAAGACAAGAAAGAAACCACTTGCGACAGTCACTACAGATGAGAATGCGCTCCAGTAGATCACAGATGCATTCACCTTCGTTAAGGATTTGAGCATGGAGTACAAGAGGAAAAAACATTTGCTTTGCCTTCCCCAACCCAAGAAGTTAGGATCATTTGTGCTTCACAGAAGTGGTGTTTCAAATTGAGCACCTGCTGTGTTTACATTTGTAAGTGATTCCCGTTGAGGTTCAATTTCTGCAAAATGTGCATCAGGGCCATAATGGAACCTAATTTTGTACCAAGAAGAGCCCACAGTTTTGCCGAAAGGTTATACCCAATATAAGTCCTACCTCGTTGGGTAAATGCCTAGTGCATATTCTACACTACAGCTGCGTAAAGGACCACAAGGTAATATGTCCAGTAACATTGTGTGCATGTAATTTCAGCAATGTGATTGTTCCCCGAGCGTCTTCATCCATAAATATGTGGTAACAGGAATCCTCGCGAAGAGAAGACAACGAAACTATAAATAAGTGGATCTTCACCTTATGTAGTAAAGGGGAGGAGGGAGCATTGCCCCCCTCCCCAGGCCGATTTTGGCCCTCAGGACTCCATGCCCGAGGCCCAGCCTCTTGATCGCGGGTGCCCAGGAGCCCACCCAAGGCACCCAGTCTGCAGTGTTGGGGACCGCGGGGAGCCTCAATGCCCCCATGGTCCCTGAAGCCTCCCTGCCTCTAGCGTGTGCAGGCATTGCTCCCGCACACAGGGAGCAGCCAAAAATGCTGCTCCCTGTGTGTGAGACCAATTCTTTCATCTGTTTGCCTGTCCACATGGCTATGGGCAAAGAAAACAGATGAAAAGTCCACTCCCAGCGAGCAGTTTTCCTGCTTCTGCGCGATGGGGTCGACTTACTGTTTTCTCATGCTTAGGCCAAGCAAGAGCAAACAGCTATGTCCCGGGGTTGTAACCCCGGGACATAGGGAGCCGGCCCTGGGGGGGGTGGTGGTTCCCAAGGCTAATAATGGCTCCATGCGGGGGGCCACTATGCCCCCCTCATTTCAATTTGAAGGGCCAGCCCCAGGGAGGTGGTGTCCCCAGGGCCAAATACGGCACAGGAGGTTCCCCTTTATTTAGAATTTCTGGCCCTGGAGAGGTGGTGGTCCCTGGAGCCCTACTGGGCCAAGGAGGGAGGTCTGCGTGGCCCCCCTCCAATGTACTTTTAAAGCCCTGGGGAGGTGTTGTTCCTGTGGACTCCTAAGAGCCCTACGAGGGGGGTACGCGTGGCCCACCTCCGAAACTACAATTAACCCTAGGAGGTGGAGCTCCTCGGGGCTCTTTACTGCATCAGGAGGGGGTCCGTGCAGACCCCTCCATTTTAAATATTAAGCCCCGGGAGGTGGTGGTCCCTGGGGCTCTTAGGAGCTCCACTTATATAAAAACCAATGCTCCTGGGACCTGGCCAACCCTGGGGCTGAAATATAACAATATTTACAGAAACATTCTATTTTGGAACAAACAGATGTGCTCAGAAGGTATTTTTTCAATATTCACCAATTTGTTGCGAAAACTTGCTATACGTATATTCCAGTACCGCGGTTATTCACAAAATTGGCGTGATTTTTAGAAAGTGTAAGAAACATATATACACATATTGGGCCCGATTCACAGAACTAATCTGAGACAAAATCCTAAACTTACTACTTTTGGTATTCACAGAAGGCATTTAGTAGTAGTAAAGTTAGGATTTTGTCTTAAGTCTGTCTTAAGTCTGTCTTAAGTCTGTCTTAAGTTTGTCTTAAGTCAAACTTAAGACAAAATCCTAACTTTACTACTACTAAATGCCTTCTGTGAATACCAAAACTAGTAAGTTTAGGATTTTGTCTCAGATTAGTTCTGTGAATCAGGCCCATTGTACTGAATGTTTGTGGTTAGTACTTTACTAATATAATATATACAGTTAGATTTTTATAAGTAATTTTATGGTTCAACACTGTTTTAGTCCATTTCTCGTAAGCGAATATGTCGGCGGTCACAAATATATCGGTATTCACGAATATTACATGACTACAGAATAAAGGGATTTCATTGGATAAAACACTTTGCATTATTCTAGAAAGGAAGTCCTCACCCAGTTTTCTTTTCTTTAGACTTCCGGTACTGAGATTGGAGGTTCTTATTTCAGCACCTGTTCTTTTCATGTTTCATATTCATTTTCGTGATTTTTGGAAAATTCTTTCCAAATAAAATGGCATCTGGTGGTAGTGATGATCAGCAGCCACACCCTGATGAAGACAGTCGTTTGGAGGAGAACGCCCGTAAAGCGCCAATCGATTGCTTGGGAGTTTGTCACTATCCCCTCCGGGGAAAAAGGTGTGGTGGCTAAGCATGTGAAGTGCTCTTTGTGTGACAAGACTCTCTCCAGGGGTACATCTAAGAAGTATTCATGTGGGACAACGATTATGTTAAAACATCTCAAGACATATCACTCCAACCACTTGGCCAGAGCAAAGAAGGAGAGCAGAGCACAAGATGCATCCTCCTCAAGTGCAACACCAATTGCTCCTGGAGACCCTCTGCCATCTGAGGTTCAGCAACGGCTCCCGGAGAAGTCACCAGAACTCCAAAAAATTGGCACTTTATGTTTGGACTGCAAGAAAGGTTTAACCGTAGGGGAACAATCTGTTGCTGCAGTTTTGGAGGCAGCAAAAAAGTGTTAATTGTTGTGGTTTTTTTCGCATGACACTTGTTAACCCAATTTTGAGTTTTTTGTGTTAAAACATTTTCCAGTTGCCATTTTATTTGTAAAAAATACAAAAAATACAAAATGTTAAAAAAAGAATTCTGAAAAATCACAAAAAAAAGGTTCTCGTTAAAACCACCTTTCTTGGTTTAAAAACAGATAAACTGTATGTGTCTGTATGTATAAAAAAGAGAATGAGTGAGTGAATTCCTGTATTAGTAGGTAAGTGACTGCATGAGTGGCTGTATGGGTGAGTGAGTGGCTGTATGACTGAATGAGTGACTGTGAGTGGTTGTATGAGCGAGTGAGTGGCTGTATGTGTGACTGAGTAGCTGGCAGAGTGGTTAATGGGTGAGTGTGACTGGGTGTGTGGGTCTGTGAGTGGGTATGTCAGTGTGTTTGGGTGAGTGAGTGACTCTGTAAGTGATTGTATGAGTGAGTGAGTGACTGTGTGATTGATTGTATGGCTGAGTGGTTGGGTGGGTGGGTGTGCGAGTGAGTATATGGGTGGGAGAGTAACTGTGAGTGCCTGTATAGGTGGGTTAGTGGGTGTGTGAGTGGTTGTATGGGTAAGTGAGTTGGTGTATGAGTGGCAGCATGGGTGAGTGACAGGGAGCATGTGTGGCTGTATGGGTGAGTGGCTGTATGGGAGAGTGAGTCAGTGTGTGAGTGGCTATATGGCTAAGTGAGTGGGTGTAACTAATTGAAAAGAAGGAACCCCCTTCTATCCAACGTTCTTTGGGCAGGGAAAACATATAATATTGCAAAAAGAGACCCCGGAAACCTCACTTGTTAAATTATAAATTCATCCCTAATATATGGCTCAGAGAGTGCAAGTATTGCTTAAATTCATATCTTTATTAACATTCTAAATGAAACAATTTTTTTCTCATTATGTACATTCAGTAATATCACAAAAAACTGTCATTAATCATTGGTTAAAGCTAACATAAACCACTTCAAATACAATAACTGCACCCCACATTCACTCCACACATACTATCTCTCATACTATCAAATTCACTTTCACATCCTTTTCCATGAAAACAGTCATAAGTGTGTAACAGGACAGCAGTGCAGACAGGTCTTGTGTATATCAATCAATGATAGTTCTATATCACATTATGCTATAAGTGACACAAATGTATTTTTTATGTGCCTTTAGTATAAGATATTCTCATTTCCAGAAACAGCTTAGAATAATCAAAACTTGTGGCTTGTATATTGTATCCTTTATTTTCTCTCTACCCGTGTTTCGGTGACCCACCGCCTTCTTCAGGAAAGTCACTTCAAGGCCATATCGTGTGGAATACCTCTAATCACATTTGACATTCTACTGAGTCAAAGGACACAAATCAATAAAAAAAATAGCTAACTCACACGTAGGTCAGAACCTCCACCAGTGACACTAAATGTGTTATACTAATCCTTATGTGATTGACCTCCACCATGCATGCTTATAGAGATGTGCTCACAAGAAGTGATTTTCTAACTATATCGAAATGACCAAAGCTAAAGTTGGAGATCCTCAAATCCGAAGAGCTCAAAATAGGATAGGTAGGAAACTTCATTAAAGAACCACGTCAGGACTATGCTGACGCTGCAGGGTGAAGAAAACATGAGTATAAGGAGATGCAGTCTCGAAAATTGGTACCCCAACTTCAAGTAACAGGAGGTTAAATACCTCGGACACAAGATGGATAATGTGTTTATGATGGAGAATAAGTGGGATAAATGTTCTATGATGGACTGTTCTCAAGATTCTGAAAAATGCATAGACACAGACATTAGTCTTAGTATGTAGATGTATCTAGTATCTGTAACTCCACCCCCTGACAAATGCAAATCAGAACAATCTGAGGCAAAGAGGCTAATGTTTTTGGGACAAATTGAAAAATTATTTCAGGTCCCTTATAAGAAAATATGTAGACTCCTTCCTATTCCCAAAAACTTTCCAATATGTTTGCCCATGGTTGCAAGTAACCAAAATTAAAAACTTGAACATGAGATATAACAAGTAGTGTCCTCGCATCTTAAACTTGTGCCACGCTGTACGTAGTCCACGTAAACTAGGGGCATAGTTGTGCGAACCAGACGCAAGGTAAAATACGGGCAGACACTAGAATTCCTACTTGCAAGAAATATGTGGCCACATACAGAAGTGTGCTTGATCACACTATTCGCGGTCCAAGCAATTGGAAATGAACATGGCAATGCACAGTCCGCATGTAATGTGTCCCAGATAGAAACAAGTTAAACATACTGTGGTTCACTCACCTTTCCAATCGGTAATAAAAGATAATGGAGACTCTGAATTTCACGGGGTAACCATGGTATCCTGCACATGCTTGGCTGAAAGGACACGCCGGTTTCTAACTGTTTTTAAAAGGACAACAGGAGACGCAATACGGAATTTCCAGAGTATCAGGCGGGACATCTGGTGAGAGCATCCCGCTATAACCACAAACGCAGTGGCCATATTTCAGTGACTGTACTGATATGTGTGGTACTACAACAATTAGTCTCTTGGATTTTTGTGGTCCATAACATCCAATAAAATTAATGTAGCTGACAAGTGGATCCTTCAGTTCCCACGCATTGACTCTCCAGTGAGTCCCCACGGGTTGAGCGTTGCTTCCCAGGATCACCATCAGCGGCGAGTGTTCAGATATCCCTTGCACTAAATATTCCACTTTTACTATTGGGGGTCCTCTCCAGCAGGTGTAAACACATATTCCAATCTGGGGCAGGTCCTGTTTGCCCCAGAGAAGTTTGAATACTGCCTGTCCACGGGGTGTTTCAATCTCCAGATATCGACTAGCCACAGTGTTTTGGCGAATTGCACCAATGGTGTATGTTGGGGTTCTCGATCAACCACGGGCCTTGGTCTATCTAGTTCTGGGGCAATGGTATCAGCAAAGTCTCATCCCACAATTGGCAGGGTGGCACCCGCTTCCACAGGATTGGACTAATTTTCTCTAGTATGTTTTTCTACAAACGTGGGAGACATGTACATTGATAACAGTGAAGCCCTGGATTACCCTGGTTCCTTGTACCCCTATTACGGTGCCACTAGGGTCCAACCACCTCTTAGTAACACGAAAAGGGGGACTCTTTTTCACCAGCATTGCCACCCTGTGGGAGTAGCTTGCGTGTGCCCGTGAAACATACTGTCCACTATCCAACGTTTTACAGTGTGTACCCATCAGGTGTGTTTCTTCGAGTAGTATAACATCTGGGCATGCCGTCGGATATATTGGGCTACAATCCCTTGTTTAATTTTATTGCCAAAGTTGTTCAAGTTGTACAAGAGAATTTTAAGCCTCTGGTCAGCTTTGTCAGTCATCGTTATTGAGCGAGCCCAATCCCCTCCAAGACAGCATCCAGTGCCTCCACACTTCTGCCATGCCCTCCCATCCACTATCTAGCCAGTAACTGCATCTGCTCAAAACCATTTGAACTATAAGTAACCCAACTCCACCAGTCCCACGCAACTTTTCCACTGTAAGGTTAAAACTATTTATACACCCAGTTACTGAAAGGTCTGTCTCCCTTCCTCCCACAAATTAAGAAACCGAAGAGAAACCTACAATGTAATGGGTAACAGGTAGATTACAACCCTGATGTGTTTATGCTCCCAAATGTGAAGTGTGAAGATGAGTCACATTATATTTACTAAATGAGTTCCCAAGCCTTCTACCCCAGCATACATTCATTGCTGTCATTGTTGCCCCCACTGCCTGTGCCCATGGGGTACTGGCGAATTATCATTATCGGTACTATGCAGGAAATTATCAAATTATTATGGTTTCAAAAGAAGTAAGACAATGTTTTCTGCAGCCATGGGGGTCACATCGAAGGAGGGCCGCCATATCATCCTCTTCAAAGCTTGGATTGTCACAGAGGGTTCTGCACTGCAATGCCACCTCCTTAGAGTGTCTACAGTGTTCCCTATCTGCCACTACTCGGGACCTTTCAGATTCCACTTACTGTCTCGTCGGCCATTCAAATACCCTGGCCCTCCGACATGCCACCCTTCGCCACAATCTTGACTCAGAGGTTCTCCAGCCATCATTCGCCATTCTGGGTGTTCCGTTTTGATCCAGCCATTGATTGGCATTTTCTGGTGTTGCAAAGAAGTAGGATGTCTTATCCTTGACTACTTAGAGCTTAGCAGGATAGAGAAGCATGTATGTCAAGCACGATTAACTCATTTTGACTTTAACCTGAAGGAAGGAGTTCCTCTGTCTTTAGACTAATATCGTAAAATCTAGGAAGAGGTGGGCTTCTTCCCTTCCACCATCCATGGGTGATGTACTGGCGCTACCTGGAGGATACAGTTCCTATCCCTAAGATTCAGCGTTCTGGCCACCATGGGTCTAGGTGGAGCCTCCCCAGGACTCGGTGGGCCTGTTACACAGGGAAAAGTTTGAGGGAGTTTCATCATGAATGTTCTGGAAGTTTGTAGTAATTAAGTCCAGCAGGCAAGATGTAGTTTCAGTAGATTTATTAAGTCTTAGTTACAAGCTGTGATGCTCCTGTGAAGCAGCCCCACCAGGAGCAGCCTGCCTGCTGATCTGCCTGCCTGCTGCTCAGCCCATACTCCAACTGTCACACTTCACCTCACAGGCACCCAAACATTCCATTCAGCATCATCACACCAACATTCCACGCAGCACACAGCACATTCACACTGGCTCAGCAGCTAGGGAAATAATAACAGGATATTAACATGAACAAGATACTACATATCCCCCTTTCTTATATAACAGAAACATAAAACTGGTTACCCAAAAGAAGTTATAACAAGAAGAACCATAAAAAGGAATTAAGCTAGAATACACATATGCAGCTAAATATATGCAATCAAAATTTAAAAAAGGAAAGTATGAAAAGATGCGTAGAAGTAAATTAAGAGGAAGCAATAGATAAATATACACAATTAGATATAACCCATCCTCCCCTTCTATAAATATCAAAAATATAGCATAGAATTATATGGCATAAGAAACAACATGTTAGCAGATTGACAAAAACACACCTATGATTACCCCCAAACACACCCACTGGCCAGACAGCCATGCGAGGAGGCAAGACAAAGCACGTCACAAACTAAACGCTTGCCTTACACCCCGACACACAAAATACATAGATACTGCCCTTCCTTGTAAATGAAAAATACATTAACAATACAATGTGGGAATAACTATAGACAAAGAATGTCCAAATAAGTAATATAGTCCAGAATCCAAGGCTGCAAGGAAAATATAACATCACGAGGAGGACTGAACAAGAAAGAAAACAGAAAAGAAGTATCACTCATCCTCCCCCATTTTCATATTAAAATGTAACACAATATTTGCATAACGTTACGAGCAAATAAACAGCAGACTATAAGTGTAGACACAGGAAACTGTACCCCATCCAGGGATTCCTAATGTAAGGAATACAAATCTGTGCTGTGAAAATGGGGCTAAAACCCATTTTGACACCCCACGTGTGAGGGTCAAAAACATGGAGATATGGGATTGTAACCCATAAATACGTACCTCGTGTAAAGGTTAGTGACATGAACCATGTAAAAGGGACTGACACCCATTGAGCCAACCCTCAAGTGAGGATCAAAACTAGCAGAAATGAAACTGAAACCCATTAAGACACACCCTGTGTAAGGATTTTAATGTACTACTAGTATGTGTAAATGGGACTAACACCCAGTGGCGTAGCTAGGGGGGGCGAGGGGGGCGGACCGCCCCAGGCGGCACGAGTTTTTGGGCGGCAGCCGGCCCCCCTTCCCCCCGCTCTTACCTGCGGCCGTTGCGGCCACGAGAATCGGCCGCGACCACCCCCCGCTCTTCTATCATTTTGCCGAGGGCGGCAAACGCTGGGGCCGCCACGGGCAGCCTAAGGCCTAGCTACGCCCCTGCTAACACCCATAACCTACCCCTGACGTAAGGGTGAGAAACTAATGTAAATGGGACTATAACCCATAAAGACGTAAACACATGTAAATGGGAATGACACCCATTTAGACAACCCCCAAGTAGAGGTCATGTAATGTACTATGTAGAAATGAGGCTAGTACCCATACCCATCCCTCATGTAAGGGAGAGTAAGAAAAACCAAGAGATGTGCGGCCACCACCCACTAAAACACTAGGACCTCCCTTATGTAAGGGTACCTAGGCTTGCAAAGTAAATGGGCAAATAAACCTATAAGACAATCTTATGCAGGAGATGTGGTGTGCTACGTAGCCATGTATCACAAGAATAGATATCTAATGTAAGAGTAACAACCTCACAGGCATTGTGAACGTGGAGCCGTATACCTGTGACCAAAATCAAACAATGAAATGTAGACCTAAAGTGTAGGATGAGTAATACAAGGTTCTCTGGACACTACCACGGGGAAAAACTTGCACACTGAAAACTACACAGCAGACAACTGCAACGTTTGTCCATGCAGAAGGAGATAAATGCATAAAATGGCAATTTACAAAAAAACATCGCCATCTGAAAAACAAAAAACATGCGCCGGTGAGCGAGCTCTCACCCGAATAATACTCCTCTTGGCACATGGTGTAGTATAGCGCATCACAAACATAGTCTTTCCCACTCCGTGTAAAGCCACACTGCCCAAAATTTAATGTGGTGTGCCACAATGAACTGAAATAAAGTGTCACACACGGTGGAAGGGAAATGAAAGACTCAAATTGAAAAATGTTCCTGGGAACTCCTCACCAGTACACAGATTCCGACAGGTTCGATCACCAGATGTTAGTTCGATATGAACTATTAACAAAAGTGTGAGTTGTAACATTGACTTTGCGGGCACCCTGACCATTCTACATTACCCATGTAGCGGCCTCCCACATCGGCAAAAATGTCGTCGATGACCCCACGCGGAGATGGAATACCTCATGACGTTTAAAGTATGTACTTGAAAGCATGCAGGTGATCTTAGTACACTCCGAACACATTTTAATGGATGGCCGAACAATCATCGAAGCCGGTTGGACGAAGCTGGACAATATGTTGCCCCGGCACTTGTGTGCTGCCTCTATCTCATGCCGTGGTGACGCTTGCCAGGTGGCTCAAGGTGCATCCCTGCTGCAAAGCATCAGAAATCAACTTGGCAGCTTAACAGACAGGACGTTGTCACAGAAGTTCCCCAGCTGCTCTGTGCGACTCCAAAGATACAGTGAGATGCACGCGCATTTGTTTAAATTTAAGCCGTAGCGTAACAGTTTTACCGGCCTCACTGCAGGCAAGTCGTTTAAGTAGAGACAAACAAATTAAAATCAGTATTGATTTCACCTTTGATGGCCCCCTCCTGCCACCGGTACCGAGACCAAGTTGTTGAAAGTGTTATTAAATTGCCTGTAGATGAAAAAACACGCAGAAACTTGGCAGTGCAGGGTTGTGATCCCAGACCAAAACGTGTGTTAACACCTTTCTGTAACGAATTGCAGGAGAAAAACGATGGAACAGTTTGGAGGGATTTCCCAATATAGAAGTTCAGGATGTTGAGCAGTATCACATGACTAAAGACTGCAGCCAAGGGTGAGAGAGTTCCTTACGCCAGAATGCTGAATGTGTTTAGGATCACACAAGTTGTCGGTGAAGATACCAATCATTAAACATATGAATTACGCCTGAGGCTGGGGCTGTCCGTTTGTTTAGGACACTGATGGGGCTGCGAGATGTTGTGCATCATTTTCACTGCTTTCTTGTGGACAACTTTGCTTTTCTATGAACAACTTCTTGCTTTCTTGTGGACACTTGTGCTTTTCTGTGAATACCTCGTCCTGGAAATGTACTTTACGCTGCCAGCATCTATAGGCTCTGTAGGTTCCTTCATCTTTAAATCCTCTTTTGATAGCCAGGTTCAGGAAGTCCAGTTGTAACACATGGGTTAGTCTCCAACTCGTCACCAAAAATATGTAGTAATTAAGTCCAGCAGGCAAGATGTAGTTTCAGTAGATTTATTAAGTCTTAGTTACAAGCTGTTATGTTCCTGTGAAGCAGCCCCACCAGGAGCAGCCTGCCTGCTGCTCAGCCCATACTCCAACTGTCACACTTCACCTCACAGGCACCCAAACATTCCATTCAGCATTATCACACCAACATTCCACGCAGCACACAACACATTCACACTGGCTGAGCAGCTAGGGAGATAATAACAGGATATTAACAAGAACAAGATACTACAAGGTTATTGTTCCAGGACTAGTTCTGCACTATGACCTTCTATTTTCTTAGGAAGTCCTGTCATCTGGATATTGTTTCAACACACACAGTCTTCAGCATTCTTTGCTTGCTCCCAGATATGTGCCACTGCGCAACCACTTCTTTAACTTATTTTTTCCCGACTCCCACCTCAGGGTCTACCTCTGCAATCTTCTTTTCAACTTCTGTGAACCTTGTGGCAAGTTTCCTGTGGTCCATAGTAAAGAGCCCCACATTGTTTGCAACACTGTCATCTTATCTTCTAGCAACCCTTTCCTGTCTGAGATTGCCCAAGAATTTCCACATATTGCTCCACCTGACTTTCCGGTGTGGCTTCCAGTGTTATAAACAAGGGTTCATCAGGGTCTGCGACTAGTGTAAGTGACATTTGCGACCCTTTCATGCCTGGGGACTTGTCTATCTTCCTCCCACGCATCAACCACAGCACTCTCAAGGGTCTCCTGGTAGTTGTACAGTCAGGGCCTGATTCACAAAGCTTACGCACACATGTAGAATTCCTCCCCAAGTGCGGAGATTCTTCCCCGAGTGCGGAGATTCCACCCTGAGTGCAGAGATTCCGCTCCGAGTGCAGAAATACAGCAGTTGTAAAGATACTACTCATAACTTAGCTTTGTGAATACCGAAAAGCAGTAAAGTTAGACTTTTGGTCTAAACTTAGACCTTTGGTCTAACTTTACCTTTGTGAATCGGGCCCTCAGTTTTCAGATTCAGATCGGCCCCCAACCATCCCCCAGTGCGGGAAAGAAGCTTGTGCCCACTGGTCCAAGATATGTACAGAGGAGCGGTCACGTCTTTTAGTGTCTCCCAAGGGAGGTCCTCAGTCTGATTCCTGAGCCCAACTGTGCCAGACACTCCATATCTGTTCCTGTCGGAGGGGCAACATAGCTTCTGGATTGTCCAAGCTCCTTGGACTGCCTCAATGGGCCATCCCTCTAGGTGCTATGCTCACACCAAGAATCAATCTGATTTTCAGCGGGGAGTTCAGATCCAGCACCTCTCACAATGGTTCAGTGATAGTTTATGAAGGAGGGTGCATAGGTTTAGGAAGGAGGGTGCTTCTTGTATGTTTTCTTGCTACTTTCCTCTCCTGTGGGCCTGGTTCAGTAGGTAGCCACCCGTTTCGCAGTGCCTCCACTGCTTAGCACCTCAGGACAGGGTTGCCCACGTCTCTTCAATGTCAAGTGGGTGCCGCTGACTGTTCATCTCAGCGGTGGCACACCCTGGCCTAGGTTGTCCATACATTGTCCTTTTCCTCCCCGCTGCATGTACTAGGAGGACAGACATTCATGCATTATTATTATTATTAGTTACATTTGTTAGGCACACAAATCATCCCTACAGGGATCTCTAGGCGCCGTTGCAATGTGGGAGTAGAGAGAGGTTCGACTACTGAGAGAAAAGCCAGGTTTTGAAGAGTTT
>CAWUFW010013801.1:0-78643 GCA_963921515.1 Calotriton arnoldi | reverse complement strand
AGGCCTTTACTACTCCCCACCAGGAGGGCATTGCCATAATCCAGGCGGCTCATTATTAGCGCCTGTACCAGTGTCTTCCTGGCTTGCAGAGGAGTCCATTGAAAAACCTTTTTAAGGGTTCGCAGAATGCCAAAACAGGTCCCAAACACTGTCTTGACATGCTCCTTTATGGAGAGCTTGTCATCCACCATTATTCCCAAATTCCTTACACATGTATTGGGGGTGGGTAGAGAGCCAAGCTCAGTGGGCCACCAGTCCTCTGCCCAAGCTGTCTGTGCCTTCCCGAACAGAAGAATCTCTGTTTTGTTCATGTTCAGTTGAAGACAGTTCTTGAAAATCCACTGGGCTACTGACAGCATGCAGTTTTTCAAATCTAGCTTTGGTCAGGGTGATGTCATGGTCCATGGTGATGATCAATTGGGTGTCATCAGCATAGGAGATGGTTTCAAAACCGTAAGATCTAATGAGTTGTGCCAAGGGGGCCATATACACATTAAACAGTGTCGGGCTCAAGAAGGCATCCGCCTACTGCTGGATCCACTCTGGTGATGTCACTGCTGCCCCTTCCCCACCATGCAGCCGGACTCAGTGCTTCATTTCTCCTGTCTTACAACAGCATCCAGAGCGGGCACCCATGGTATCCAGCTGGTCAATCAGGTGGGGGTAGCGAGTGAAAAAGGAGTGCATCCCCAGTCCTCCACTGCTCATTAGCCATGCCAGAGGCGGCAGGCTCCTGGGTCTGGCTGAAGTCTTTTCTCGGTGACCCACCATTTTGGCTCGCTGCAGCCCGCTCTGTCTTTTGGACTCTCAGGCTGTCTCCATCCGGTGGCAGATCCCTGCACCCATCAGTCTCTACCCCCTGGTTCACGATGGCTTCAGGCGTCCGTGTGGGTGTGGAGGGACCAAATTGGTGAGTGATTTTGGCTGGGAACACAGGATCTTGGTCATGGCTCTGCTGGGTACAGGGCTTTATTGAGTGTTCTTAGCTTGTGTCATTCTGTGTTTGAGTTTCAAATCCTCATCACCTTCTAAAGTATGCCTTGGTTTCCTTACTGATCTACCCTTTGGAGAGTTGAGACCTGCTTAGCAAAACTTGACATCTAATGTGCAGTACAGTAGTACTTAACAAAATGGTGATAAACGATGAAGATGGGGAGACGGTGGGTTGACCATTTGCCTCTCTCTGGGTATAGATCATATTAGCTGTGTGAAACAGTGAAAGCTGTGTCTTGCCAGACCTGAAAAACTGCCATTGCTTGTGTTTCCAGTATTTCACTGATGGAACTAGAACATATTTGAAGAATTTAACAAATTTATATCTGTTCACAGATTTCAGAGGCTTATCTATACCTATCGAATTTTCAAGAGCGGCAGCAATTTTAAGATTGAGGTAAGTGCTAAATATAGATGGAGTCCATATAATATGAAAAAGCAGAGGCATAAACTCCACGTCAGTACAAATTGAAAGATATCAATTCTATATTATACATTTTTCAATTTATTTTCAACATTAAAAATTATCAAGTTTCATACAGAAATCCTTTCAAAAGAAATAAAAACTTATAATTTCACTTGTTAATATTATGATATATTTAATCATTGTTTTTGTTAAATTCGAATAGATATAGGCTCTTCATTTAGAATTTACTTCAAAACAGTGCATTCATTTTTACATAGCCTTCTTTGTGCAGCAAGTAGAGTGGAACTCTTTAAAAGTAGTCTTTCTTTGCACTGCTTAGAGCAGTCTTTCTTTGCAGAGCCAACACATGCTTTGCGAGCTAACCTACTTTTTTCAAGGCTGTAAATCGACTGCAAATATTGAACCAGTTGAAAAACTGTAAATAATTAAAAAACTTTAGCTATCCTATTGATTTCAAAGTAGTATATCAAACCGTATAGCCTAAACCCATTTTACTGAAAAAGCTAAAATCTTAAGCATGGTGGTTACGTACACTAAAAATCTCTCAGCTTAGCTCCTAATACTGAACATCTAATTATCTGTGCTACCTCTGTATAGGTGATTAATTTATCCTATAATTCAATACAAAGAATCTTACTCTCAAAAATTGTTTTAGTGAAATATTATGTTATCACTATGTCAAAAAAAACGTAAAGATAATAGTGATACTATAATATTTGACTTAAAAAATATTTGGTGAGTAAGTACTTCTCGTATTGCTTCCTTTGGAGACACCCACAGCAAATTATATTTTAGTGCCTATTTCACATTAAAAGGTTTAATAGAAAAACGCTGTTCTAATGAGATTGTCAGTATAGTGTTATGCAGCCTTCAATACAGATGGCAATGACTTAGGCATATTTACATAAAAGAATTCTGCATGATAATTGGCACTGCACTAAATATTTTGGGAGACAAATAGGGTTTCCTGGAGCGCCAGTTTAAGCTCCGGTTCACTGCCTGCCTTTTCAGGTCAAAGCCTACCAGGTTTGCTAAAGACATCTTGGGGACATTCAGAAAGCTGGCCTAGGAATGCATTCTGTCCATTGTTTACCATGGGCTTTGTGGTTTGTAACTCACATTTTCTTGCTTTCTATTTGCTGGCTTTATTTGGTTAAGGCTGTCCACCTTGAGCGTGTGCCTCCCATTGCCCAAACCTTGTTCTTATCTTGTCACATTTGCTTTGCATTCAAAGACAGAGGTCAAATGTCAGGCTCTGTCTTCCAGGGAGCTTGGTGTTTATTTTTCTTTCTCTGACTTAAAAATGAGAGAATTTATGTGACAATCCTGCTGAGTATCCAAGTATATGTATAGCACACAACAAAAAAAGAACTGTGCTGATGTTTCAGAATATATCAGAATTAGTACAAATGAAGCACATTTTTTTGTAATTCTGAAGTGTGGTGGAAACTCATATTTGAATACGATGTGGGAAGTTCTTGAGGACCTGGAAGTAGACCCTCAAATTATTGTCTTCTTAAGGAATCTTTATAGCAGCGCATCAGCTAGCGTACGTTTTGGAACAGGGGGAACATACAGCTAACTTTCCCGTTAGAAGGGGGTGAGGCAGGGCTGCGTGCTGGCCCCTTTCTTTTTAACTTGTATACGAACGGGCTAGGAGAAGCATTAGCTAGAACAACACATGATTTTCCCCATGTTGCCGGCCGTCCCATCCCGGTACTCCTTTACGCGGATGACGAGTTATGTTGGCAAGAACTCAAATTGCCCTCCAAAGGGTCCTTAACGGATTCTTTGTTTTTATGAAGGATCTAGGTCTTAGTATCAATATCTCAAAGACATATGTAATGAGATGTGGCCATGGACCTATGCGAACGAAGGACATTTTTGTTGAGGGGCAGAAATTAAGCTCAACCAAGAGCTTTTCATATTTGGGTGTCTTGTTTAACCAAAACGATTTGTGGGCCCAAACTATAACTGCCAAAAAACTGATGCTTATCCGGACATCGAATGCCTTGGTGGGGTTTTCTAAAAAACTGGGCCGGAAACCCCCTGTGGAGCTGATACAAATTTATAAAGCGAGGTGCATCAGCTCCACGATGTATGGAGCAGGGGTTTGGGGTTTAGCAAACACAATGCAGCTGCAGCAAGTGGAGAACTCTTTTTTAAGATTTATATTATCCGTTCCCCCGAGCACATCAACTTTTATTTGCCATGAAGAGTTGGGCCTCCCTTTTTTATCTGATCTAATTAAAATAGAACCGATACTATTGTGGCATAGTATCTGGATTAAGGAGCAGACACAGTTAAATCGGGATATTCTTGCTGATTGCCTTAAACTAGATGGAGCGTTAAAAATACCATGGATCAGCTTTGTTTGGGATTTTATGACTGATTTAGGGCACATAGAGTATTTTACAATCCCAAGCTCCTTACAGACAATCTCACGGGAAACATTAAAAGGGAGGGGCTCTGCATGTTAGAAGAGGCTAGACTGTCTAGTGAACTCATTAAACCTACTGTTAACTATCATCAAATTATTTCAACTACCTTTGGAATGGAGCCATACTTGTCATATGTAACTGTTACTCTTGATAGAATGTTTTTGGCCAGATGTAGGTTAAATATATTCCATAGAATGGTCTCGTGGCCCAAAATGAATGATTGGTCGAGACAACTTGCACCGTGTCCATGCGATAACCACTCACGCCAGTCTACAATCCACACCGTTCTTTTCTGTAAATTTTATTCTGAATTAAGAATAGTCTGGCTGGTCCCGCTCTTAAAAACTTATGGTCTAAGACAATGTCGTCCTGCTTTTTAAAACTTTAGCTACTGGACAATGATCGTGTAGTATGGAGACTTGCCATGTTTTTAAAGAGAGTATTTTATTTAAGGAAAAGTTTAATTACTACTGTTGAATTATAAGTTTTATTCGAATGGTTTTAATCCCTCATGAAATAATACTGTCTATTTTTATGATCGTGTTTTGCCCAATATGATAGCTGCTACTATGTATTTTTCTTACTTAATTGAATGCAATGTAAAAACGACTTTTAAATTTGTGCTTTTATGATTGTAAATTTGTAACAATCGAATAAAGCTTTATGAATTGAATTGAACTGAATACGATCAAAACACATCAATACACTAGGTGATGACATTTGCACACATTATTGTTTGTGTGCAGTAAGACCGTATTTCGATGCAAATGTAATGGTCATTTTGATTGAAAATGTGTTGTCTGTAATGGCAGTGCGCTGCCACACCATGCATACACCACCATAGGCCATTCTACACCACTCTTTGCTCTTCCGCTCTATGCCAAGCTACTCCACTCCACTTAACAACATACCACTCCACACTACGCCCCTCCACTCTAAGACACTCTGCGACACGCCACACCTCGCCACTCCAATCTATGCCACTCACTCACTCACTCCACAACACAACACACCACTCCATGACCCTCCACTCCACACCACTTACCCCACTCCACTGAACCCCACTCCAATCTACCCCAATCCACACTAGTCTATCCCACTCCACTCCAATGTATCTCAATGTACCCCACCCCACTCCATTTTACGACAATCTACCCAAATCTACTCCACGCCAATCTACCCCACTCCATGCCAATCTACCCCACTTCAAACTATTCCACTCTATCCCACTCCACTCCAATCTACCCCAATCCACTCCACTACGATCCGATCGACCCCACTCCTCTACAATCTACCCCACTCTACTCCATTCTATCCCACTCAACTCCACTCCAGGCTACTGCACTCCACCCCAATCTACCGCACTCCACTCAAATCTACCCCACTCTGCTCAAATCTACCTCACTCTGCTCCAATATATCCCAGTCTACCCCACTCCAATCCAATCTACCCCACTGCAATCTACCCCACTCCACTGTACCCCAATCCAACCCACTCCACTCTAATCTACCCGACTCCTCTCCAATCTACCCCAATTCCACTCCATTCGACTTCAGTCCAATGTACTCCACTCCATTTCAACTTACCCCACTCCACTCCAAACTCCACTGCAATCTATCCAACCTCTCCACTCTAATCTACCCCACTCTACTCCAATCTACCCTACTCCACCACAATCTACCCCATTCAATCTACCACAATCTACCCCACTCCAATTTACCACAATCTACACTACTCAACGCCACTCCAATCTACTACACTCTAATCCACCGAATCTACTCCAGTCTACCACACTCCAATCTACTCCAGTCTACCACACTCAATTCCCCTCTACTCAATCCATCCCACTCCACTTCACTCCAATCTACCCCACTCCACTCTACCCCAGTCTACCACACTCAATTCCACTCTACCTAATCCATCCCACTCCACTTCACTCCAATCTACCACATGCCACTCAACTCTACCCCATTCCAGTCCAATCTAACCCACTCCACTCCAATCCACCCCACTCCAATCTACCTTACCCCACTCCATCCCACACTACCCTACTCCAATCTTCCCCCTCCCAATCCACCCTATTCCGATCTACCCCACTCCAATCTACCCCAATCTACTCCACTCCAATCTACTCAACTTTACCCCAAACTACCCCACCCTAACCCAATCTACCCCACTCCAATCTACCCCACCCCATCCCAATCTACCCCACACCACACCATTCTATCTAACTCCAATCTATCCAACTCCACGCCAATTTACCCAACTCCAAACTACACCACTCCTCTATTTTGTTTTTTTTGGTGTTTTATATAGCACAAACTCGACTCGAAGGTATCAGAGCTCTTTACATGAGCACCAGTTGCGTTATAGATGGATACATTCATTTTGTTAGGCACAGGGAGATAACATGATTTGCCCAGAATCACAGGATGTTGAGCGTCCCTGCCGAGACGCGAACCCAGTTCTCCAGCTTCGAGGTCGACCACTCAAGCTGTTAGGCCACGTCCTCTCCCCATCTGTCTCACTCCAATGTGCCCCACTTCACGCCAGTCTACCCTTCCACAAACCACCCAATCCATTCCACTCTAATCTACCCCAGTCCACTCTACCCCACTCAACCCTAATCTACTTCACTCCACTCCATTCTACTCCTCTCTTCTCCAATCAACCCGCTCTATTTCAGTCTACCCCACTCAACTCCAATGTACCCCAATCCACTGCACTCCACTCTTTCCCAGCCTACCACACTCCAGTCCAGTCTACCCGCATTTATCCCACTCCACTCGACCCTGGCCTACCCCACTTCAATCTACCCCACTACAATCTACCCCACTCTACTCCAATCTACCCCAATCTGCTCCACTCCACAACAATCTACCCCACTCTACCGCAATCTACCCCGCTCTACCACAATCTTCCCCACTCCACCCCACTCCAATCTACCCCACTCCAATCTACCCCACCCCATCCCAATCTACCCCACACTACTCCAATCTACCACATTCCCCAATCTACCCCACTCCCCTCAAATCTACCCCACTCCACTCCAATCTACCCCACTCCAAACTACCACACCCAATCTACCCTACTCCAATCTACCCCTTCCATATCTACCCCACCCCAATCTACCTGTCAGGAACTCACGAGTCTGTTCAGCAACATTCTTAAAAAATAGGAAAAGAGGTACTAAATACAGTAGATTGAGCCGTTATCCCAGGTGGGGGAGGTTATATCCCTTCCGAAGGCTGTTGGATAAAGTATTTCTCAAGAACCTGCGAGCTCGCTATCGCGAGAATTCCAACATAGCCGCCGATGCGCGAAGAAATGAAGGTGAGCGGTCTAGTCTGCCAAATCTAAAGGAACAAGTGCGCGCGAGTGGCTACCGCTCCTCGCACTTCAACTGTGAAACCTGAGGAGGCAGCAGCGTTTCTCCAACGCGCCTGTCAGCTGTGAGGAGAATTCGTGAGAGACACTTCAGAGTTCAGTGCATGTGACTCTATGAAGCTTTTGATGTCAGTGAGTAGCGTTTCAGTTGTTGTTCGTGTGACAGGAGATTGGAGTCCATTTAGAATTAATTCTAGTCAAAAAGGTTTCAGTTGAAAGTAAGTACCATCAAAAGACTGTACGAGTTTTGAGGTTTTGTGACAGGACAAGAATACTTGAAGAGAATTATCATATAATCTTCAAGAATAAAGGAGCAACAAATGTTTCTACAGTTTTGCCAGTTCAAGCTACAAAATATAGACATTCAATTTTAGTATCTTAAAAACTATTAGTGGTTCCTATAATATAGTGAACTTCTCACCCCAGCGCTACATGGGATATCTGAATATCTATCATCAGAGTGAATTCAAATCTATATATATATATATATATATGTATATATGTATATATATATATATATATATATATATATATATGTATCTAGCGACCAAACCAATAAACAGAGAGAAAAGAAACTCATACTACAGAGAACTCTTAATGGAGTAAAGGAACTTAAAAGACATAATCTACTAAAGACTTTCTACTACTACATTAACTAAACATTCTAAAAATCCTCAAGAGAGCAGCTTTCCCCAAGAGTACACAGGTAAATGTGTTATTGAGTAATAGAGTAAAAGAATTCAGGGAAAGATAAATAGAAGTGTGTCCCTAATAACCTTTGTGCTAATTTGTTACAGGTGCTACCCATCTACATCAGAAAATCAGAGTAGGAGAAAATACCGAGAAGCACCTGAACGGGAGGAGTCTCTCTTTTTTCCCATTCCCCTTTCCCCTTGGGTTAGTGCTTGAAACCAAGGTATAGTTTTGTGTACTTTGGTCAAGGGTACTGACGAAGGGAATAGGAGAAATATCATCTTCTCCTGAGGAAGTCGAACTGAGGTACCTTGACAGATTGAAGTGCCCACCCAAATTGGGAGCTAGACTTCCACCCGAGCAGAATGGCATAGATTTGAAAACTTTAACAACCATATTAGAGGGTTTGCAAAAGCAATTAAATGACACTGTAGAAGAAAACAAAGTCTTGAGAGAAGAGTTGCGCAGGTCCAGTCAAGAATCATTACAGATAAAACAAAAGATGGAGGAATTAGTAGCCTCAGCAGGGTCACAGTCAGGGGGAGCTACAAACATTCCCAGTGCTTCCCCATCCGCAGGGTTATCTACCCAGGTCATACATGCAGTTTCCCCAATTATTCCCTTGGCCCAACCAGAGCGTTTTGGAGGTGACCCACATAAAGCCCAAATTTTCCTTACTCAGCGTTCCTTACATTTTTTGTGCCGTCCAGTAATTTTTTCTGAGGATCAATCTAAGGTGGCATTCATATTGTCATATCTGACAGGGGATGCAGCGGCTTGTTCAATGCCCATAGTCAACAGGAATGACCCAGTACTGTACAACTTTCAGGATTTTAAGACAGAATTTTTGAGACTATTCGATCGTCGAACTGCGTCACAAGCAATGGATAACGAATTGCTGGATCTTAGACAGGGAAACTGAGATCTTGTGGGCTACATAGCCCAATTTAATAAACTAATTGTAGAAACTAATTGGCCTAATAAAAAAAGAGCAGCAATTTTTTATCGTGGATTGAAAGAAGAATTGAAAGATGCGTTGGCACAAGTTCCTCGCTGACCCACAGAAATTTCTGAACTCATAGATCTGGTATTACAGATTGACCATCGTCAAAATGAACGAAGGTCAGAAAAGAGGAGGGATTTCCGCCAGCTTCCCCCCAGATTCGACAGAGTCAAGAGTGACATCCATAAGGCTTCTGACAATGTTCAGGCAGAAGAACCTATGCAGATAGGTACAATATGAGGTCCTCTTTCAAAGGAAGAGAAAGAAAAGAGAAGAATGAACCAATTGTGTCTGTATTGTGGAGTGTCAGGACATTTTGTCAAAGAGTGTCCAAAGAAGCCTAAGAGTGGACCGCTGGTAAAAGGCAGGCTCCATCAGTAGAAGGAGTTGCTCTGATGGAAGCCAAAGACAAGTCAACTCCAACGATACAACGAGTTGCAGATACCTTGCAGTCCTCAGCCCCACATTTAGTTTTGCCTTTCACGATCCAGTTTCAAAACACCAAGATTCCAGGGGTTTTGGTTATGATAGATTCAGGCGCCACGGGCAAATTTTGTGACATAAGTTGTGCCAAAAGAATGGGAATCCAATTTGTTAAAAAGAAAATTTTGGAAGCTGTCAGAGCTGTAGATGGAACTAATTTGTTTTCAGGCCCCATAACTTATGAAACAGAGTCACTATTGCTCATGGGGTGAAATGGCCATAGAGAACAAATTGCCTTCAGTTTAATAGACGCTCCCCAATTTCAATTCATCCTGGGACTACCTTGGCTCACCGAGCACAACCCACAAATAAATTGGAGTCAAAGAACCGTTGTGATGAATTCCACATACTGCATTGAAAATTGTTTTCATGAAAGCCCAAAGAGTTCCGAAGAGTCTCAAACAAGTTGTTTAGCAACAGTCCCAATCAGCATCTGTACAACCGAAACAGAAGAAATCCCCAGTGAATATCTAGACCTGCCAAAGTCTTTGACAAGAAAGAGGCGGAAAAATTGCCTCCACACAGGCCGTACGATTGTAGGATTGAGTTGGAGCCTAGAGCGAACTTGCCCTGCAGTCGAGTATATGCTCTGACAGAGGCTGAGAACTCACATCTAAAAGAATATCTAGATCAATATTTAGCAAACGGATTTGTACGTCCATCACAATCCCCAGTCTCTTCGCCTCTATTTTTCATCCCCAAGAAGAGTGGCGAACTTGTACTTGCATAGACTATAGAGCGATCAATCAAGTCACCATAAAGAATCGCTACCCCTTACCCTTGGTGTCTGAAATGCTGGATCAAGTTAAGGAGGCCAAGATTTACACGAAACTAGATCTCAGAGGTGCATACCATTTTGTTCGAGTGGCGCCTGGTGATGAATGGAAAATGGCATTTCGAACTCGCTATGGACTGTTCGAATACCAAGTGATGCCATATGGTCTTTGCAATGCCCCTGCGGCATTTCAGCATTTTGTCAACGACGTGCTACGTGGATTCTTAGACAGATTTGCCGTCGTCTACATCGACGATATTTTGATCTTTTCAAATAACCAAAAGGAACACGTGTCTCATGTACGGACCATCTTGCAAAGGCTGTTGGAAAACAACTTTTATGTCAAACTCGAGAAGTGCACCTTCCATGTAAATCGAGTGGAGTTTTTAGGATTCATATTGTCCCCCGAAGGAGTCAGCATGGATCCAGCCAAAGTGAAAGCAGTTCAAGAGTGGCCACCCCCAAGAAGTGTAAAAGAAATCCAAAGTTTCTTGGGGTTCGCGAACTTCTATAGAAGGTTAATTTCAAATTTTTCATTCACTGTCAGTCCCATAACACGGTTGTTAAAGAAGGGGGTCAAATTTAATTGGACACCAGAGGCAGATTCGGCCTTCAAATTCTTGAAACAATCATTTACAACGGCCCCTATCTTGTTGCATGCAAACCCTGAAGAGCCCTATTTTGTTGAGGCAGATGCCTCGGACACTGCAATTGGAGGAATCCTATCCCAGCGGCACAAAAACACCGGCCAGCTCCACCCTGTGGCCTTCTATTCGAGAAAACTCACTTCAGCAGAAATCAACTATTCCATCGTTGATAAGGAACTTTTGGCAGTAAAAGAAGCTTTTCGAGAATGGAGACATTATCTGATGGGGGCACGTCACAGAATTACTGTGTTCACAGATCATAGAAACCTACAGTTCTTAAAATCAGCACTGACCTTAACCGCTCGCAGCTAAGATGGTCCCTGTATTTTGCGGACTACGACTTTGTGATTACATATCGTCCTGGAATGGCAAATGGAAAAGCTGATGCTCGCTCTAGAATTGATACTGAATTGATTGAGAAAACTTCGAACCAAGAACCCATCATCCCAAGAGAAAAATTCGTTTTGGCGATCCAATACAATGATCTAAAAGCTGAGATTAAAAAGAACATCTCTACAGAGGAAATGTCGACATGGTCAAAAGAAGTTTCTGGGAGAGAAGTTAAGGACGGATTGCCATACCACCAGGGACTTCTCTTCGTTCCAACTAAGGAAATTCAAGAAAAAATCCTACATGCTTGTCATGATGACCCGTTAGCTGGTCATAAAGGGTTGCAGAAGACTAAGGAGTTAATTAAGAGAACCTTTTGGTGGCCAAATATGGAGACTCAGATACGACAATATGTTTCCACCTGTGAGAGATGTTTAAAAGGGAAACCCAATAGGACGGCACCACAAGGGTTATTAATGCCATTGCCCACAGCACCCCATCCATGGCATACTGTCACTATGGACATAATAGTGGATCTTCCCCTCAGTCAAGGCTATAACACAATCTTAGTCTTTGTTGACACCTTCTCTAAAATGGCACATTTCATACCCCTAAAAAATATTCCCAGAGCTCCACAGGTAGCACAGCTGTTTACTCAACACATAGTAAGGGCCGATGGGATTCCAAAAGTTTTAATATCAGATAGAGGGTCCCAGTTCATTTCTCATTTTTGGAGAGCATTTACAAAACGATTGGGAATAGACTCTCGATATTCCACCAGCTACCACCCAGAGACAGATGGGCAAACTGAGAGGGTCAACCAAGAATTGGAACAGTATTTAAGGTTGTATCTATTAGATCAGGAACAAGAGTGGTCAGAATTGGTTTGGACGGCAGAATTTGCATACAATAACTCCGTTCATAGCTCAACAGGGTTCACGCCTTTTTATTTAAATCACCGAAGGCATCCAAATATTTTTCTAGGGAAAGAGGGTGAGTCAGTTCCAGCGGCAGAGGAGTTAGCACAGGAATTGTAAAAGTCCTTTTTAGCAGCCAAAAGAAATTTAGTAAAAGCTAAGGAAACTTACAAAACTCAAGCTGACAAGAAAAGAAAAGAGGGTCCGGTTTTTCAAAGAGGAGATAAAGTTTGGTTGTCCACCCGCCATTTAAGATTGAAAGGGAACAGAAAATTCCAGCCAAGGTTTGTAGGGCCCTTTAAAGTAAATCAGATGGTAAACCCAGTGACAGTTAAAATTCAGTTACCTTCCTATTTTAAAATTCACCCAGTATTCCATGTGTCATTAATAAAGAGAAATCCTCCAAATGTCAGGTTGAGCCCCTCTCCGACCCCAATTCAGGTGAATTCAGAAGAAGAGTTTGAGATTAATCAGATTTTAGACTCAAAATTTAAAAGAGGTGGATTGTTTTATCTAATCGACTGGAAGGGGTTCGGTCCAGAAGAAAGGTCATGGGAGCCCAGTTCTAATGTTCATGCATCAAGATTAGTTAAAAAATTCCATGAGAAATACCCAAACAAACCCAAAGAGGGGGATCTCCTTTTGGGAGGGAGTACTGTCAGGAACTCACAAGTCTGTTCAGCAACATTCTTAAAAAATAGGAACAGAGGTACTAAATACCGTAGATTGAGCCGTTATCCCAGGTGGAGGAGGCTATATCCCTTCCGAAGGCTGTTGGATAAAGTATTCCTCAAGAACCTGCGAGCTCGCTATCGCGAGAATTCCAACATGGCCGCCGATGCGCAAAGAAATGAAGGTGAGCGGTCTAGTCTGCCAAATCTAAAAGAACAAGTGTGCGCGAGTGGCTACCGCTCCTCGCACTTCAACTGTGAAACCTGAGGCGGCAGCAGCGTTTCTCCAACGCGCCTGTCAGCTGTGAGGAGAATTCGTGAGAGACACTTCAGAGTTCAGCGCATGTGTCTTTATGAAGCTTTTGATGTCAGTGAGTAGCGTTTCAGTTGCTGTTCGTGTGACAGGAGATTGGAGTCCATTTAGAATTAATTCTAGTCAAAAAGGTTTCAGTTGAAAATAAGTACCATCAAAAGACTGTGCGAGTTTTGAGGTTTCGTGACAGGACAAGAATACTTCAAGAGAATTATCATATAATCTTCAAGAATAAAGGAGCAACAAATGTTTCTACAGTTTTGCCAGTTCAAGCTACAGAATATAGACATTCAATTTTAGTATCTTAAAAACTATTAGTGGTTCCTATAATATAGTGAACTTCTCACCCCAGTGCTACATGGGATATCTGAATATCTATCATCAGAGTGAATTCAAATCTATATATATATATATATATATATATTCACTGAAAAAACCATAGGTTTCAGACACGTTATAGTTACAAATTAGCATTTAAAAAACCTTTGAAATTCACTGAAAAAACCATAGGTTTTAGGGACAGTTTTAGTTACTTGGACATTGCACTCGTACAAAACCCGTGAAATTCCCCCGTTATAGTTAGTTCAGCTAACTATAACTCGCGCCCGCAATGCACTGCTGATGACGTCACATATTACATCACTCATGACATGGTCAGTGACATCACTGATGACATCACTGATGACATCTCAAATGACATCACTGATGACATCATCCAGTGACTGTGTGTTTCTGTAAAGTTTAAATATTTTTAATATATATAGGAAAAGACGTATTGAAGAATGAGTGGGTGTGTAAGTGTCTGTATGGATGATTTAGTAGGTGCGTGACTGACTCTATAAGTGAGTGATTTAACGTATCTTACTGAATGCATGGGTTAGTGACTAAACTGGGTGAATGTCTGTATCCGTCTGTCTGTTGCTGTGTAAGTGGCTGCATGTGTTTGTGAATAGCTAAATGAGTGTCTATATGAGTTATTGAATGCTTGTCTGAGTATCTGTATGGGTGCCTGAGTGTTTGTGTGGGAGGGGTGTGTGCAACTCTGTGCATAGATGTGTGAGTGGGTGATTCACTGGGTGGATGGTTTCAAGAGTGCATCTGTGATAGACTGTATGGGTGGGTAAGTGTGTGTAAGAGTGTGTTAGTGAGTGAATGTATGTCCCAGTGGTACATGTGTGAGTAACTACATATGTGAAAGGCAGTATATATGTGTGTTGGAGTATATAAATAGCTATAAGCAAGAGTGAGTGATTGTGATAGTGGCTGTATGGATGAGTGTGTGCTTGTATCTGTGATTGTATAAGAGCGTAACAATGTGCTACTATTTGTATGAGTAAGTGAGCTGGTGTGTGTATAACTGTATAGGTGAGTAAATGGCAGTGTGTTTAATTATTTGCATGACTGACTAGGTGTGTGAGTATCTCTATGGATGAGTGGCGTTGTTTGAGTGTCTATATAGGAGTAAGAGTGCATATGATAGTCCTGTACTGAGTGACCGTAAGTATGAGTGACTGTACGGGTGAGTGAGTGGATGTGTGTGTGTAGACCTAAGAATCAGTGAGTGGGTATGTAGTTATTGGTGTTGGAGTGTCTATGGTTTTGCGAATGGCAGTCTGTAATTTAGAGTGGGTGTATCAAAGGTTATATTAGGGTGTGAGGAGGTGCATCAGATTATCACGTGGATGATGTCATCAGTGATGTCATTTGAGATGTCATCAGTGATGTCATCAGTGATGTCACTGACCATGTCATGAGTGATGTAATATGTGACGTCATCAGCAGTGCATTGCGGGCGCGAGTTATAGTTAGCTGAACTAACTATAACGGGGAATTTCACGGGTTTTGTACGAGTGCAATGTCCAAGTAACTAAAACTGTCCCTAAAACCTATGGTTTTTTCAGTGAATTTCAAAGGTTTTTTAAATGCTAATTTGTAACTATAACGTGTCTGAAACCTATGGTTTTTTCAGTGAATTTCAAAGGTTTTTAAATGCTAATTTGTAACTATAACGTGTCTGAAACCTATGGTTTTTTCAGTGAATTTCAAAGGTTTTTAAATGCTAATTTCTAACTATAACGTGCCTGAAACCTACGGTTTTTTCAGTGAATTTCAAAGGTTTTGTAAATGACAATTTTTAAATGTATTAATTGTTATATTAATTTTTTTCATACTGATTTACTACATTTTTAGAAACAATTTTTTTTACATATTTTATTTTTTAAATTACATTGTAATTACATTATACATTACATTACAAAAAATACTTTCTCAGAATGAATTACTTTAGTTTAAATACTTTGCAGATAGGCAATAGACTTTTAAGTACAGTAGTTACAGTTGTTGCAATGGGCAACACATTTTCAAACACAATGCAACATTCAGCTCAATGTGAATTTCTAGTTAAATGCAATTAGTTACTTTATGGATTACTTTTGTAACCACAGGACTGGATCCTAGATTCAGTCCTGGTACATCTCCTGTAAACAGTTGAGTAAAAGCGTTTTGGTTACAGTCGTGATTTTTAAGGAATATTATTGTATTTTAAAAGTTGACACTTAGAAACTTTTTCTCATAGAATCACCAATGTTATCCTATGGAAGGAAATTCACTTAGCAGGTAAAAACTGTTATCGTTACTTTTTCTTACTCAGTGTTGGATCCTGGATCCAGCACTGGTGCATCTCCTGTAAACAGTTGAAAAAATGCGTTTAAGTCATACAGGCGATTTTTAAGGAATATTTGTAGTTTGTGAAAATCAACACTTTGAAACTTTTTGCTGAAAACCAGTCAATCTTAGCCTATGAAGGAAATTCAAGTTACCGGTAAGTACGGTTAAAATTACTTTTGAGGATCAGTACTGGGCTGAAAGATGCAGCACTGAGGTCTCTCCTGATAACAGGTGAGTAAATCGGAATTCGTATTTCGGCTGATTTTAGAGGAATATTTTAAAGTTCCAAAACTCCACACTTAGAAGAATTTCCAAGTGAAACCAGTCAATGTTAGCCTATGGAAGGAAATTCAAGTTACTGGTAAGTACGGTTAAAATTACTTTTCAGGACCAGTACTGGGCTGAAAGATGCAGCACTGAGGTCTCTCCTGATAACAGGTGAGTAAATCAGAATTTGGATTTCGGCTGATTTTAGAGGAATATTTGTATGTTTCAAAAATCAACACTTAGAAACTTTTTCAGCAAAAAGCAGGCAATGATATCCTATGGAAGGAAATTCAAGTTACTGGTAAGTACGGTTAAAATTACTTTTGAGGATCAGTACTGGGCTGAAAGATGCAGCACTGAGGTCTCTCCTGATAACAGGTGAGTAAATCGGAATTCGTATTTCGGCTGATTTTAGAGGAATATTTTAAAGTTCCAAAACTCCACACTTAGAAGAATTTCCAAGTGAAACCAGTCAATGTTAGCCTATGAAGGAAATTCAAGTTACCGGTAAGTACGGTTAAAATTACTTTTCAGGACCAGTACTGGGCTGAAAGATGCAGCACTGAGGTCTCTCCTGATAACAGGTGAGTAAATCGGAATTCGTATTTCGGCTGATTTTAGAGGAATATTTTAAAGTTCCAAAACTCCACACTTAGAAGAATTTCCAAGTGAAACCAGTCAATGTTAGCCTATGGAAGGAAATTCAAGTTACTGGTAAGTATGGTTAGAATTACTTTTCAGGACCAGTACTGGGCTGAAAGATACAGCACTGAGGTCTCTCCTGATAACAGGTGAGTAAATCGGAATTCGTATTTCGGCTGATTTTAGAGGAATATTTGCACAATGGTGAAGGGAGGGGGCGGGGCCTGAGGTTACATCTGTGCAAACGCGCCCCGTGGCGCGTTTTAAGTTGGGGGATTAAGTCCCCTTGAATCCTGAGGGTCCCTAGGGGCCAACTAGCCCACCAGGAACCTCCAATATGCGCCAGGGGCTGCGTTGCAGAGACGTGTAGAGAGGCCACACCCCTTTTTACACCTCTCTGCAACGCAGCTCTGTGGCGCTTTCTGGATGTACCTGTTGGGCTAGTTGGCCCCCAGGGACCCTCAGGATTGAAGGGGATTTAATTCCCCATCTTAAAACGCGCCACGGGGCCTGTTTGCACACATGTCACCTGAAGCCCCGCCCCCTCCCTTCACCACTGTGCAAACGCGCCCTGTGGCGCGTTTTAAGTTGGGGGATTAAGTCCCCTTGAATCCTGAGGGTCCCCGGAGTCCAACTAGCCCACCATATACCTCCAAAAAGCGCCACAGAGCTGCGTTGCAGAGAGGTGTAAAAAGGGCGTGGCCTCTGTACACCTCTCTGCAAGGCAGCCCCTGGCGCATACTGGAGGTTCCTGGTGGGCTAGTTGGCCCCCAGGGACCCCAGTATTCAAGGGGATTCGTTCCCCCTCTGCAAACGCGCCAGGGGGCGCGTTTGCAGAGTGGTGAAGGAAGGGGGCGGGGCCTGCGGGCCCGATCGTTTTTTTTGTTGTTGTTTTTTTTGTCCCCTGAAGGGGGGCTGTGTGGCCCCCCTTCCTTTTTTCTGTTTTTGGGCCCTGGGGACCCCATCCCCCAGGGCCTTACCCCTTTTTTTAAATTACAAAAAAAAAAAAAAACGGGAAGGGGGCCGCGTGGCCCCCTTCCCCGGGCCTGTATTGGCCCCGGGGACCCCATCTCCCGGGGCATGGCCTCTATTTTTATTTTTAATATTTTGAGGGGGGCTGCGTGGCCCCCTCCTCTGGCCATTTTAAGGCCCGGGGACCCCATCCCCGGGCCGGCCATACCCTTTTTTTTTTTTTTTTAATTATTTTTGAAAACTTTGGGGAGGGGGCCGCGTGGCCCCACTCCCGAGCCACTACTTGCCCCGGGGACCCCATCCCCGGGGCCTGGCCTCTCGTTGGGGACTGTGGGGGGTCCCCAAACCCCCACAGTCCCGCCGGCTCCCCACGTCCCTTGGGAGCCGGCATTGCTGTTCCACATGGGGAGCAGCTGACATGCTGCTCCCCATGTGGAAAGCAATCGGCTTTGGATATTGGAAGAGAGAGCAGGTTTCCTGCTCTCTCTTCCAATATCCAAAGCAAGTTTGCAATGACAGGACGGGAGCCGCGAGGCTCCGTCCTGTCATTGCAAACAGCAGTGTCCCGGGGGTAGGCACCCCGGGACACTGCAGGAGCCGGCCCTGGGGGTGGCGGTCCCCAGGGCCATCAAGGGCTCCAGGAGGGGGCCGCGCGGCCCCCTCCCATCGTGTGCACAGCCCCGGGGAGGTGGTGGTCCCCGGGGCTCTGGAGGTCCGTAACGGACCCCCATATTTAAATGTTTAGTGCCCCGGGGAGGTGGCGGTCCCGGGCGTGTGGGGGGCTGGAGCCCCCACACAGGTTTTTCATTTAAAAAAAGAAGCCCCGGGAGGTGGTGGTCCCCGGGGCTGCGGGAGGGCTCAGAGCCCTCCTGCAACCATTATGCATAAAGCCCCGGGGGTGGTGGTCCCCGGGGCTTGGGGGCCCTTAGAGGCCCCCACACATAAAATTAACCCCCCCCAGCATGCCCCCGGGACTTGGCCCACCCGGGGGCCAATTAACATCGAGCGCGGGAGACCGCGCTTCGATTTTTTTTTTTTTCGGCAGGATTCACGCACCCTGAGCGCATCCTGCTTTTTTTTGCCCAGGGGGACCCCCTGAGCAGGCCTAGGGGGTTAGGGTGTTTCTACCCTGCCCCCTTTGTGCGTTTTGCGCACTTGTTTCTTTTTTTCTCGGCGGGATACGCGCACCCTAAGCGCATCCCGCCGATTTAAAAAAATAAAAATCTTTTTCTGCCCAGGGGGTCCTTGTGGGACCCCCTGAGCAGACCTAGGGGTTCAGGGTGTTTCTACCCTGCCCCCTTTTTGCGCTTTGCGCACTTGTTTCTGTCCCTCGGTTCTACCGAGGACAAAATGGCTGCCAACACTTCTTGATTTGGAGTGTTGACAGCCAATTAGCATGCAGCTCGTGATCGGGAGGGTACGCGGATCCGACGCGCCCATAGATATATATGTGATTTTAATTGTGAATTTCTCAGGAACTACTGAACGGATTTACACCATTTTAGCAAAAGGCACCAGTCTGAACCAAGGGCTACCTCTTTGCCAAATTTGGGGTAATTCCGTTCAGCAGTTCGGGCTGTAGCTGCGACTAAAGGTTCCTATGGAAAAATGAATGGGGAAAACGTGTTTTGGGACCCCCCTTTTTTCTCGGCCCCCGCTTGACGTATCACCCCGAGACTTTCAGGGTAGGAGCGGACCGGAGCGCCCCAACAAGTTGGAAGCTTTCGCGAAGATTCGTCAACCGACGCCAACGTTATTGCAAATAGAATGTCACGGATTTCCTATGGATAATAGGTTGTAACTATAACTATCTACTGGCGACCGCCAGTAGATATATATATATATATATATATATATATATATATATATATATATATATTCACTGAAAAACCATAGGTTTTAGGGACAGTTATAGTTACTTGGACATTGCACTCGTACAAAACCCGTGAAATTCCCCCGTTATAGTTAGTTCAGCTAACTATAACTCGCGCCCCACAATGCACTGCTGATGACGTCACATATTACATCACTCATGACATGGTCAGTGACATCACTGATGACATCTCAAATGACATCACTGATGACATCATCCAGTGACTGTGTGTTTCTGTAAAGTTTAAATATTTTTAAAATATATAGGAAAAGACGTATTGAAGAATGAGTGGGTGTCTAAGTGTCTGTATGGATGATTTAGTAGGTGCGTGACTGACTCTATAAGTGAGTGATTTAACGTATCTTACTGAATGCATGGGTTAGTGACTAAACTGGGTGTATGTCTGTATCCGTCTGTCTGTTGCTGTGTAAGTGGCTGCATGTGTTTGTGAATAGCTAAATGATTTTCTATATGAGTTATTGAATGCTTGTCTGAGTATCTGTATGGGTGCCTGAGTGTTTGTGTGGGAGAGGTGTGTGCAACTCTGTGCATAGATGTGTGAGTGGGTGATTCACTGGGTGGATGGTTTCAAGAGTGCATCTGTGATAGACTGTATGGGTGGGTAAGTGTGTGTAAGAGTGTGTTAGTGAGTGAATGTATGTCCCAGTGGTACATGTGTGAGTAACTACATATGTGAAAGGCAGTATATATGTGTGTTGGAGTATATAAATAGCTATAAGCAAGAGTGAGTGATTGTGATAGTGGCTGTATGGATGATTGTGTGCTTGTATCAGTGATTGTAGAAGAGCGTAACAATGTGCTACTATTTGTATGAGTAAGTGAGCTGGTGTGTGTATAACTGTATAGGTGAGTAAATGGCAGTGTGTTTAATTATTTGCATGACTGACTAGGTGTGTGAGTATCTCTATGGATGAGTGGCGTTGTTTGAGTGTCTATATAGGAGTAAGAGTGCATATGATAGTCCTGTACTGAGTGACCGTAAGTATGAGTGACTGTACGGGTGAGTGAGTGGATGTGTGTGTGTAGACCTAAGAATCAGTGAGTGGGTATGTAGTTATTGGTGTTGGAGTGTCTATGGTTTTGCGAATGGCAGTCTGTAATTTAGAGTGGGTGTATCAAAGATTATATTAGGGTGTGAGGAGGTGCATCAGATTATCACGTGGATGATGTCATCAGTGATGTCATTTGAGATGTCATCAGTGATGTCATCAGTGATGTCACTGACCATGTCATGAGTGATGTAATATGTGACGTCATCAGCAGTGCATTGCGGGGCGCGAGTTATAGTTAGCTGAACTAACTATAACGGGGAATTTCACGGGTTTTGTACGAGTGCAATGTCCAAGTAACTATAACTGTCCCTAAAACCTATGGTTTTTTCAGTGAATTTCAAAGGTTTTTTAAATGCTAATTTGTAACTATAACGTGTCTGAAACCTATGGTTTTTTCAGTGAATTTCAAAGGTTTTTTAAATGCTAATTTGTAACTATAACGTGTCTGAAACCTATGGTTTTTTCAGTGAATTTCAAAGGTTTTTAAATGCTAATTTCTAACTATAACGTGCCTGAAACCTACGGTTTTTTCAGTGAATTTCAAAGGTTTTGTAAATGACAATTTTTAAATGTATTAATTGTTATATTAATTTTTTTCATACTGATTTACTACATTTTTAGAAACAATTTTTTTTTACATATTTTATTTGTCAAATTACATTGTAATTACATTACAAAAAATACTTTCTCAGAATGAATTACTTTAGTTTAAATACTTTGCAGATAGGCAATAGACTTTTAAGTACAGTAGTTACAGTTGTTGCAATGGGCAACACATTTTCAAACACAATGCAACATTCAGCTCAATGTGAATTTCTAGTTAAATGCAATTAGTTACTTTATGGATTACTTTTGTAACCACAGGACTGGATCCTAGATTCAGTCCTGGTACATCTCCTGTAAACAGTTGAGTAAAAGCGTTTTGGTTACAGTCGTGATTTTTAAGGAATATTATTGTATTTTAAAAGTTGACACTTTGAAACTTTTTCTCATAGAATCACCAATGTTATCCTATGGAAGGAAATTCACTTAGCAGGTAAAAACTGTTATCGTTACTTTTTCTTACTCAGTGTTGGATCCTGGATCCAGCACTGGTGCATCTCCTGTAAACAGTTGAAAGAATGCGTTTAAGTCATACAGGCGATTTTTAAGGAATATTTGTAGTTTGTGAAAATCAACACTTTGAAACTTTTTTGCTGAAAACCAGTCAATGTTAGCCTATGAAGGAAATTCAAGTTACCGGTAAGTACGGTTAAAATTACTTTTGAGGATCAGTACTGGGCTGAAAGATGCAGCACTGAGGTCTCTCCTGATAACAGGTGAGTAAATCGGAATTCGTATTTCGGCTGATTTTAGAGGAATATTTTAAAGTTCCAAAACTCCACACTTAGAAGAATTTCCAAGTGAAACCAGTCAATGTTAGCCTATGGAAGGAAATTCAAGTTACTGGTAAGTACGGTTAAAATTACTTTTCAGGACCAGTACTGGGCTGAAAGATGCAGCACTGAGGTCTCTCCTGACAACAGGTGAGTAAATCAGAATTCGGATTTCGGCTGATTTTAGAGGAATATTTGTATGTTTCAAAAATCAACACTTAGAAGAATTTCCAAGTGAAACCAGTCAATGTTAGCCTATGAAGGAAATTCAAATTACCGGTAAGTACGGTTAAAATTACTTTTCAGGATCAGTACTGGGCTGAAAGATGCAGCACTGAGGTCTCTCCTGATAACAGGTGAGTAAATCGGAATTCGTATTTCGGCTGATTTTAGAGGAATATTTGCACAATGGTGAAGGGAGGGGCGGGGCCTGAGGTGACATCTTTGCAAACGCGCCCCGTGGCGCGTTTTAAGTTGGGGGATTAAGTTCCCTTGAATCCTGAGGGTCCCTAGGGGCCAACTAGACCACCAGGAACCTCCAATATGCGCCAGGGGGCTGCTTGCAGAGACGTGTAGAGAGGCCACACCCCTTTTACACCTCTCTGCAACGCAGCTCTGTGGCGCTTTCTGGATGTACCTGTTGGGCTAGTTGGCCCCAGGGACCCTCAGGATTGAAGGGGATTTAATTCCCCATCTTAAAACGCGCCACGGGGCCTGTTTGCACACATGTCACCTCAAGCCCCGCCCTCCCTTCACCACTGTGCAAACGCGCCCGTGGCGCGTTTTAAGTTGGGGGATTAAGTCCCCTTGAATCCTGAGGGTCCCCGGAGTCCAACTAGCCCACCATATACCTCCAAAAGCGCCATAGAGCTGCGTTGCAGAGAGGTGTAAAAGGGGCGTGGCCTCTGTACACCTCTCTGCAAGGCAGCCCCTGGCGCATACTGGAGGTTCCTGGTGAGCTAGTTGGCCCCCAGGGACCCCCAGTATTCAAGGGGATCGTTCCCCTCTGCAAACGCGCCAGGGGCGCGTTTGCAGAGTGGTGAAGGAAGGGGGCGGGGCCTGCGGGGCCGATCGTTTTTTTTTTTTTTTTTAAATTTTTTTTTTTGGGGGACTATTTGCCCCGGGGACCCCATCCCCCGGGGCTGGCCCTCTCGTTGGGGACTGTGGGGGGTCCCCAATCCCCCACAGTCCCGCCGGCTCCCCGTGTCCTACGGGAGCCGGCATTGCTTTACACATGGGGAGCTGCTAAGATGCAGCTCCCCATGTGGAAAGCAATCGGCTTTGGATATTGGAAGAGAGAGCAGGTTTCCTGCTCTCTCTTCCAATATCCAAAGCAAGTTTGCAATGACAGGACGGGAGCCGCGAGGCTCCAGTCCTGTCATTGCAAACAGCAGTGTCCCGGGGTAGGCACCCCGGGACACTGCAGGAGCCGGCCCTGGGGGTGGTGGTCCCCAGGGCCATCAAGGGCTCCAGGAGGGGGCCGCGCGGCCCCCTCCCATTCAGTGCACAGCCCCGGGGAGGTGGTGGTCCCCGGGGCTCTGGGGGTCCAAAACGGACCCCCATTGTAATTTTTCTTAGTGCCCCGGGGAGGTGGTGGTCCCGGGGTGTGTGGGGGCTGGAGCCCCCCACACAGGTTTTTAATAAAAAAAGAAGCCCCGGGGAGGTGGTGGTCCCCGGGGCTGCGGGAGGGCTCAGAGCCCTCCCGCACCATTGTACATAAAGCCCCGGGGGTGGTGGTCCCCGGGGCTTGGGGGGCCTTAGAGGCCCCCACACATAAAATTAACCCCCCCAGCATGCCCCCGGGACTTGGGCCACCCGGGGCCAATTAGCTATCGAGCGCGGAGACCGCGCTCGATTTTTTCGGCAGGGTTTGCGCTCCCTGAGCGCATCCTGCCGATTTTTAAAAAAAAAAATTTTTGTTTTGCCCAGGGGGTCCTTGTGGGACCCCTGAGCAAACCTAGGGGTCAGGGTGTTTCTACCCTCCCCCTTTGTGCGCTTTGCGCACTTGTTTCTGTCCCTCGGTTCTACCGAGGACAAAATGGCTGCCAACATTTCCTGAATCGGAATGTTGACAGCCAGCTGACAGCCAATTAACATGCAGCTCGTGATCGGGAGGGTGCGCGAATCCTCCGTGCCCATAGATATATATGTACTTTTACTTTTTGATTTTCTCAGCAACTACTGAACGGATTTACACCATTTAACAAAAGGGTTCTTTCTGAACCAAGAACTACCTCTTTGCCAAATTTGGTGTAATTCCGTTCAGCAGTTCGGGCTGTAGCCGTGTCTAAAGTTTCCTATGGGAAAATGCATGGGGAAACGCGTTTTGGGACCCCCCTTTTTCTCGGCCCCCGCTTGACGTATCACCCCGAGACTTTCAGGGTAGGAACGGACCGGAGCGCCCCACGAAGTTTGAAAATTTCGCGAAGATACGTCAACCGGCAAGAGAGTTATTTCAAATAGAATGTCGCGGATTTCCTATGGATAATAGGTTGTAACTATAACTATCTACTGGCGACCGCTAGTAGATAATATATATATATATATATATATATATATATATATGTATCTAGCGACCTAACCAATAAACAGAGAGAAAAGAAACTCATACTACAGAGAACTCTTAATGGAGTAAAGGAACTTAAAAGACATAATCTACTAAAGACTTTCTACTACTACATTAACTAAACATTCTAAAAATCCTCAAGAGAGCAGCTTTCCCCCAAGAGTACACAGGTAAATGTGTTATTGAGTAATAGAGTAAAAGAATTCAGGGAAAGATAAATAGAAGTGTGTCCCTAATAACCTTTGTGCTAATTCGTTACAGGTGCTACCCATCTACATCAGAAAATCAGAGTAGGAGAAAATACAGAGAAGCACCTGAACAGGAGCAGTTTCTCTTTTTTCCCATTCCCCTTTCCCCTTGGGTTAGTGCTTGAAACCAAGGTATAGTTTTGTGTACTTTGGTCAAGGGTACTGACGAAGGGAATAGGAGAAATATCATCTGCTCCTGAGGAAGTCGAACTGAGGTACCTTGACACTACCCAACTCCCATCTACCCCACTCCAATCTACCCCTTTCTACTCCACTCCAATCTACTCCACTTCAGTCTACCCCACTCTACCCCAGTGTACCCCCAATTTACCCCACTTCACCACACTCAACCTCACGCCTCTGCAATCTACCTCACCCCACTCTACCCCACACTAACCCACTCCAATTCACCCCACTCCACTCCAATCTAACCCACTCCACTACAATCTGCTCCACTCCAATCATCCCTCTTCAATCTACCCCACTTCAATCTACCCAACTCTATTCCAATCTACCCTGCTCTAATCCACCCAATCTGCCCCACTCCACCCTAATCTACCTCACTACACTCCACTCCAGTCTAGCCCACTGCACACTTACCCAATCTATCTCACTCCACTCCAATCCGGACTGTACTCCAAGCTATCCAACTCCACTCCAATCTACCACAGTCCACTCTTCCCCAATCTACCCCACTCCAGTCCAGTCTACCCCCATTTATCCCACTCCACTCTGCCCCGATCAACCCCACTTCAATCTACCCCACTGCAATCTACCCCACTCTACTCCAATCTACCCCAATATATCTTACTCCAATCTACCACACTCAACTCAAATCTACCACACTCAAATCCAATCTACCCAACTCCGGTCTAGTCTACCCTCCTCCACTCAAGTCTACCCCACTCCACTCCAATCTACTCCAGTCCACCCCAATCTACTCCAATTCAATCTACCCCATTCCAATATATCCCACTCCAATCTACCCCAATCTACTACATCCAAACTGCCCCACTCTACACCACTGTATCACACTTCGCCCTACTCCAGCCTACCCCAATCTACCCCACTCCAAACTACCCCAATATACCTTACTCTATTCTATTCAACATTACTATAATCCACCCAATCTACCCTGCTCCAATCTACTCCACTCCACTCGACTCCACTCCAGTCTACCCCACTCCACTCCATTCTACCCCAATCCACCCCACTCGACTCTTCCCCAATCTACCCCGATCAACCCTACTCCTATCTACTCCACTCCAATCTACCCCAATGTAGTCCACTCCAATCTACTCCACTCCACCCTAATCTGCCCCAATTCTTACTTACTTAATTCTTTATTCGGTTCATATATTTAAACCATAAAAGTACATAATGAAAAACAGCGCGGTATACCGTGCGAGTAGTGAAAGTAGATATCTCATCATAAATATTAATCCACAGCATAAAAAATACAACAATAAAAGGCAGGTACAGTTAAAAATATGCTAAAATTCTAAAACAGACATGGACTTCCGTGCAAGCACTGGAACTTTCAGGAACAACCCAACACAGTTTAAAATGTCCTCATTATTCAATTGAAATAATGTCTTGTACGCTTCTCTATAGTCGCTGATATGCAGCTTCTTAATTAGTGGTACCAAGATGAATTTGGTATTTTTTAAGTAGAAATCACAAAAGAATAAAAAATGTAGCTTGGATTGTCCTGAGTTTCCGTTACATGGACAGGGGCAGGAGTCTAGATTAGCTTGAAAGCCTTATGGGAAGTTTAGTAAATATTTAATTGAACCTTCTTTAAAGCGGAACAACAAGCTTCATTCCCAATGGTGCGTAGAATGAATCAGTTAACTTTGGGGAGAGACATTCCATTCCAGGTTGCTGCTCAGGTAGGCTAACGCTCTAGGTTTTTTGAGTTCCCTTCTCAATCTCTCTGCCTGCACGAATTTATACCAACGTGCCTGCAATTGTTTTTTTTTGATGGGTGGGGGACCTACAGGATTTTCAAATAGCTGGGTACAACCTATCTTGTGCATTCAGGATGCAACATACTTTAACCAAGGGATTTTTATTTATTTTTCGCATATGAGACAATCTCTTATGATATCTCTTGTGAGGGCTCCCTCTGTGTTTTGCCAGATTGCATATCGCAAAAGCAACGGGCGGGCGCTGATGTAGTCCTCGACACAAGGGATACCTAAATTTGTATGACAAATAAAGCTAGAGCTAGAGATCGGCCCTCCCAAGATCTTCCTACAGAATCTATGTTCTTCTACTTGGATTGGGTGACTGTTCTCTATTCCCCAGTCTTCGGCCCCATAAGTAGCAGTCGGGAGGCATTGTGAACTATAAATCTGAGTTAATGGGACTAGTGTTTTCCCCTGCCTAGGGCGAGGTAGACTAATTATCGCGGCTATTGCTCTGGATAATTTATTCCTGCTATTTGCTATTTGATTCTTCCATGAGCCACTATCACTAAAAGTGATTTCTAAATAAGAGAAAGTGCTCGTGCTGAGGAGGCTATGGTCACTTACTTTCAAGGATGATGTGTTATATTTTCTGTGGCCGCAAGTCATAATAAAATACTTTTTCAAATTTGTTTGAAGGTCTATTAATGCCATAAATTTAGCAAAGCCACTCACAAGGAGAGAGAGGGCTTTTGGTGTGCGGGCCATTAAAACTGCGGCGTCCGCGTACAGCAAAGCGGGTAGAGGAGAGGACCTGGGTTATGGTAGTTAAAAAAGGCTGGAGATCGTTAATATATAAAATGAATAAAAGTGGGGCTAAAATACAGCATTGTCTCACGCCTCTCATGATGTTGACATCTTTGGCGACTTCGCCCTTTGTATTTACTCTTATTCTTGCTTTCATGCCTCTATGTAGGTAAGCTAAAACATTTACAAGTGTTTCTTCCAAACCAAAGGAGATTAAGATGGACCACAGCTTTGAACAGTTGACACTATCAAATGCTGTTGATAGGTCCATAAAAGCAGGATATACAGGCAAATTGTTTGCTATGGTGTATTTTCCTATAATTAATTTAAGATTTAAGCACTGCTCTATGGTGCCTAATTTGGGTCAAAAACCGTACTGGCTGGGATGAAGAATTGACTTGTTTTTGACCCATTCGTGTATCCGATTGTATATAACCCTGTCCAAAACTTTAGTGGTAGTGTCAATAAAATTGGTCTATAACAGCTGGGCTGGGAACGATCCCCCTTTTTAAAAATAGGGACTATGATAGATGTCAACCATGATGCAGGAATAGGGGCGATGTCAAGGCTGTTAAAACATTCAACAATAGCGGGGACCCAGAACTTCAGATTATATTTTAAAAGATCAATAGGTACCCCGTCGGGGCTGGGTGCCTTACCCCCAACACTCTGCTCCAGTGCCACCTCTACCTCTTCTAAGGTCATTTGTAATGCAGTAAAGCTAGGATTAGGCAGAATATCGGCGGAGGGGGTAGCCTGGGCATAGATTTGAGAAAAATTAGCCTCCCAGTCCTGGCTAGAGATGTTATAGTCAATCTTTGGATCTGTGCAATTGGGTTGCTTCATCTTTTTGAGTGTGGCCCAAAAAAGTGTACTATTTCTACTATTTGCAGCTAGAGTGAGTGAGTCCCATTGTTGGGTCAGAAGTTCTACTTTCCTGAGGTTTATAGCTCGTTTATTTTGCTTACGGGCTTCACTCACAGCTTGAAAATTCTTTAGGGCAGCCTTCAATGTGCGTCGCAAATGACGATTAGCGAGGGAACAATCCGGGTCAAACCAGCGTGGTCTGCTAGGTGATGCATTAGATGGTAGCATAAGCTTTTTCTTGATTTTACACACATAAGTGGACAAAGGAGACTACTGCGGGATTGGTGATGTCGTCCTGTATAAGACAAGACTGTACCAGAGAAAGATTTTCTGTGACAATTTTATGAAAGAGGCGCTTGGGTACTACTGATCTCCATTTCAATCTTAATCCGTCTGTAGAGGGATCGATGTGGCATGCCCCGAGCTCTTTGTTAAACTTTGGCTTGGGGGCTATCACAAAAAATGTTTCAATGGGGTTGTGATCGCTATGAGTGGAAGGAAGGACATTGCTATGTGTCAGAGAATCTATGAGATCAGAGGATATGAATATATAGTCGATGGTAGAATTCTGGCCTCGCCCTTTAAATGTAGACAAGATGGTGGACCCACTAAATGCTATATCCATAACACTAAGTCGTGAGCTGCCAAGAAGGAAGCCAGCTCACGTCCCCTGGGACTGAGGTTGTTAACAGAGATGAGGCCCTCCATATTGTTAGGAGAATAGCTGCTTGTGCTCGAATCACAGAAAGGTGCCGGACAAAGTCTTACATTAAAATCTCCTCCCATACATCAGCCCGCCGGTTGACCACTGTCTGCAATGGCAATCTGGAGGAGGGAGATGTGTTCAAATATGGAGGTAAAAATTGTGTTGGGTACATTGGTAAAATCGTTATTATAACAATTAGTTATATATATTAAAACCAAAGGACAAATAGGTGGTGGGGTTTAGAATGCGCAATATGGTTTACCCTAATATTAGTCAAAGCCCATCATCCATTAGACTGCTCTTTAAGGACATCAAACAACGACCACCTGACGTTGTTAAATAGGTGAAGACAATGTCAACACACATATAAAGTCAAACAGAATAAATGTCCTGAGCAATATTCCTATTTGCACCATCAATAAATCCACAATGGTCTTCTTCAGTGTTCTTCTCAATTTATTTTTCAAATCAGATGAGTATTTCAATTTTCATTTTCATTGTTTCCACAACTGATAGCCACACAAATGCCTGGACCAGAGATTATGGAGGATTTACTACCAACCCTTTGCAAGTTGGTTTTAACCAGGTTATCAAACCTTTTAGCAAAGGTGAATACCCTTCCGTTTGAGTAGTCTACCTCGTCACGTTTCAGCTTACGTGCTTTTCGCTCTTTTATGTCATCCTCAAATTTCTCAAGTATCTCTTCAAGGATAACATAATTCTTTTTAGTGGCATCTGCCAGATTCAGATCTAAAATCTCTTTCTCCAATGCATCAATTTCCTCAATAACTTTCAACACTTTTCTATCGGCATTCTCAATTAAAATATTCATTAACCGCATTGAGTTGCCAGTTAACTCCTTTTCCCACAACAAAAGTAAATCCTCCTCCAGGTCGTCGTAAGTCGGAAAAATAGTAGAGCGCAAGCCTCGTGGTACTCGTTCTAGCCTTAAATATTCCTTCAGGGTGGCTCCATCCCACCATTTTGCTATTTCCATTTTCCTTAATTTTTCAAGTCTAGTAAACTTAGATTTCAGACCTTCATTTGGTCTACTTACCCCATGTGTGACCGCTTTATTAACGGACACTCCTGCATGGAGGTTTTTGAAAAGGTCTTCGGCAACCTTAATTCTATTGTTTCTAGAACACATAATTTTTTCAAAAATAATCAAAACCTAAGTAGGTGGACAATACCAAATGCTGCAACCCCAATTTAGCAAAACCAAAGGACAAATAGGTGGTGGGGTTTAGAATGCGCAATATGGTTTACCCTAATATTAGTCAAAGCCCATCATCCATTAGACTGCTCTTTAAGGACATCAAACAACGACCACCTGACGTTGTTAAATAGGTGAAGACAATGTCAACACACATATAAAGTCAAACAGAATAAATGTCCTGAGCAATATTCCTATTTGCACCATCAATAAATCCACAATGGTCTTCTTCAGTGTTCTTCTCAATTTATTTTTCAAATCAGATGAGTATTTCAATTTTCATTTTCATTGTTTCCACAACTGATAGCCACACAAATGCCTGGACCAGAGATTATGGAGGATTTACTACCAACCCTTTGCAATTTGGTTTTAACCAGGTTATCAAACCTTTTAGCAAAGGTGAATACCCTTCCGTTTGAGTAGTCTACCTCGTCACGTTTCAGCTTACGTGCTTTTCGCTCTTTTATGTCATCCTCAAATTTCTCAAGTATCTCTTCAAGGATAACATAATTCTTTTTAGTGGCATCTGCCAGATTCAGATCTAAAATCTCTTTCTCCAATGCATCAATTTCCTCAATAACTTTCAACACTTTTCTATCGGCATTCTCAATTAAAATATTCATTAACCGCATTGAGTTGCCAGTTAACTCCTTTTCCCACAACAAAAGTAAATCCTCCTCCAGGTCGTCGTAAGTCGGAAAAATAGTAGAGCGCAAGCCTCGTGGTACTCGTTCTAGCCTTAAATATTCCTTCAGGGTGGCTCCATCCCACCATTTTGCTATTTCCATTTTCCTTAATTTTTCAAGTCTAGTAAACTTAGATTTCAGACCTTCAGTTATATATATTGTCCGGCCTCTTCTGTATCTTATCGTTAAAAAAATTAAATTTGCGTTATCAACTTTTAAGGCCTTAGCGCTTCCCCCTGCCTTGATGTTGATCCAGGTTGCTAAGCCCTCTATTGCGCGGCCAGATCTTGAGGGGGTTGCTGGGTTATGAAAACAGACAAAGCCATTACAATACACCTCATTTATCGCCCAGGTTTCCTGAAACATCAAGATATCATACTGGGCAATAAAGGAGAACCACTCTGGGAATGCGAGTTTAGGGTGTAATCCTGCTATATTCCAACTTAGGGGTCGATTCCGATTCTGGCCGGAAATCTCTCCGACCGAGCCGGACCCGGAGAGATTTCCGACCGAATCGGACCCGTGCAGTCCGACCGAACGAGTACGATGCGCACGTATGCCATCAGACACGAGTCGGTCGGACTCCCATTGAAGTCAATGGGAGCCTGTCGTACAACGCGTACGCAGGCTCCCATTGACTCAATGGGTGCGAGGCGGACAAGTGCGCCCCCTACAGCGGGTACGCGGTGGAGCGATTCGCGCCAGTACACGCACAGGTAGGGGGGACCCATGGGTCCCCCTGTGTGCGACTCGCGCGGCTACGCGTACAGGGGGTCCGACACGGACCCCCAAAGTACGGCTCCGACTGCACTTTCGAGCCGGAGTGCGCGGCTCGGTCGGACTGCTCGCGGCGCGCATCGTACTTACCCGGCCGGGGAACGTCTCCATTGCGCGGTGCGAGTCGAGTCCGAGCGAGTCGGTCGGTGCGGTTCGAGCCGGGAGCGAGTCGGTCGGAGCGGTCGGGACGCCCGGACGAGTCGGTCGGCGATTTCGCATCATACTTGCTCATTCGGTGTACTGTACGGATCGGTCGGGAAACAGGCTTTCGCATGGCTTTTTTCCCGACCGAATGGTATTGGGTGCGCCTCCGACCGAGATCGGAATCGGCCCCTTAGTATCTTTAAGGTGTTATCTTTAAGACTCTCATTAATACAGAGGTCTGTTGTGTTCAGATACATGGGTTTGGGGTCTAATACCCTTTTTTCCAATGGGACAGGGGGGAAACATATGAGGGGCCTCGTCATCACAGGTTTACAGAACAAACCAAGTTGGAAAAAGCAAATGTTGGTGGCAAGGCCCTGACTGTCTTCCTGGTGACATAATAGCTTGCCAACAATTGCTGGTCTGCGCAGGCTGATCACAATGCAATCCCCCTCAAAAAAATTCTCAGATCGTCCTACCCAGCCCACCCTTCGGACCATTAGTAGGTCGTTGATGTCACTCAGCCTAAGGCCTCTATGCTTAATTAACAAGTCCGCGCTCTTGTTTCTTAGGTCCTCCCAAGATTCTCTTTGGCTAGACCTCAGTGGTGGTACTCCAGCCAAGATGACTACGTAAGGGCATGCTGCTGATGGAAGGTCCAAGATGTTTGAGGGTCTTCTAGGTGCTCGAGTTATTGTAGTCACACGGGGCGTGCTATTGCTACATGGGGACACAGTATGATGGAGCATGCGGGTAGCGCAGTTAGAGTTAGTGGCAAGGTCTTTCCCTGATGGAACAGTGGTGGGTGGACCCTGATGCTCGGTTGGAATATGGACGCTATGGGCTGCTTCGGGGGGGCCTGCGCAATGCTATGTCTGAGGATGGTAGTGAGGCAAGTGGTATTGAACTAGGGTAACAATCAGTGTTATTGGCAACACGACCCGAAAGAAAGGGGCGGTCTGTGTAATTAAATTTCTGCTCAAGTGCAGTTAATCTCTCCAATATGGGCTTTAATTTTACGTCCAAAATATTACTAAGTCTTTCGCAAATGGTATTGCAAAGGGAAATGTTCGGTTGGAGAGAAACTGAGGTAGCATTACTGGTTGTGTTGCTATTGAATGGCATCTGTTAGTCTATTTGCTGTGAGGCTTGTTGTAAAGGGAGTTTGATTTGATTTGGATTTATACAGCGCGTAGCTGCCCCAGCAACGGGGCGCCCCAGCGCTACCCAAAGTACAGGTGACTAAAAGAACGCCCAGAACACAAGAAGAAGTTATGCCGGGAAAAGCCAGGTCTTTACGGCTTTACGGAATGCCAGATGATTCTGGAGCCCTCTGATGGAAACTGGAAGAGAGTTCCAGAGTTTAGCTGCCAAAACTTTAAAAGAGCGACCACCCGCTCTCGCTCTTAAGACTCGGGGGGTACATGCGAGTCCTTGATTGACTGAGCGTAAAGAGCGACTCGGAACGTACGGTACCAGTAAAGCTGCTAGAACCGGAGGTGCTTGTTGGGTCATGATTTTATGGGCAACACACAGTGTCTTAAACTGAATTCTTTTTTCTACAGGTAACCAATGCAATTTAGGTAGGAGTTTGGACACTGAACATGACTTTGGGAGTGCCAGCAAGGTGCGGGCTGCCGCGTTCTGAATTCTTTGAAGGCACTGAATGCAGGATTTATTGACACCTAAATATAGGGAGTTGCCATAGTCTAGCCTAGTCAAGATCGTGGCCTGTTGAATGGTTTGACGGATTTTAGGGTCAAAGAACCCCAATAGAGGTTTTAACCCCCTCAGGAGTCCAAAACAGGTCCCTGCAACTAATTTAGATTGAATGTCAAAGGACAGGCCTCTATCAATCCAGAAGCCTAAGTTCTTGACCGCCTCTTTAGGCAATGGTGCGGGTTTTAATTTGTCTGGCCACCATTGCTCTGACCACATATCACTATCTTTCCCAAGCAAAAGTATCTTTGACTTGCTTGCATTAAGCTGCAGGCAGTTTGTTGTCATCCAGTCGGCAATCACCTGCATATCTTCTTTAAATTTAACAAGATTATTATTGCGCTCCTTAGAGAACCCAATGACCAATTGGGTGTCGTCGGCATAAGACACCAACGACAACCCGCTTCTTCTTGCTACCACAGCCAAGGGTTGTATATAAATATTGAAGAGCAGAGGGCTCAGTATCGAACCCTGAGGTACCCCGTATCTGATGGCGTGCTCCTGGGAGTGGTAGGGTGGCACCGTAACCTGGAAAGATCTACCTTCCAGAAAAGAATGAAACCAGGCTAGAGCCAAACCTCCGACCCCAATCCCCTGTAGCCGCCGTATCAATAACTCATGGGAGACGGTGTCGAAGGCGGCACTTAAGTCAAGAAGAATTAAGGCCGTGGAGTTACCATCATCCAAGCTAGTGCGAATCTCTTCAATCACTGCCAGCAGAGCAGACTCGGTGCTGTGGCGAGATCGAAAGCCATTTTGTGAAGAGTCCAAGATTTCATTTTGCTCTACAAACTCAGTGAGAATATGGTTTACATGACATTCCGTAGCTTTAGCCAAAAAAGGCAGCTGAGAGATGGGACGGTAATTGCCTGGCTCCGAAGGTTCTAAAGATGATTTCTTTAGGAGAGGTATTACCTTAGCATGCTTCCAAGAAGGAGGTACAGATGCAGATGACAGAGATAGATTGACCAGTTCTCTCGCCACTGGTAGAACAGAGTTATGAAATTGGCGAATTTGGGCTGGTCTTAAAGGGTCGGCTGGAGAGCCTGATTTTATTTTCAAGAAAAGAGATTCAGCCTCAATGAGAAATAGATGGGGAAAGGAACACAATGTTTTTTTTGTGATAGGGCCATTACCCTCAGACCATTCCCCTGTATTGGTACTAGTAGCGGCCAAAGGAAAGCCATTATAAATATTCTTTACCTTGCTCACAAAGTACTCGGCCAGTTCATCACACTGCGTGTTTGAGGTGATAGGTGAATCAGCTTTCGAATTGGGGCATTTCATAGTCTTAAGAAGGGAGAAAATCGTTTTAGAAGCATTGTTACTGTTCGATATTTTAGCAGCAATATATTCTGCTCTAGCTCTCCGAACCAGCTTGTGATATGTTTTAATTGAATCTCAATATTTGTTTTTTGCTTCTGTGTCATAAGCGCGCCTCCAGGCCCGTTCAAGTTGTTTGCAGGTTTTTTTGCTTTAATCAAAGATTCGTTAGACCAGGGATTGGACTGTCCTCTTTCTTTATTAGAACTAAATTTGGCCGGAATACAACTGTCAAGAGCTTGGATCAGCCAGTCCTGAAAAAGCATAGTGGCTGATTCAATATCTGGTGGCAGCTGGGGTTTGTGACTAAGCTATAAATCCGTAAGTTGGTTGACATCTAACTTATACCACGGTCGTTTCAATGATGACCGTGAGTACTGCTGAACTGGCTTGCCTAGCCAATAAAAAGAAAAAGGAACAAGAAAATGATCGGTCCAAACCAGGGGGATCGGGGGCACGACATTTATGGAGCCTAAGTTGGAAAATATAGGATCCAACAGGTGCCCTGCTATGTGGGTAGTACCAGAGACGCATTGGATCAGCTGGCAGGCCTCTAAGTCAGCTATAAAACTCGAAATGCCCGTCTTACAATTGTCTTCAAGATGTAAATTAAGGTCTCCAAGAATGGTGAAATTCGCTGCTTTACTGGCAAGAAGAATGGTCTTGTTCACCAATTCTTCCCTGAAAACTTTAGATGGCCCTGGTGGATGATAGATGAGCAATCCAGAGACTGTCAAATTATTATTTAAAGTGATTTTAAATAGCGCGCTTTCGCACTCAGGGATGTCCTCTTTCTTAAAGCTACATAAGTAAGGGTCCTTGTGGATTAGAGCAATACCACCACCTCTATTACCATTTCTATTAAGTTGTTTCATAATATACCCATTAGGAAGTGCCAGCCAGGATTCTGCAGCGGAATCCTGCGTCAGCCAGAAACAATACGTCAGGAGATCTTTCTGTTAATAAATCGAAGATCTCAGCATGATGCTTAACTAAGGACCTGCAGTTCAAGCTGAGAAACCTGTACTCAGTGGAATTAAGGGAAGATACGCCTGTCACGTCTAACTTAGTTTGAAAAGGACAAAGATTGCACTTAAAGAACCCAACCGTGGGAGACCAGGCGTGCTCTATGCACGTAGAGCATTCGGTTTTCAAAGTCAAAAGCTCAGACCGGGAGTAAGATCGTAGAGTATTTAGTGGATGGGCAGGGTGGCTGGCGTCTGGCGGTGTCCAGGCGCGGACGGGCGCAGACGGGCTTGCCTTAGGCGCGCCCGCTGCGCGCGTCCGGAGTTGCATAGGTTGCAGCTGTTCTAGGTGGCTGCTTCCTCTTGCTTCCTGCCGGTTAATTGTTAGCCCTTTTCCTCTTAGTAGCTATATCTTTTGCAGTTTTTTCAGATGGTATAGGCTCCAAGTGTGCTTTTTTCTGACTAGAGGTTACAGGCCCACTACTGGGGCTTTTAGGGGTACTCACGGTTGTGTGTGGTGCGGTGGGTGGGGTATTTGGCATTGGCTATCTACCCTCTGTTTGAACCGCGGGACCTACGTTGGTAATAGTGTCCCCCTCTTTTGCCCCTTCAGCAAGCAGCAACAGGGGGGATATCCCGTAATCGAGAGACAGCCGTCGCTCTGTGAGCTCTATTTCATTCGAAACGATGCCCACTACTCTCTCCAACATCGAATCAAGGGTCACCGAGGAGCGTACTCGTCCCCCCCTCGGACCGCCCCCCCAGTCTCTGCTTTGACATGGCAAAATCAGTAGATGGGCCAATCTGGTCCCAGGTGAGTTACAGAACTTCCGATGGTAAACCAAGAGAAGAGGGCCTACTAGCTTTAAATTGGTGCCTCCTGGCGCAAAAGCAACACAAGCAACACAAGCAGCTCCCCTGCCATGGCGCTGCTGGGGCTCGTAGTCCAGCCCCCTTCTCCTTAATAAGTGCTGGCTCCCAGAACTAGTCAGGGTCAGGGTACAGAGGGCAATAAAGATCCTCAGGCCTCAAGAGCAGATACTTGGTAACTGCAAAGTACCTCAAGAGTTCTTGTCCATTCCCCGGTTAGTCTAGGAGCAGATCTCCAGAGGCAAGGGTCAGGGGGATGGCCCTGCCCGGCCTCTTCTGGCCTATGACGGGCTATGACAGGCCCGTCTTGGCCCGGTCTTCACCCGGGCCGAGCCCGGGCATGCCCCGCGCGCGTCCCACACTGCGGGGTGCCTTGTTTGGTTAAATGGCGCTTCAGCACCTACTGGGCTCATCGTGGCCCCTCCTCCGTTGGAAACAGGGCTGGTGCTGGTGCAGCAGTGAAAGAGGCTCCCACGCTGCGGGACGCCTTGTTTGGTTAAATGGCGCTCTGGCACCTACTGGGCTCGTCGCTTCCCCTCCTCCGCCGGAAACAGAGCTGGTGCGGCAATGAAAGAGGCTCCCGCGCTGTGGGACACCTCGTTTGGTTAAATGGTGCTCTGGCGCCTACTGGGCTCATCGCGGCCCCTCCTCCGCCGGAAACAGGGCTGGTGCGGCAGTGAAAGAGACTCCCCAATTCAATCTACTGCACTCCAATCTACCATGCTAATCCACCTGACTGCCCCACTACAATCTACCCCACTCCATCCCACTCCAATCTACCCCACTACATTCTACCCCACTCTACCCCTACTCCAGTCTACGCTAATCTACCCCACTCCATGCCAATCTACCCCACTCCACCCAATTTTACTCTACCCCAATGTACCGCACTCCAGTCTACCCTACCCCAGGCTACTGACTTTTAGCCATGCTGAGCAGCAGTCACACTGGTGTACAACATAGCTAAAACACATTGCCAAAGCCAATAGCTCTCGCATAGGTGAGAACTATTGGCTTTGCCAATGCTTGTTCATTTACTGTCAGAGACACACTTAGCCCAAAGTAGTGATTTTTGCATTCAGTTACTGTTTTACAATTGTGATGGTTTATATGCTAGTCTTCAGTGCAGTTATGGTGGTCCCTGGGGCTGCAAAAGCGGAGGACATTTTGTACCTTTTAGGAGGGTGTACCCATCGAAACAGAATGATGAAACCTGGAAATACTGCAGGGTGCTGTACCTAAGCCAGGGCTTCCAAGCAGGAGCAATAGTCAAAGCATCTTTCCACCAAATCAAACTCCTAAAAAAACCCTTCCTTTTCACCTTTTCTCAGCACCATCCAACGATGGTGGGAGGCTATGATCAGCTCACGACTACACTACGACAGAACTACCAGCCTCCCAAATCAATGGGCAACTGAAGGTTCACAAAGCTGAAGGCAGGCTGTTGCTTGGCCTAACAAAATAGTTATTAGCAGATCACATAAAAAGCCTACACTGACTCCTAGTAAAAGACAAATCACTTTCAGGCTCACTTAAAACTCAACAAAGGCGCAGGCCACAAAGACCTGCAAGAAAAAAATTGGCAATACGCCTCAACCCGCAACCTATGCTCAGCGTAAGGGTGGCTCTTGGTCATCTGTAAAATGTTAAAAGTCTGTTTCTGGCCAAAAGATCGTAAAATAGCTGCCTGCACCAGTGGGACTGCCCCTCTGCCATGTGCGGTAATTTATTGCAGCTTCCTAAAGGAGGTTTGTAGGTAAGCCTACATGAAGGAATATTCTTCTCTGATGGGAGTCAAGAACCATAAGTGTCAGGAAACTTTAAGCACTGCCTGAACAATACTTAATTAACTGATTGATTTATAGAGTTTTTATAAAGCGCACATTTGCCCATTCTAGTACATCAACTAAATCTAGCAACAGCTATACTAATTAGAGAATAGAAAAAAAAGGCTTTTTAGATGTTTGCAGAAAATGGTGTGGCTACTAATAGATTGCAGTGAGGAAGGAATGGAATCCTATGCTTTGACAGTAGTTACCATGAATGTACCACCTACAAGCCTTGGTCTATGAAATCTAGAAACAATCAAGAGTTTCGTAGATTCAGAGCGGAGCGGACTAAGTGATGTGCAGCAACTGAACCCTATTGGCAGATAGCTGGGTCAGGTAGAATTGACAGCCTTATGACATACGGAAAACGCCTTGAATAGACTTCTCTTTAGAACAGGCGCTCATTTTAAAGAATTGAAGTTGAGGAAATTGGGGGAACGCCTATTAATGCCCAGGACAAATTAAGTTAGCTGGTGCATTCTGGATGCACTGAAATATGGCTACAATGTAAGAAGAGGGGACACTGACATATAGGGAATTACAGTCATCGAGCTGGGACAGAATAAATGCCCAAATTAGGTGGTGACCAGTGTGAATTGGAGACAGGTCAATTACCAAATACCAGCCTCTCATTTTTTTCTATATTGAGCTGAGACAATTATGCAGTGGCGTCTACCAATATAAAAACATGGTGAGGCGCGATGGCCCCAAACTCACCACTACCATTCCCGCAAGTGCAGCACTTCTATCCCCGATCGTGCCCACGAGCAGGAAAGGGAAGGACTTCCTTCTTGCTCGTGAAACGCAAATCCAACCAATCCTGGAGCTGCTCTCATGCTGACAGCAGCTCCAGGATTGGTGGAAGCAGGCTAAGCCAGCGCTCATTTTGAGGCTGAGGGACTGTACAGTTCTCTACAGTGTTCATGTTGTGCTGGCCGTAGCAAGAGAGATGGCCAACCCAACATGTGCACTGCAGAGGCAGCTGCAATCCTAATCCTACAATGCAGGATTCAGCCCCGCCCGCTGCCCTCACATTTTCACCAGCCGGTAGAAAATAAAATGGCATTACCATGCCATTTTATTTATTTGGGTGTGCCTGCTGCACTTCAGCAGGCAGTGCTCCACCCCGCCTCTCCTTAGGTGGAGCTGCCCCTGGAATTATGGTCTTATTTAGAGTTTGGCAGACGTTGTCCTCCACCACAAACATGGCACAGTACCCTGTCCTCCTAAATTGGGGTTCCCGTCTCTATTTAAAGCCAAGGAAATCTACATGTTTCCATCACGGTGATGGAAAACTTTGAGTGATGATCCAATGGACATAGGGCCGTCTGTCAATAGACATAAGACCATCCACCTTAGCATCTCTATCTAGTTTAGGGATAAGCTAGGCTTCACTAGCATAGGTACACAGCATACCAAAGCCCTGGATCAGGTGGGGGGCTTGCAGGGCCATATAAATATTAAAATGGTGGGCCTCAGCATGAAGCCCTATAGCACACCCCAAGAAATATCTTTGAAAGTGGGTGAAAGGGGGTAGAGAAATACCCTCAGAATGGGAACTCAGAAAGGAGGAAAACCAAGGCACGGTTTTGCACACCAATGGCATCAAGGAAATCCAGTATCACAGCAGGTAGACAGTATCAAAGGCTGCAGATCAATAATATCAATGCAGCTACTAATCCCTCAGCCATCAGCTTGCAGTGGTGGCAGCCACTAACACAGTCCCAGGTCTACGGAGCAGGAGAAAGCTCATTTGATGAGGGTAAAGAATATCATATGCCTGGCAGTAGTAGCCTGGGCATTGACAATGCTTTCCAGAATCTTGACTTGAAAAAGAAGTTATGAAATAGGTCTAAATTTGCTATAATATTGGGATTGGCTGTGGGCTTCGTAAATAGCTCTTTCTTCCACATGCTCCCTACTATACCCATATTGAGGGAAGATTCTACAGTGTGCAGTCAAAGGGGGGCTAAGGCATTAGCAAGTGTTTAAATACTTTGATAAGGTATGGAGAACCGGAGGAGATTGTGCAAAACCTTAGCTGATATTATATGTGTAGAAACTGAACCAAAAGAAGAAATCATGGGCAGAGGCTTATTAATCACTCCAGAAGAGTAAGAGGAAATAGGATTCTGACTGTCAGAAAACATCTGTATTACAGGTGATCTTTTAGAATGGAAAACATCTGATGCCTCTGGACATAACGTAGGGAAGGAATAATGAAAGACTAACAGACAAACAGATTGGCCAAACTTTTCTAGACTGAAGAAGCTTCCATTGTAGGGTCAATTCCATTTCCAATGAAGTTTATAATAGGACGTGTAAGCTTGCCAGAGAAATATTTTATAGTTACGAGTTTCATTGTACAAACAATGCTATCTTGAGATGTATAAATTAAACCCAACCGTCGTTCAAACGTTTTGCAAGGTCTTGGCCTCTACCACTTCCGCAGTATACCAAGGAACAGAAGGTTTAAGCCTACAGATATTCAGTGGTTTGAGAGGAATGGTTGCATCTACAGCAGGAATAATAACCCATTGACTGAAAATATTAGAGCTAGATTCAAGCTCATCATTAAGTGGAGTAGTTGTGTATTGGAAGAGAGATTTAACCTCATTGTCACATAATTTGGTCCACATGCTTCCCAGTTAAATAGAAGGGATGTTAGGGCATTGAGATTTAGTAGGGGGAACATTCATAGAAAATAGAATTACCTTATGGTCAGGCCAGGCTAATTCTCTGCCAAACTAGGATTTGCCAATATCTAATCAGGGGAATAACCCCAGGGGTATGTAGTACACACAACTATTTGACTTTGTTAATAGGAGAGCAAGCTTCAATCAAGTTAACAGCCTCATGAACTGTGGGATCATAAACTCATAGATTGAAATCCAGAAGAAGAAGCAAATTATTGTAGTAAGTGCAGTTATATAATCTAAAAAGAGGTCAGTGAGTTTGATGGAGCTGGGGGACAATAAAACAGAACTGATTTATTATTGCAAGTAGATTTAACTGAAATATTGAGTGTGAGAAACTCAGCAGGCAAACTCCAATCCAGTAAAAAGGTCGAGACGGAGAACACATTTCTACTATTGACTAGAACCCCTCCTCCCAACTGCATGGGGCAGTCGGTGTGTAAGATCTTAAAACCCGTAGGTACTGCTACCAAAATATCGTGAGCTGAATGTTTTTTGAGGTAGGTCTCTTTGATAAAAATAACATCTGGCTAAAGATCAATAATAAGGCCAAGAACATGCATTCAGCAAAGCACATAAGAGGGAGGAGCATGGATCTGGTCTAGAAAGCGGCTCAACTTATCATCGCTAAAATAGTAAGGAGTTGAAGGGGCACCCAACTTTCAAATAGATTTGAGATTTCTACAGAAGTAATTTAGAAGATCAAAATCTTCAACGGGGCGTGGCTTTGGCGCGCATGGAGTAGGACGCGCCTTGCCGAGGCTCCGCTCCGTCCGTGTCCTGCTGCCGCTGCAATCCTGGCCGCCGGACCTGCTTAGCAGATCGGAGCGTCGGACCAGCTGTGGGGCTTCATCGGCGGTGATCGTCTCGGCAGGGGCTGCCTGGAGGAGCCTGCGGGACCGAGTTTCCAGGCCCGCCGTGACGCTGCATTCTCCGGCCGCCATTTTGAGTGATGGCGGCGACCGCGGCTGCTTGAATGCTTGGTGCCCATGCCCCTGAGAGTTGAGAGGGGCCAACCCCCCAGAGGTGCTGGGGGTCGCTGCTGCGGATGATCCACACCGGGCCCCGAGTCGCTGTTGGGGGCCCCCCAGCCGTTGGTGCCTGACGATCTAGCCTCTGGCCCTCCTGCGGCCTTCCCAGCTTGGCCTCGGCGGCGACGGGGCTACGCCACGACCTGAGAGGCACATGCCTGGCGGACTGCTACCCTTGGAGCCCAGGTAATGGGAGAGCGCATCGCCCACTTTCCGGCGGCTGGGTGGGCCCCGATGGAACCGGCATTTCAACATCGAGCCTAGCTGTTCTGGCCCTGATTGCGGCCTGGGGCCTCCCGATCTCCACTCCAGCGGTCTTGCCTGCATCTGAGGAGCGAAGCCGGGGACGCATCCCGACTGAGGGCGCATGCTGCGGGGTCCCGCCCTGCATTGTCTGGCCTGCTGTTCCTGGCCCTCTTGCCCCACCCTGCCAGTGACTTCGTCCTGAGGGGCCTGGGAAGCGCATGCCTGTTCGGAGGTTTTGCGCTGCGTGGGACCCTGCTTTGCCGCCTGCTGAGTCCTTGGTGGGGGCCCGGAGTCTGCCTCTTTTCATTCATCCCACGGAGCCCACTCTTGCCTTACCTGCCTGGCCTGGCTCCTAGCCGAAGATCTTCCTGATGTTCATGGAGTGTGAGGTCTGGTCTCTGTGACGCCTGCCTCCCCGTACCGCTTGGGAGGTTACCTCTTACCTGGAGGAGTGTGGTCCCCTGCGATCGCCCTGCTGTCTCTGGCCCTACGAGCCTGGAGGCTTTTGGGGCTATGCCCAGTCCTGCCGGTGGCCGGTGATAGCGTCCTGCATGAGTCTCCTGCTCCTCGACGCTTTGCTGTCGCCCTCCCCGGGGCCTATCACCCGCTGGGGTAGCTTCTGTCTTACGCAGCTGAGTAACTGGATCCCTAGGCCTCCGAGGCCATGCCTCCCAAGAATAAGGCCAACAAAGACACTGACTCTACGGCTACACGAGATTATCCAGTTACCTCCCTCTGGTCCAAATCGAGTCCGCATTCTCAGGGGGACCCCCCCGCTCCCTCGGGGTCCTCTGGTACGTTCAGCTCCGAGGTACCAATCACTCAGGCATTTATGTCATCCTTCCTGCAAGAAATTAAAGACGAGATTGGTTCCCTCCGGCAGGACTTCAAAGCTGGTCTCCACGACATTCGCAAAGAGGTCACTGAGATCGGTGAGAGAGTCGATGGGCTCGAGCGTACGGTGGATACTAGGACAGAAGACCATGACAGCCTCTGGAAGAAAGTGAACGAACTGGAGGACCAAAATATCACCCTACAATTGAAGCAGGAGGACTTGGAAAACCGCAGTCGGAGGAATAATCTGCGTATCAGAGGGGTCCCATTGGGAACGGAAGGGAAAGACATCTTGACTTACACGGCGGACCTCCTGCATGCCATTCGGGAGGGTGGGGGCGCCTCCCCGCCCATGCTGGACAGAGCGCATCGCGTCCCTGGCCCTCGCAAACGCCCTGATTTCATACCGGACATTATCACGCGGGTCCACTTTTTCGCGGATAAAGAGGCCATTCTTCGGAAGGTGCAAGGGGTTACATCGATCTCCTACAATGGACTTTCTGTACAAATCTATCAAGACCTTGCACCCTCCACACTTCGCGGGAGGAAGGAATTCAAGCCCGTAACAGACAAGCTGAGAAACCTTGGAGTCAAATATCAGTGGGGCCATCCTTTCGCCCTGATGTTCACCTGGGAGGGTAGGCGGCGAGTCTTTCGGTCCCTGCGGGAGGCGCAGTGGCTCCTTCAACTTCCCGTGGAATCTGACGATGAAGATACCTCATCCTCCCGTGCACGCCCGGCGGGCGCACTTCGACCGGACTGGTCCACGGTCCCTCCTCCTCGATCCAGACGCCGCTCCCAGAGACTTGAATCCTCGCAAGTCAAGCAGGAAATCATCAGCCACATACGCTCCTTGAGTGGCTCCCCAGCACTCACGGACTAGTTGCTCCCGGCTACATGACGCTCTCTATCATGGCTTATTCTGGGCCTATGCCTGACAATGCCCCTTGCCCAGGCCTGGTGGCCAGATTGACTCTTACTCTATCTACCACTTCACGGGACACGGATGGCGGAGGCTCCTGAACTCCTGGGTGTCTGCTGCCCCCCCCTCAGAGTCCCACAGGAGAGTGACTTCTCCGGAATGGCCCGCCTTCGGGATCCCGGGCCGTCCCAGATAGACTCTGACTCGACGTAGCCCAGTTGGCCGATTCTTTATTTGTTCACTCTATTCTTTTTTTCCTCCCTTTCTCTCTCCACTCTGTACGACTCTCCTTTGCGCGGGCCTTGGATGGATGCTGTGTGGTCGCAACTCTCTGGGGGTGTGTTGTGGGGTTTCTCGTGGCCGTGTGGGTTCCGTTGGTCCCCTGCTCCTGACCTCTTTCCATCTTCTTCGCTAATACCCTTGATTGCCAGTCTCCCTCCCCCTGTTATGCGCCCTTGGAGGGCCGCACCCTCTCAGCTCCTGGGGGATACCTATTTGAGCTCCTTCGGAGTGCATCTGACCGGCATTGAGACTTGGGGGAACCCGGGCCCTGGCTGGGTGGATGGTGTGCGATATCTCCACCTAATGACACTATGACGAACACTATTACACTCCTCTCCCTCAATGTGAAAGGTCTGAACTCCCCTAATAAGCGGCGTCAGGTATGGCGCTACTTGCTCCAGCATGACCCAGATGTGGTTTTCCTGCAGGAGACCCATTTACTCTCCACAGACACTCACCTAATGTCTCACCGTAGATATCCTACCCAATATTGGGCCTTTTCTCTTTCCAAAACTAGTGGAGTAGCCATCCTTTTTAAATCAGGCTAGCGCGAGACATCCCCCAGATGCACGGTTGACGAGGGGGGGAGGTTTCTTAGGGTCCATATGGCGTGGGGTCGAGGCTCTTGTACCTTTGTTAATATATACGCCCCTAACCAACATCAAGACACATTTTTACGCTTACACCTTGGGGCCCTCCTTCGCTCCCTTTCTACCCCTGTTATCCTGGGTGGCGACTTTAACCTAGTGAGGGACCTCGAGCGGGACCGTACTGCGCAGGCACATCGTGCCGCCGGGGCGATGTCAGCGAAACTGCAGGATGCCATTACCGATTTCGGCCTGGTTGACGCTTGGCGACACTTGCACCCAGATTCTCGGGATTACTCTTTCTTTTCTCACGTGCATCGCTCCTATTCGCATATCGACTATTTCTTCCTCTCGCTTCCCTTGGCCCATAAATTGTGCAGCGCGGAAATCTCCGAAATATCTATCTCTGATCACGCACATGTCTTGCTCACGCTTCAATCCCCTGATGCCCGTCGAGAGCCCCTCCCTCGGTGGAGGCTGCCCCCTGAGGCCCTCCGAGACCCGGTGGATGTGGCGGACATCTGCAAGGAGATCGAAGCCTTCTTTGCTTCCAACTCTCTGTCTGATACTCCCAAGGATGTCCGCTGGGATGCCTTCAAAGCTACCATTCGGGGGGTCATCACCTCAATATCCATCGCCCGGACCAGGGAGGCGCGTCTTGTCGAATCCACCCTTTCTAAAGTTATTAAAGATTTGGAGCGCGACGATCATGCGCGGCCCTCCCTCTGCAACAAACGGCGTCTCACCACCCTCCGCGGTCAATTGCGCCTACAGCGTACAAATAAGGCGGAACGGCTCCTACTTAATCTTAAACAAAAATTCTACACGGGTGGAGACAAGGTTGGGGCGTGCCTTGCACGTCGCCTTCGGGCCCAGACTGCCCGATCTCATATTGCGAAACTCAGGCAGCCGGACGGCTCTTGGGCCATCTCGGAAGCCGACAAGGGCCTCACGCTGGAGGTCTTTTATAAGGATCTCTATGCGTAGGCTCCCTGCCCCCCAGACTCGATCCAGACCTTTCTTGATTCTTGCCCCAGGGACCCCATTGATCCCTATTTCACAAAACTACTGGATGAACCAATCTCCCATGAGGAAATCGCTAAAGCATTAAAACAGCTCCCGATTGGCAAAACACCGGGCCCTGATGGACTGCCGGTCGTTTTTTACCGGGCCTTTTATCCGCAACTGCGGGACCCCCTGCTCCATCTTTTTAATAGCTTTACTGATCACTCGGGCCTTTCTCCTACGATGAATGAGGCGGAAATAGTGCTTATCCCTAAGCCTGGCAAGGATCCGACTGTGCCGTCCTCTTTCCGCCCTATTGCCCTGCTAAACACCAACGCTAAAATATACACGAAAATCCTGGCGAATCGCTTGGAACCCCACCTCCCAGGCCTTATTGACCCCGATCAAGTGCGGTTCAACCGTCACCGCCAGGGTGGGGACAATCTTCACCGGATAGCCCATCTAGTGGAGAAATCGCGTATCAGAGCTATTCCTGCCTGCCTGGTCTCCCTGGACGCTGAGAAAGCGTTCGATCGCGTGGATTGGGGTTTTCTTAGGGCGGTCCTTCAGAAGGTTGGTCTGGGGCCTGGATTTATTTCTAAACTAATGGCCCCCTATGCGAAACCCACTACTTGCATCCGTTTTAATGGTTCCACCACGGCCGCTATTTCTCTACATCGCGGCACTCGTCATGGGTGCCCGCTCACCCCCTTATTGTTCGCCCTTGTGGTTGAACCCCTGGCTATCGCCATACGCCGCAACCCAGACATACGGGGTATTCCCATGGGGGGCACCGAGCACAAGGCCTCGCTATTTGCCGACGACCTTCTCTTATCCCTGTCTTCCCCGTCGACCTCCCTCCCTGTGGTGGCTATGCTTTTGAGGTCCTTTGAAGCCGCCTCTGGCTATCGGATCAATCTTGCAAAATCCCAGGCTCTTAATCTTACGCTCTCGGCCCTAGAGGTCCAGGGGATGCGGGACTTGCTCCCGGTACAATGGACTGACAAGTCCATCCGCTATCTGGGACTGGACCTGACTCCCACACTCGCGTTTTGGACCTCGTCCAATTGGCCCAGATATCGAAAGTCCATTCGAGAGGAAATGCGTAGATGGGAAGGTCTCCCCCTGGCGTGGTTAGGGCGACTCAACACCATCAAGATGTCCATTCTTCCGAAAATTCTTTATCTGTTTCAATCTCTTCCTACTCCCATACCACACGCGGATATTCTGGCCCTGCAGCGTGACTTTATCAAATTTATATGGGGGAAATCTCGCCCTCGCTTCTCTCACAAAATTCTTATGCTTTCCAGATCTCAGGGGGGCCTTGCCTGCCCCAACCTGTTGGAATATTATTGGGCTTGCCATCTCCGCTTTATATCTGAATGGATCGTCCCGGAAAGCGAGAAGCACTGGTTTCACATGGACCGGGCGGTGTCTTGTAGGCCCTTGTGCGACCTAGCTTGGCTCCCGCGAGGGGCTCGCTCTCGCAGTGCCTACATAGCTACTCCAACGAGAACGGTCCTGGAGATTTGGGACAAACTAGCAGTGCCCCGGGGCCTCACAACGTTCCCTTCCCCTAATACCCCCCTAACGCGTAACCCTGTGTTCCCTCCCGCACTGCAACCTAGGGCTTTTGACGCTTGGACGGTAGAGGGACGACGAGTCATTCAGGATTTTTTCCAGGGCACCACTCTCCGTACCTTCGTTCAGTGCAAACAATTTTTCCATCTCTCGGAAAGCGCGCGTATGCAATACAGCCAGGTGCGACATTGGCTTAGCTCCCCGACATATACCCGGGAAGTGACTCGCCGGCTCACCCCCTTTGAATCTTTGGTTCGCAGGTTTGATGAGTCAAGGGGTTTGATCTCCAAAACCTATTCCGTCTTTCAGCACTCCCAACAACTAGCACCGCATGTCTACCAGACGAGCTGGGCCTCTGACCTGGCCACTGAGGTCTCCCCGGAGGAGTGGGCTCGCCTGTGGAGGGACATCCCCAAGGTGTACCGTAGCACGCCTCAGCGCGAATCAGCATATAAACTGATGACACGTTGGTATTATACCCCCACCCGTCTTCATCGGATGTTCCTGAACTCCCCTCCGCTCTGCTGGAGATGCCAGAATGATAGAGGGGACTTCCTACACATTTGGTGGTCCTATCCGGGTTTGGCGCAGTTTTGGAAGGAGGTCCTCAGTCACATTAAAGAGGTGGTGGGTTTCCCGATTCCTTCTACCCCGTCCATAGCGATCTTGGGCATTCGACCCGTCACGCTAAAGGCCATGACCTCCGCAGACTGGCATTTAATTCTCCACTTATTGGGAGCGGCAAGACAGTCCATTGCCTCCTACTGGAAGCGGCCCCATCCCCCTCCTATTTCCGCTTGGTTCCTCCGGCTGTGGGATGTCTTGTCTTTAGAATTACTCACTGCACTCCTCAATCACACTGACACACGATTTGACAGCATCTCTCAACCTCTTATACGCTATTTCACTAGAACTGACCACTCCCGCCTGATGCCCCCTAGGCTGCGTGCCCTGCAGTTGTTTGAGGACTCCTTGGAGCCCTTCTCCCGGGGTCGGAGGTCGGAACCCCCGGAGGAACCCACCTGAGCTGTTGCGTGGCTCCTCTTGCCCTTGAGGTCATTGATCACCGCATTGGACCTGGGCCCCACCCCTCTCTGCCCCCCCATGACGCACCCTCCTTGGACCCCTGCCCTACCTCCTTCCCCCCCTCGGGGGCGCATCCCCAACTGATCTATCTCTTTTCTCTCTGTGCTTATCTCTTTTCCGGCTTTTGTCTCCTCTCACCTCTCACCTCCTCACTCTTCCTCCTATATTCCTGTGTCTGCCATTTCTCTCTCGCTCTCACTTTCTCGTGCAGCCCATCTCTCTCTGTCTCCAGCGCTCTCTGCAGCCTGTCTCTCCCTCTCTTTACCTCCTCTTTCCCCCGGGTTCCCCATCCGACCCACCCAGCCCGGCAGTCGCCTCAGCAGGTCCCACAGGTTGTTTTCCTTGTGGTCGCAACCATTCTGCACAACGCCTGCTCCCCTCGCAAAGATTTAAATTTCACGGATGAATTACCATACACTGGTTGCCTGGTAACTAAACGCAAGCCGGGCTAAGAATATGCCAGCTTTTTGTATTCTCATTAATAAAAATGCCACTCTGACACAGCAGTATGACTTTGGCTCACTGCAGCTTCTCTAAACGCCTTCTGAAAATCCCCCCCGACTCCGCATTTCATGACAGATGTTCAGGAAAGCTTGAACAGTGCGGCTCTGCTAATCTGTCTCACTAAAAGCAACGCGCAAAATATCGGCGCCCGCGAAGTTCCACTTTTAATAACAAACCAGCCGTCTTCTGCTTTCTGGGACCTGCGATCTATGCTGAAAGCGTAAATAATAATAACAGCCTGGCTGCCTGCTGCTTCTTGGGGCGTGAGCTCTACGCTGAAAGCGTAAATATTAATAACACCCCAGCAGCATGCTGCTTTTTGAGACAGGAGTTCTACGCAGAAAGCGTAAATAATAATAACGACCCGACTGTCGCGTGAGCTCTACGCTAACAGCGTAAGTAACAAGCATTAAAAATGCAATAGGTCTCGCCTTTCATTAAGTTAAAGCCATTTGCTTTGCTATACAATACCATTAGCAAAGCAAATGGCTATAACTTAATCAAAGGCAAGACCTATTGCATTTTCAATGCTTGTTATATATATGTGTCAGAAACATTTATAGTGATCTGTGTATTTATTTAACACAATGTACTATTCATCTGACAGAATTGCATATAAACACTGACCTCTGATGTTAAATAGGATTGGAAAAAGAAAGAAATCAATCTAGTCAGTGGCATTATTGCACTATGTGCAACCAGGAAACCTGGGTTCAATTACTGGCTTTCCTGCATGACTAAATTGCGTTATTTAAGGCAAATCACTTTATTTCACGGAGTCTAATTTACTTGATCGTCACATTTGTGTGCACCTTCAAATAATCCAGTCCAAGAAGGTCCCCGTACAAAAAGCTCTCTTGTATATGACTTAAGAGCCTATAATGTTACACCATCTATTACAGTAATATTGGCCTTAAGGGACACCTGACAATAGGTTCACTTGGTTCACTCATAGCATCGTTGTCAGGAGGAAGAGTTCATAAATGTTTCTAAGTTCATGTTTAGAAACGTTCACTTCAAATAAATGTCAATGCAGTAATGTGATCTCATGTAGCAAATTGAAACACCTCCATATGTTAAAGATACACTTTTTAAAATGTAAAGCCTTTATCGTGGTCTTACATGTTGTTTGTTGCGTAATTTACATCCCAAGTATTTTGAAAGCTCTGCTGGGGCTTTAGTTCTTAAGGATGAGCCAGACAACTGAGTTGGCCTTGGTTTGACTGCAGAGTTGCTTTAAGACATGGGCAGAGTGGGCAGTGGCCCAACCTTCCAAAGGCCCGGCCACTGCCTGCAATCCACAAGCATCGCCAACTGCCCAGTACACCACCAGACTTTGTCGTGGTGTGTGCTGCATGTTCAGCCACTGACTATGCCTCTTCTTTTCCTGGCCTCCATGCTGAGACTACTCTCCAGGTAGACAGTGCTTTCTGATACACATGGCAGGCCTAAATTGTCTGATTATAACCATTGTTCCACCTTTTTCTTTCCTTCCTTATTTGTCCAATTCTGGCCTTTTTCATTAGTTGGTGTGAAGCTCCCATTTGAACTTCATCCTACTTTTTAATTCTTGTTGGCTGGTGGTCCGGGCTCCCACTTCTGAAATAAATGTAGAGTTCCTGGTGCATACTCTTATGCTGCAGTCAGGCCTTCTTGGTACAATTGGACTGAAAACAAGTTGTGTGCACCACACAGCTTTCTATGAGGTAGGAGACTGTTTCCCACATCCTCTGCTCTACCTTGTTTCTGTACATGCACTCATTGTACGGAGTATAGTGTCATGAAATGGCACAATAAATCTGTCCCTTTCAAGCTTCTGTGCTTTCACTGAGCCTATCATGGAAACATTCTCTGAACTATCTTGGTTAGGGAGAGCAGTACAGGACCCGCCACCCCTTTGTACAAATCCAAGGTGCATTTGTGACTGACTCTTGTCTGAGTCTCTGTTGCCCCATTTATGAAATATACAACATCCAGCAGGATTAAACACAACTTAAATCACAACAAGTCTGGTAAATCTATTGACAGAACAGGTAATTCCTATTCCTAGCTCCTTGTCCCCAGGTTATTGGACCCCGTTTGGGTTATAAAAAGATTTTGGATAAGGTGGTCTCATTCCCGTAATGTGGCATGTTTCATCATTAGCCACCTCATCCCAACCTGGTAAGATGGTACTACCAGGGCAAACTCGACCCCAATTATTGGGGGTGTTCTTAAGATATATTATTTTCCTGGATAATACGGGGGTCCAGTTTATATGAAGAATAACATGGTATACCACAGATATATCCTTTATTATGTGGTACCTCATATATAATTAAAATGTGACTATACAAATTGCTGTATGTGTAAGGGTACCATGGCTCCATCATCCTTTGAACGTGCCGACATGTTTCTGCCTGCTCTCAGAGGCAGATAACTGGTCAAGGGCATTCCTCAGGGCAAAAAGGATCCCTGTGCCAACCTCCACTGCTCACAGCTGATGGCACTACACAGCGTGTGGTTGGCTGCCTTTGGGGGGGTTGACCGCAGGTCATGCCGTGTGCCCAACCCCTGGCTGTTCACTGCCTAAGTCCTGGGCTCTTGTGACCATTAACTCTAATTGGCACTTTATGCATCATGTTTGAATCTGTTTTAATTAGGTTTTTATAAACAGTATAGACATACACAGTATACATTACGTTTGGTAGTAGCCATTTGGTGGTTACATTGATAGTAAGTACATATCGATGCAGATTCAATCAGAATAGTTCCACATTTCTATCTGCAGCGTACATTTATCACTGCTGTGTGTACTTGAGCCTTAGATGTTAATCGCTGGTGCTCATGATAGCTCTGCGGTGCCTAAATATGTAATGCATGTCGGCTCTGTAAGTGCCCACTGTGTAGTGGTCTGTGAACTGGGGAGGTGGGTAATAATATAACAAGGACAACTTAAAACATAACAGGTGATTGTGTGGTAACATCGGAGCGTTCCCTGGTCCCCCCACCTAGTGTGTTCTTTGCACTGTCAAATATAAAGGGGAGTCTGGTACGTGTCCGAGGGGTAGAATTGGGTGGTGCGCGTTCATGTTTGCCGCCTATTATCTCAGATCCACATCCCTTTCAGCATCTGCCCTCCTCTTCTGATGTGTACTCCTATGCAGTGGCATTAGTCAAAGATGGAGCCTCTTTGTCGGTATTGTGAATGTTTTGTAACTCAGCTAACACCGTGTCCCAGCTTGCGGCAAGTGGGGTCCCACAGATACCCAGGGTGTCTTCTCAGTGTAGTGTGATTCTCTGAGCCTTAGCCCATGTCGGCATGAAGCGCCTCCACGCTAAAATATGAGGGGGAACAGGAGCCTTCCATCTCCTGGTGATCAGTATCTTAGCTACCACGAATCCCAGATCTACGAACCTAGAAGTTACTTTGTTTTTCTGGCTTCTACGGTGAAGATGTAATATGTAGGTCTTCCATTCAAATGGGAGGTTGCAATCTGTGCATTTGGTAAGAATGTCTGCTACTTCCCTCCAGTACCTATGCAGGATGGGGCATTCCCATAACATGTTTAGTAGATCTGCGTCGGTGAGGTAGTAAGGGGGACAAACGGCAACTACACGGCCAAAGTATCTATTGATTTTAGTGGGTGTGAGATACGCTTTCTGTGTGATGTAATACTGTATTTGACGTAGGCACACATTCCTGGGGATATGCACAGGGCTCTCCAGCACTGAGGCCCATTCAGAGTCCGTGAACCAATGGTGCAGGTCTCCCTCCCAGTGGAGTCGAAGCAGTGCCAATGTAATTGCAGTGTGTTGTCTGAGTGAGGCAGCGAACCACCGCGTGTGATGTCTGCCGCGTCCAATTATATGCAGGTACTGTATGGTAAGATGAGTTGGGGGCTCATTGGTTAAGTCCCCCCACTTGGAGGCAAGGGCAGCTAAGAGCGATCAGTGTAGTAGGAATTGGCCTGGATGCAACCCGTCTTCTTCTATTAGTGTGTCATAAGAGATTAGGACACCCTCCCGATATAGGTCTCCCATATCCAAAATCCCTCCACATGCCAGCCCTGCAGCTCAGTGGCCGTAGTCATGTGCCTTCTAGGCGTACCTTCTAGTGGTAAAGTGGGCGTGTATGGTGTCACATTTCGGGTAATGTTCAAACTCCTGTGTTAACATCTATACGCCATGCCAAGCAGTAGTGACTCCGGTGGTTTTGCTTCGCACAAGGGTGAAACAGTCTAGTCAGGGCAGTTAAGGAGCAGGGTGGTTGTGGAGTCGCTGTGTCGCAAAGCTGGCGATTGACCAGCCATCTTGCCACCCATTGCAGCTGTGCCACTAGGTAATACTGTTCCAAGTTTGGGGCCGCGAGGCCTCCATGGTCTCTGGGCAAGTAGAGCTTCCTTATTGACACTCTATGTCGAGAACTACCCCATATAAAGTCTCTGACCGATCTCTCTAGAGGGAGAAAAAAGGAAGGAGGAATGTACAGTGGTAAGTTAACGAAATAATGTAGAAACTGTGGGAGATCACCATTTTGGTGAGAGCCACCTGGCCTATCACTGACAGTAGAAGCAGACGGCAGTCAGTGCCCTACCCAAGTTACCATCCTGTAAGTCTGTCTGTTGCCTATATATTCTTATACCTAGGTAGCGGAAGGTGTCCACCTGCCATTTCACGTGCACCCCATTAAGGACATACACCAGGTCTTGGCACGTCTCATTGAAGGGATATAAACTTGACGGCAGCGTTGACTTTCAGCCCCGATAAGGAGGCGAAGTCTCCTAAAAATGTGCTAGACTCTGAGGAATTGAGCGGATGTCTCTGATGTACACCAGGAGGTCGTCTGCGTACAGTGATATCATGTGTGTGCCATCCCCTAGTGGGATGCCCCTGCCCGCCCCAGCGCAGACAGCCTCTGCTAGTGGTTTTATGGCTAGCGAGAAGAGGAGTGGGGACATGGGCACCCTTGTCTAGTCTCTCTTCTAACTGAGATTGGGTCAGATATGTATGGACCTACTCTTACCCGCACCGTTGTCTCAGTGTAAAGAAGCCGTACCATGCGTACGAACATGTTGCCAAGGTCGTATCGCTCTAGTGCGGCAAATGGATACTCCCACTCCAGGGAGTCAAAGGCTTTCTTGAGGTCTAGTATTAGACATCCCGAGTGTGGCAAGCAGGGTGCGGAGTATGTTGCGACTCTGAAAAAGCGCCTCAGATTTTGGGAGGTGCTTCCGGGGGCACGACCCATTTTGATCTGCATGGACCAGAGTTAAGACCACAGGCGCTACTCGGTCAGCCAGTATCTTCGCCAATATCTTATAGTCCGCTTTAAGGAGGGCCAATGGTCTATAGGAAGCCAGATCTGTGGGATCCCTTTCAGGTTTCAATAATGACACCAGGCTTGCCTCACACATGGACAGGGGGAGTCTCTGCTCAGTCAAGGCTGCAGTATAAAGTGTATGCAGGCATGGAATCAGTGATGTGGCATACGCCTTATAGTATTCGGCCGGGAGTCCGTCTGGCTCAGGAGTTTTCCCTGTTGCCAGCACCGCTATCGCGTCGCAAATTTCATCAGGGAAGATTGGCGCATTTAATATCTCCCTTTCCTCTGGGGTTGCCACAGGTAAATGCACTGAGTCTAGGAAGGCGTTTAGTCGAAGTTCGTCGCATTGCCCGGAAGATTGGTATAGTATTGCATAGTGATGTGCCATTGCTGCGTGTATTTCATGCTGTGTATATAGCATATGTCCTGCCTCATTTCGTAGAGTGCATATGGGCTGACGAGATTGTTCCTGGTGCAGGAGCCATGCAAGCATCCAACCCGCACTATCTGCCATGGCATGTGTGCGTGCGGAGTGTGCCGTGTAATTGTGACATCTAAGCCTCTCCAGTAGTTCCACATGTTCAGCGCGCAGCTCTTCTAAGCGTTAAGTATCTCCCGTACCGGTTGCTGCATTGGTCTCATAGTTCAGTAGCTGACGCTCGACTTTGCTAAGTGATTTGCTTAGTTGCTTACGTATGTTCCAGGTGAGGCCTAAACAATGCCCTCTGGTGGTCACCTTAAAGGCATCCCATTCTAAAAGTGTATCACAAGTAGAACCATATAGAAATAGTCCAGGACTGTTGTCCCCAAAGAGGAACAAAATGCCTGGTCTTCCCGCGCTGCTGGCTGAAGGCACCAGGTTGGGACAGGCGGAGGGCCTGTCTCCCATTTATGTTGCAGCAACTGGCGGTTATGATCAGAATGCGTGCGTCCCAGGTATTCTATACCCTTGATAAGGGGGAAGAGAGCATGTGATCCTACTATGTGATCCAGCCTTACATGTAATCGGTGCACTGCGGAGTAGAATGAGTAAATGCGCGTACCTGGGTTGAGGGTGCGCCCTATGTCAGCCAAAGACCAATGAGCCAGACACTCAGTCAGTGCCTGTGCATTTGATGAGGATGCGGTTCGTGTCAGGGGCGGAAGCACCCTGTCCAACTCCACATCTAACACTGAGTTGAAATCACCCCCTATCAGCCAGGGGATTCCACTCCATCGGGCTAGGACCTCGATTAATTTACAGAAAAACAAGGCTTTTTCCACATTGGGGGCATATATAGAGCCTATGAGGATAGTGTGGCCATTCAATCTACCTTTCATGAACACATATCTACCTTCTGTGTCAGTTACTGTTTCCTCCATCACATAAGAGACCCCTGCTTTCACTTATATTAAGGCCCCCCTCGCTTGGGAGGAGTAATTGGTGCCGTACACCTGGCCCTACCAGCACCAGCGGAGGCGATCAGCTTCTATCTGGGTCAAATACATTTCCTGCAGGAGGGCTATGCTAGTGGATCTACGCTGTAGGTAAGAGTATATGGAATATTTGCATGTGGGTGTGTGCATTCCCCTCACATTCCATGTGAGAATATTCGTTTGTGCCATGTTTCAGAAGTGCTGCCCCTATTATATTAGGAAGGTGTGGATGCATGGCAGGGGACCAGGTGGTTGTTTAGCGCACCTTGGGTTGTCAAAAATAAAAACAAAACTGGAGATTCAAATGCAATCTGCATAACCGTATGAGGGCGAACTCGCGGCTGGAGTTCTTCCAAACAAAGTTGCCCAACCGTGGCAACTACTATGGTGGCCTGTGTCTGGCTATAGGGTTGCGCGGTGTGTACCTTTAATATCATATCACCCCCTCGATATTCCTCTAGGGTGTCAAGTAATCCCTTCTAAATTTTAGGTGTAAGTGTGCACTTTATCTTACTAAAGGGAGCACCATATCCCATTTAGCTCCCATATCGGGCATTCTAAATGACTAACCATCCCCTGCGCCCCATGTGTAGCTGGCGGGATCAGGCATGAAAATAAAGCATTGCAGCATTTCTGAATCGTGCAGCATTGTTCACTTATCAGGCTGTTGATGAATGTTCGGATTATATCATCTGACCTTTGCGGTGTGATGTCTGGCATATGTAGCGAGTCCAAATCTTTGCGCGGGAGTCGATCCATCAATCAATCAATCAGGGGTTTGTTAAAGCGCGACTACTCACCCGTAAGGGTCTCAAGGCGCTAGGGGTGGGGGAGGTGCAGGTTCCATCCATCAAGGAGGGGGTCTGTCGAAGAGCCAGGTTTTGAGGTTTCTTGCGAAGATGGGGAGCGATGTTGTCTGTCTGAGGTGGAGCGGAAGGGCGTTCCATGCTTTGGCCGCGAGGAAGGAGAAGGAGCGGCCTCCCGATCTGGTCTTTCTGGTGCGGGGGACGACGGCGTAGGAGAGCTGGGCTGATCATAGGGTCCTTTGGGGTGCGTGGAATTTGAGTCGGCTGTTCAGGTATGCTGGTCCGGTGCCGTGGAGGGCCTTGTGTGCGTGGGTGAGCATCTTGAAGGTGATTCTCACCTCGACAGGGAGCCAGTGGAGTGTGCGCAGGTGCTGGGAGATGTGGCAGTGTTTTGGCAGGTTGAGGACCAGTCTTGCGGCAGCGTTCTGGATGTTCTGTAGCTTGCGGGTGAGGTTTTTGTTTATTGATCCATCTGCACTCAGTGATCGAGTAGACCCCACTTTGTGATCAGAGCCCTGTGTTGTGGACCCGATCGCTGCGGCCATGTGAAGCGCCTCCTAACTTTCCATCAGTCTTTGCTCCAAATCTGGGACTGCCGACGGTGGCACAGCACGGTTGGGACCTCTGCCCTTGCTGTGGCGCCGGTTTCATCTGTCTCGCCGGGGTGTCGTTGGCTCAGCGGATGGCTTGGGCGCCGTCCGTAGACCCATTTCCTCCAGCCCGTCCCAAAAGTCTGAGGGCGTATCAAAAAAGCGAGTGGCACCTTTCGCAGCCACCCACAGTCAGTCTGGGAAATCAGAGAGTAACAAATGTCTAACTTACGAAGCTGGCGTTTCACTTCAGCAAAAGACCCCCGCCATCTCTGCACCTGTGCTGTATAGTCTGGGAAAAGCATGATTTGAGCGTTGTGCATCCTGATGTCAGACAGTTTGCATGTTTCCCCCAAAACGGTGTCTCTGTCTCTATAATTTAGCAGTTTGAATAGGAGTGGCCTTTATCTGGTTTCCGGCGGCGGTCTGTGACCTGGTACCCTGTGAGCTCACTCCACCACGAACTGGGGCGGCAATGCATTTTCTTGGTCTAGCTCCCTCAGCCAGCGCTCAACATACAATACTGGATTTTGTCCCTCCTCTCCTTCTGGAAGGCCCACTACTCGAACATTATTGCAACATGAGCGCCCCTCCGCATCTTCCAGTCTGTCCTCTAGGGTATTTACTCGATCCAGGAGGTCCTGTATTGCCGCTGCATGACTGCGAGTGGATGGCTGTAGATCGGAAATGGCGAGCTCGTTGGCCTGGACCTTGTCGGTCAGCTTGTGGTGGTCAGCTCTTAATAGCGTAAAGTCAGATGTGACCTTGTCTATTTTCGATTCTAGAGATGTGCGAGTTTGGTCAGTGCAGTGTCTATTCTCTCAACTGTGGCAAGGACAGAGTCAAGTTTAGTGGATAGTGCCCAGTGTGGGGCCTCATGCGCTCTATCATCATTTATATGTGAGGTCTCAGGTGCCTCCGAGTGCGTAGGCGGTTATGGGGCATTTGATCGCAGGTGGCCCATGGCCAACGTTTGCGCTGAGGGCATGTAGAAATTACTAAGGACAGCTTTCTGGGAGCTGTGGGCTGTATTGTCTCTGCCCAGAGGTGATAGGGTAGGCTGTTCTACAGCTGCTGATTGTGTCTTCGAGCGCCAGCAGGAACTGATTTCCGATTAGGCTTCTGGTAAGTAGTGGTGGGTGATGTCGCCTGGGCTTGTGTTCTCCACAATATTTTCGCCAGTGTGCTTGTGGTCTCCGCAAAGTGTCGACAGGGGCCAGCCAGTATTGGGAGGTCTTCAGTTTTGCGGTCCGAGCATCGTGAGGCCTGCTCCCTGTACAGGTCCGTAATGTAGGCACGTGGGGCATTATCGTCTGAGGCCTTCTCCACTTCAGTAAGCAGGTCTTAGAGCAGCGCCATGGATATATATGTCTGCATGTGTGTGTGAGGTTCCTCCGTTCTCCACGTTGGGAACAGGGGTGGAGAGGGAGAGGCAGAGAAGCGCTCCAGGTGTGTTCAGCGTCTCAGAACTGCAGTTGTTTCGTTCATTGGGAGACCTAGGCCCAAGCCAGCCTCCGGGTCTCGCACAACCTCATTGGGCCTCAATGCGCTGTTGCAGGGTGTGATGTATGCAGGTGTGGATCAGGCCATAATTTTCTAAACTTCCCCTAGCCTTTTGTGTCAGTTGGGGTGCTTTTCTACAAACCGAGGGCCACCCCAGGCTCAGAGCATGGACGTTCGGGTATCTCCATACCTCTCGTGCGCTGCGTCGTATGGACCTAGGCCCGAACCGACCCTCGTGCCCGGTCTCTAGCCTCCACAGCGAGTCTCAGGTGCTGTCCAGCCCGCGCGCCCAACCCTGTGCTCAGGAACCTGCAGTTCATGTAGCGGGTGAGCCTCACCTCTGGTTAGGAGCCGTGATCTGCTGGGTCGCACACTGCCGCAGTCCCTGCCCTGGGCCAGCACAGTCAACATCAGGTTGCAACAACAGGCCTCCTAGGCCGCACCCCCACTCCGTACCTTGATGCCGGCCTCGTACCCGGGCTCTGCCGTCGTCTCAGTGCCTCACTGCATCTGCTCTGGTTGAGTGGGCCTCTCTGCAAGAGAGCTGGGTCATGGCAGACGTCGCCTGCCCCTCACGCCTCGGAGCCCGTGCGGGGAATCAGCACACTCAGCTCCACCCGGTCAGCTCACCGATCAGAGCTGCTCACTCTGCCGCGATTCTACTTCAGCAAAACCAAAGGGGATGATGGACGGAGTGTTGAACATTGCAAGCACTCACCCCCAGTCAACTGATCTGGGTTTAATCCATCATCATTCTTTAGCTCACTCCGCCACCCCAGTTCAGACATGGCCATATGCAAATCAGTCTGACCCTGTGCCTCATGGGAACAGTCCAGCCCGAACTGCCAAGCCATGTCTTCCTTGGACCGGAAACAAGCATCCTGGGACCGGTTTCTGGCTTACAGCCGTCATCAGCCAGGCTATCTTGAATCCAGTGGCAAAGTGAGCAAGGGACCCACGTCTGGGCATACCCTGCCAACTTAGGGCGAACATAGCAAAACCAAAGGGGATGATGGACGGAGTGTTGAACATTGCAAGCACTCACCCCCAGTCAACTGATCTGGGTTTAATCCATCATCATTCTTTAGCTCACTCCGCCACCCCAGTTCAGACATGGCCATATGCAAATCAGTCTGACCCTGTGCCTCATGGGAACAGTCCAGCCCGAACTGCCAAGCCATGTCTTCCTTGGACCGGAAACAAGCATCCTGGGACCGGTTTCTGGCTTACAGCCGTCATCAGCCAGGCTATCTTGAATCCAGTGGCAAAGTGAGCAAGGGACCCACGTCTGGGCATACCCTGCCAACTTAGGGCGAACATAGCAAAACCAAAGGGGATGATGGACGGAGTGTTGAACATTGCAAGCACTCACCCCCAGTCAACTGATCTGGGTTTAATCCATCATCATTCTTTAGCTCACTCCGCCACCCCAGTTCAGACATGGCCATATGCAAATCAGTCTGACCCTGTGCCTCATGGGAACAGTCCAGCCCGAACTGCCAAGCCATGTCTTCCTTGGACCGGAAACAAGCATTCTGGGACCGGTTTCTGGCTTACAGCCGTCATCAGCCAGGCTATCTTGAATCCAGTGGCAAAGTGAGCAAGGGACCCACGTCTGGGCATACCCTGCCAACTTAGGGCGAACATAGCAAAACCAAAGGGGAGGATGGACGGAGTGTTGAACATTGCAAGCACTCACCCCCAGTCAACTGATCTGGGTTTAATCCATCATCATTCTTTAGCGCACTCTGCCACCCCAGTTCAGACATGGCCATATGCAAATCAGTCTGACCCTGTGCCTCATGGGAACAGTCCAGCCCGAACTGCCAAGCCATGTCTTCCTTGGACCGGAAACAAGCATCCTGGGACCGGTTTCTGGCTTACAGCCGTCATCAGCCAGGCTATCTTGAATCCAATGGCAAAGTGAGCAAGGGACCCACGTCTGGGCATACCCTGCCAACTTAGGGCGAACATAGCAAAACCAAAGGGGATGATGGACGGAGTGTTGAACATTGCAAGCACTCACCCCCAGTCAACTGATCTGGGTTTAATCCATCATCATTCTTTAGCTCACTCCGCCACCCCAGTTCAGACATGGCCATATGCAAATCAGTCTGACCCTGTGCCTCATGGGAACAGTCCAGCCCGAACTGCCAAGCCATGTCTTCCTTGGACCGGAAACAAGCATCCTGGGACCGGTTTCTGACTTACAGCCGTCATCAGCCAGGCTATCTTGAATCCAGTGGCAAAGTGAGCAAGGGACCCACGTCTGGGCATACCCTGCCAACTTAGGGCGAACATAGCAAAACCAAAGGGGATGATGGACGGAGTGTTGAACATTGCAAGCACTCACCCCCAGTCAACTGATCTGGGTTTAATCCATCATCATTCTTTAGCTCACTCCGCCACCCCAGTTCAGACATGGCCATATGCAAATCAGTCTGACCCTGTGCCTCATGGGAACAGTCCAGCCCGAACTGCCAAGCCATGTCTTCCTTGGACCGGAAATAAGCATCCTGGGACCGGTTTCTGGCTTACAGCCGTCATCAGCCAGGCTATCTTGAATCCAGTGGCAAAGTGAGCAAGGGACCCACGTCTGGGCATACCCTGCCAACTTAGGGCGAACATAGCAAAACCAAAGGGGATGATGGACGGAGTGTTGAACATTGCAAGCACTCACCCCCAGTCAACTGATCTGGGTTTAATCCATCATCATTCTTTAGCTCACTCCGCCACCCCAGTTCAGACATGGCCATATGCAAATCAGTCTGACCCTGTGCCTCATGGGAACAGTCCAGCCCGAACTGCCAAGCCATGTCTTCCTTGGACCGGAAACAAGCATCCTGGGACCGGTTTCTGGCTTACAGCCGTCATCAGCCAGGCTATCTTGAATCCAGTGGCAAAGTGAGCAAGGGACCCACGTCTGGGCATACCCTGCCAACTTAGGGCGAACATAGCAAAACCCAGATCAGTTGACTGGGGGTGAGTGTTTGATTTGCTCTAACGCTCCGTCCATCATCCCCTTTGGTATCGCTTTGTTCGCCCTAAGTTGGCAGGGTATGCCCAGACGTGGGTCCCTTGCTCACTTTGCCACTGGATTCAAGCTAGCCTGGCTGATGACGGCTGAATAGCCAGAGCCGGTCCCAGGATGCTGTTTCGGTCCAGGAAGACATGGCTTGGCAGTTCGAGCTGGACTGTTCCCATGAGCACAGGTCAGACTGATTTGCATATGGCCATGTCTGAACTGGGGTGGTGAGTGAGCTAAAGAATGATGATGGATTAAACCCAGATCAGTTGACTGGGAGTGAGTGTTTGATTTGCTCTAACGCTCCGTCCATCATCCCCTTTGGTATCGCTTGTTCGCCCTAAGTTGGCAGGGTATGCCCAGACGTGGGTCCCTTGCTCACTTTGCCACTGGATTCAAGCTAGCCTGGCTGATGACGGCTGAATAGCCAGAAGCCGGTCCCGGGATGCTTGTTTCCGGTCAGGAAGACATGGCTTGGCAGTTCGAGCTGGACTGTTCCCATGAGCACAGGGTCAGACTGATTTGCATATGGCCATGTCAGAACTGGGGTGGTGGAGTGAGCTAAAGAATGATGATGGATTAAACCCAGATCAGTTGACTGGAGGTGAGTGTTTGATTTGCTCTAGCGCTCCGTCCATCATCCCTTTGGTATCGCTTTGTTCGGCCCTAAGTTGGCAGGGTATGCCCAGGCGTGGGTCCCTTGCTCACTTTGCCACTGGATTCAAGCTAGCCTGGCTGATGACGGCTGAATAGCCAGAGACCGGTCCCAGGATGCTGTTTCCGGTCCAGGTAAGACATGGCTTGGCAGTTCGGGCTGGACTGTTCCCATGAAGCACAGGATCAGACTGATTTGCATATGGCCATGTCTGAACTGGGGTGGTGGAGTGAGCTAAAGAATGATGATGGATTAAACCCAGATCAGTTGACTGGGGGTGAGTGTTTGATTTGCTCTAACGCTCCTTCCATCATCCCCTTTGGTATCGCGATTCTACTTCAGGGCTTCCGCGGGGGCCTCGAGTGCCGTCACGAGTCCCGGGCTTCCTCCTCGCTGCCTCCAGGGCCAGTCCACCGGCCTTCATGCCCCCCTCTTGCTGGTAGCCTGCGGGGTCACCTCCTGCCCCGCGTCTTCAGTTCCTCGCGGCCTCAGAGCTCAGCGGCCTCGTCACAAGCGAGACCGCTCACGTTTCCTCGCTGCAGCTCACCACCCTGCAGCTCACAGATCTGCCAAGCATGATCGTCCCACACACTAGGGAGGATCTCGCTGTGATCGGTTGTCTGATCGGGTGGGATTACATAGGCTTGTCAGGATAATCGAGAGTGTAGGTGCGGAGCCTTGGGAGCTTGCATCCGCCATCTTGGCTGGTTGGGCCGCGAAACCGGCACTTTATGCATCATAGCACTATTCTTACTTAGAAGTTTGAAAATGCATTTCTCTGGTTCCACTTATTGTGTTTTTGTCATTTTGGTGTCATTTGAGTTATTACATTTTACTCTATTTCTGTAAATTTGTTTTGGGATTTTTATTGTTTTGCATTTCAATCTTGTTACTATTTTGGTACTGCATAAATACTTTACACATTGCCCCAAGTTAAGCCAGTCTGCTCTGTGCCATAGTTACTACGGTTTTGAGCTCAGGTTGATATCATGACTTTTAGGGTTCCCCCTGCCAAGGGATGTGATTGTTCCTTGAAGAGAGTAGTCACCCATACCAATTAATAATCCAATTTCTTACAATACCCATCCAAACAAATTGTCTTTGTTATCTCCAAAATGTCAGAGTGGGAACAATGAGTTGCTATCATACTGTCCTTTTATCTGGGACATTTGCCACTAACTGCTTCATCCATCAAATACTAGGGACAAGTCATTATTACAGAACTCAACCAATCTGATTTTATCATTCTGGAGAGAATAAAAGGCTGAGTCCAACCTCCCAGGATGTGCTTCTTCAACTTGCAAGGTACAAATAGGCTTATGCATCTTGGACAACATCTACCGAGACCTGGTGAAACATATAGTCCCAGAGATGCCGGAGACAATCATTTTCTATGAAAGCATCAGCAGGTGTTTTTGAATTTACCAAAGAACCAATTCAAATAAAATTTTGAAATTATTTTTAAAGGGTACCTATATGTAATTTTAACTTTAGATCCCTCTGAAAAATAAAAAGTGGTTTCTTGGAATGCAAGGTTGAGCCCGCCTAGTTACACTAGTTATAGTGATGAAGTATGCCACTAGGTATTCTAGCCGATGAGAGTGCTTAAAACATCCAGGAAGAATTCCACAGTAGGTTTAGGGAGACAATAAAATCCTTTGGGTTGTGTTCCTCTTTATTGATACATCTTTGATCAGTTGGGAAACTGAGTGAGCACACTGGATCTCGTCTCACTCCCCAACTTATGGCTCATACAGTGCTTGTAGATCTGCATAATATCAACGAATCTCATCAGCTGAATAATCCAGGTCAGAATGGAGGTGCTTTGATTCTGCAAAATGGGGACCCCCGTAGTAAAGTCATACTAGTCCAGAGACTGCAAAGACTCTACAGCTCTTGAGCTGGAATAACAAATATCAGATCCTGGATATAGTCTGGGTGTCAAAGAGTGCACCATGGGCAAGGGCATCCAGTCAGTGAACAACAACCTAGGCTGTCACTCTAATTCTGCAGCCTTCATTCCCAGCACTACAAAGCCATAAGAAGAATCACAGGCGTTACCCATAAGCCCATGGGACATTGAGGTCTACTACTTATTTGTGTTATGATGATCAAGAAATCATTTTTAAATTACTCAAATAGCCAAAGTAGCCAACACTGGCAGCCTTTCCTTCGTGGAGGACAGAACAAACGACTTCAGAACCAGTTTGTTAGATGAATACCTCTATCTGTAAGACTCGCATTCATGCAGAGACCTCTTTCTTATGCTTTCCAATTCATCGAGGGCCTCTAAAGAGAATCGTGTGGTGGATGGAGCAAGCACCCCGGGTGACCACCCTGATTCTATGAATTTAAACTGCCCACGCCATTAACTAGGGCAGCAGAGGTCATTTAGGCAAGCATTGCAATGCTGTCTGTCATGCTCAAACCCCAGGCCCCACTTTCATGGGTCGTGAGTATCAGTCGTTGACATTACCTGGTGCATTTTCGGATGCTCTCTAAAACCTGATGGCCCTTTTGCTCATGGTTAGGAAGAGTAACAATAAAACGAGAAAAGAGGATGTTTATCTTGTCCTCCGTTCGACATGGCTCCTAATATATTTAGGAATCCCATTACAGAGGGATGGAAAAATGACCAGAGGGGTTGGTATAGCATCATTTATGTACTCAACGTGACTGGTTGACGGCAATTGACGTCTGGACATAAATAGAATCACTTTCGGTGTCACAACATATAAAATGTTTGTATGGTTTCAGCCTGTAGCTAAGATATTCCAATATTCAAAAACAAATCTGCAATTGCACCTTTTCAAACAGGTGAGTATCTTAACAATCTCTGCAAACTCAACACAGGACTTTTCCCCCATGCAGAGTCATTATAGACGCTTATAAATAAAATCTCTTAGCAGAACCACTCAACTCTTGTCTACCATAAAAATATATATATTTTACAGATTATGCAACTTTCAGGCCGCACACCCAAAGTGGACTAGACAACCATGCAAAAGCAACTGTTAAACAGCACTCTCGAAATAAGTACCAGCAAGGATCTGAACATCCCAATTATTCTTACTAGCACGTGTACTTGGCCAGTCATAAAGAAAGGTTTGATGTAGTCCCAGTAGTGCTCAGTGTATCATGGGTCCTAGTGCAAGGATGAAATGGGCCTCCTCGGCTGCTGTTTGAATTATAAATTACAGTGACAAGCAGGATTCCGTAGGCCCCTCCAACAGCTGAGTCCCGGTGCCACTACAGTGCTTCACCAATGTAAGCTACACCCAGTGCTTTAAATGGGCCGGTACTCACCGGTACTAAGTACCGGCACTTCTAAATTTTCTGCCTTTGAGTACCGGAACTTTTTCTTGTCCCAAAGAGAGTACCGGTACTCATGGGGCAGCAAGTCAACTCAGTGCAATTTGGCATGTAAAGAAAGAAGCATGACACAGCTGAGGAGTCCGTCCGTTTTCGTGAAGCACTCGAGTGCTAATCTCCCTTTACAATCTGCTAATTGAGCAACGCCCATATGCATTCAATCAGAGCAGGCAGGGAGTTTGGGAGGGGCCGAGTCACACTGTGATTATTGACACAGTGTCCACTCAGGCTCTGTGGAGACAATTGCACTGTAGGTGTGCGAGAAGGGCCTGCTAAGAGGCACATCTCCTGACTCGGGAAACCTAAGAGAAGGCTTCCTGCTGGCATAGCAGAGTAGGGCAGCACTTGATTGGAGCCATATCGAGGAGAAAGGTGGTGATGATGACGCTGTAGCACAACAGTGGGAGGGTGAGGGGGGAATCAAGGTGTAGTAATGTGGACACCAGAATATGCGTTTCTAAAACACATGAACTAAATACCCTGTCTGCCTGCACAAGTCCTTCGATGTCCCTGTGCATGTTCTTGTATGAGTGAGTGTTGTCTGCAGTGTGCATATCTGCACACCAATTAAACCTCAATCAAATAAAATGTGTGCTTCTGGCCCCATCCCTTAGCACTGCCCTTAGCCCCGCCCCATAGCCCTGCCCCCCTAACCCCGCCCCCTAGTCCACATCTCAGGTGAGTACCTGCACTTATTTTTTTCCATTTAAAGCACTGGCTACACCCCTGTTTGGACCAAAGCTGTGCAGATCCATAGTCCTGTAATCAATAGAACTGAATGACTTTGGCTCGGTTTGAACCAAGGTCAAAGTGGATCTCTGCAGTAAGCCTGAGCTATCATAGTTTACTAAACCACTCTATGCAAAAACGAATGCGGAGTTTTACCGTTTCCAGGGTAGATAGTTTCAGTGCTTTCCCTCACCACGTGCCCTCAGGATCCCCAAAAGCAACGAGTGAAAAAATAAACTGACTTCATGTAAAGTAATATCACCTGGACTCTGGTCTGTCTCTACCCATATTAATTAGCACTTCGGTGGTTTGGAGCTTATTCCCACCCATGATGGAGCCTGGGCCCATTTACACTGTAACACTCAATCGACAATCTTTTTGTGCGTCATGAGAGGTGAGGAGAAGAACACTTTCAATTCAATATCCTATTACAGTGTAGCCAATTTAGGTTACACAATAACTCAGTTCGACTCCAAGTTTCGAGTTAGTAAGTTTATTCCAAATTCAAATTCAAAAACAGATTAATATATTCCAATCTGGACATTATTGTATAGAAATACAATGCAAATAGTATGAAGCCAAATCTTCTAAAACGATTCACTCTATATAACATAAAGAAAACAACTAATTTGATTATTACTATATAAGTAATAAGGAAACAGAACTTTGCATCAGATTGCATTAATTAGTTATTGAAAACAAGAATGAATCCCCTATCTGTCCATGCTCTACCCTATTCTAAAGTGGCGACCCCAAACTAAAGCAAGAAAAAGGAAATAGAAAAAGGTATCACCCGTCAGAATCCTCTATAAAGGAGCTCCAAGATGGGTCAAGTAGCATACCGCCACAGTACCCAAAGCAGAGGTCTGTACCTCAAAGTGTCCTAAATCAGAATGCTAACTATCCCCTACTATGTTGCAACATAACAGCAGTTGTATCCGAAGAACGTCCCACAAACTGTATTCAGTAAATGTCCATACTATCAGCACACATTGGCTTGTTCACACCATCCCATCTTGCTATTCCCATAAATCGTTACTCCAGCCATCCTTGGCCTTATCCCCTTCTCCCATGAGAACTTGCCTCCTATCTTGTTATCGCGCTCTTGGAACCAGTTGCCGCTTCACATGCCTCACTATCTACTACGAACAAAGACCCTTTTGTCCCTACTAACAAAGTCTTGTCCACCTACAGTGGGAACACAAAATACATGCAACATAACATTTCTACAGCAAGAATAAAATATGAATTTGAATGTTAAACTGAAACGTGAGCTCGAATCCAAATACATCTCCGGGCCACAAGTTAGGCTAAGTTCACAAATCCACGGTTTACATTTATGTGCACTCTTCTACACACAAATACATCAAAATTTCTCAACTTGTGGCTTTAGAATTAGTACAGTAGTAACATGATTATTCGGTTATAGCATCTAAGCATATGAACTTTCATTTAGTAAACACACCACTTTTTCACACACACACACACACACACATATATATATATATATATATATATATATATATATATTACCTTTAGAGTTCGCGAGTAACTCTTCCCCAAACGGCGGCGGGCTTCCGGCGAGGTCGCGGACCTCTGCAATACACACAATCCTTTGTGAATATACAAATTCTGCCGAGCCCAAATCCTTTGTAAGCGTGGTTTTTATTTTTCCATGTATCAAAAACGCCCGACGCGTTTCGGAGCAGCCGCTCCTTGGTCTCGGGACCCGTGACCAAGGAGCGGCTGCTCCAACGCGTCGGCGTTTTGCTACATGGAAAAATAAAAACCACGCTACAAAGGATTTGGGCTCTGCAGAATTTGTTTATTCACAAAGGATTATGTGTATATATATAGGCAATACCCCCACTTCTATTAATGACATTAGTCGCACGCAATATATGTGAGCACAGACTACATTTGACTGTAATGCGCTCCTACCACATCTCTTGAGGTGGAGTTGATTTTACACTTTCCACCCATATACCTTTCGCCTCATTATAACCCCTAAAAACTAAGGCAGAGCAGAGGTGCAAGCTTCCGCAACACAAAAAACAGAACAAGGTGCAAGCTTCCACATTTTTTAAAAATAAGTAGAGGACAGGTTGTAGCTGCAGCACTGCACGTTTCCTTCTCTACCCGGACACAGCACACATAGAGCAAAAGTATCGGCACTTCATATTTCCACAGAGACACAACAGCAGTAAGCAGTAGCAGAAGCAGTGCAAACTTCAATAGCGCACCTCTGGCCTCGCCGGTGTTACTTGCATGTTGTGCAGTTGCTCCCATCACATGGCACACTGAAGCTATTCAAGTCCTGAAAATCACTACCTCTGGCTACTTTCAGGATCCAGTATCCAGACTCTGCAGTCATTTCCTCTAAGTGGTGGTTGAACACCCATCTACAGAGCTCTGTCTCTCCCTCCTGGCTTGCGAACACCCACCACCTGTAGGAAGAGAGGTGGCAGACGGAGCAACTCTGGTAGGTAGGGTGGAAGGAGGGGGTCTACGTATGCCATTTGTGCAGTCACATGGTCTGTATGTAAGTGACCAGTCTGGGAGCACTAGCCATCACTCTCAAGATCTTGACATGTGCCATTGTTAGCCCCTGCAAGTATGAAGTATCCACTGTCAAACACACCTTCTATACACAAGCTCTGTCTTCATTCACCAGCTCTACCTTTGCCTATGCCATATTTGCAACCATAAGCCCCCTGTATAGGTGCTCAGAATGCAATCACCAACCAATTACATCCACTGTCTTACTGCAATCAATTAACTACCAAAATAGGGCCATCAAGCTATCCCCAGAATCCCAACAATCCATGGAATCACATGAACTCCAGAAAGGCTGTTAATGCAGACCCCCAGCATTTTACACTTGACGTATTTCTTAATGTACCTGACATAGTAAAAATCTAAACCTGTGCAAATGGAGCAGAGAGGCATGCACTCAATGGCAGATGCCTGTCTGCTCACAGGTGCTGCATCTCTCTGTAAGGCGAGGTGGGATACTGCTGTGACTGGGGGAACTACGATGCGTCAGTATCTCATGCAACTCACTGAACACCGCACCATTGTGAGGAGAACCCCTGTAATCTAAGAAGTTCATGCAACAACTTCATTATGCAGCTGCCATCTTAGATGATGGGATTTCCCTCACTATCTGTTGAAGTCTGATGTCCACAAACTCAGAACAAGGACAACGTCCAGCGTCAGTGCGGATTTGTGCAGTCCCCATTCCCCAGTACTTCTTTCCCCTGTGCAAAAACTACAAGAAATGTAAATAGCAGCAAAATACCATGGACTCATTGAAAATGTGACAAACAGGCGATCAAGCCAACGCCCCACCCTACACATAACGCCCTTTCTGTATGTTGTAGGTTTAATTTTGTGCTGACATGAGATCATGCGGACATCTAAAGCTGTCGGTAAACAGTAGGAACACTACGGTCTTAACCATGCGTGTTCCGACTACACAAGCTAAACCACGATTGCCTTAACCACGCATATGCCTTAACAACGCTTATGCGTGGTTACGGCTGTGCCCTGTCTAGCTGCTTGCTGCTGGTGACAGAAGCAGGAAGACTTAGCCAGGAAGTGATCCGCTGTGAGGTAAGTGGTGCTGGGCTGTAGTTTTCAGGGCTGGGGGTAGTTTTCTGGGCTGGCGGGGGTCGGGTAGTTTTCTGGGTTGGGAGGGTGGGTCGGGGTAGTTTTCTGGGCTAGGGGTCAGGGGTAGTTTTCTGGGCTCGGGGGTCGAGGGTAGTTTTTGGGGCCAGGGTCGGGTAGTTTTCTGGGCTAGGGGTTCGGGGTTAATTTTCTGGGCTGGAGGTCGGGGTAGTTTTCTGGGCTGGGGGGGGTTTGGGGCTAGTTTTCAGGGCTTGGGGGTCGGAGGGAGTTTTCAGGGCTGGGGGTTCGGGTCTAGATTTCAGGGCTGGGAGGTCGGAGGTAGTGTTCAGCACTGGGGGGGTCGGTGCTAGTTTTCAGTGCGGGGTGGGGTCGGAAGTAGTTTTCAGGGCGTGGGGGTCAGGGCTAGTTTTCAGGGCAGGGGGTCGGAGGTAGTTTTCAGCGCTGGGGGTTAGGGTAGATTTCAGGGCTGGGGGGTCGGGGTAGTTTTCAGGGCTGGGGGAAGGTCAGAGTAATTTTCAGGGCTGGGGGAGGGTCAGGATAGTTTTTTTAATTAGGGGTTAGGGTATTAGGCCTAAGGGCAGTGGAAGGGGTTGGGGTAGTTTTAGGGACAGCGCGGGGTGGGGTGGGGTCAGCATAGTGTTTGTTAAGGGACAGGGTTTAAGGCCTCAGGGCAGGGGAATGGAAATGGGTAGTCGGGGTTGTTTTTAGGGCTTAGGGGAGGGCTGGTAATTTTTAGGGCTCGAGGGGGGTCGGGTAGTTTTTCAAAATAGGGGTTTGGGTTTTAGGCCTAAGGGCAATGGAAGGAGTTGGGGTAGTTGTAGGGACAGCGCAAGTGGGTCGGAGGGGGTCGAGGTAGTGTTTAAGGGTTAGAGACAGCATGGGGGTTGGGAGGGGGTCAGGGTATTTGGACCTCAGGGCAGAAAGGGGGTGTGGGGGGGAGTTTGTAGCTTAGGGCGGAGGGAGGGGGGTTGCAACCTTAGCCACGCATACCCCTTTACCATTCATGCCATTACCACAAAATTACTTGGAAAAGGCATGAGTGGTAAAGGAATGCGTGATTAAGACGCCTTTGTGGTTTTGGCTGCTGGGTAGAGGCATGCGTGGTTTATCCAGTCGTGCCTCTATCATACAACCAAAGCTGTCAGTTGAAAAATATAAAAGGGGACCATATAATCCCTAGTAAATATAGACCTAGCTCTATTTTAGATGTAATGGGGAAATCCTCTTTCAAAGTATTGGCTGTCAGACTCCAGTCCCATTTTTCCCTGTCAATATCGCTAAAACTGTCAATCTGGCCTTAGGTCTGCATTTGGTGCTATTGGACAGACATAGATTTCTCAAATCAGTAAAATGTTTATTGGGTGGTTAATAAAAACATTACAAGATATAAATCAATCGTCAAAACATTATAAAATATAAATCAATCATTGCATGGTTGTCAAGAATATAAAAGAATAAAAAACAACATTCAGCCGCTTGAAAGACAAAATCACATGGGCCAGAGATTCCTTCCAGTTTTGGCAGAAGTGACAACTCATAGAGAAGTGAGGGTGTTTCCAGTTCTGCCCTATCTCACCCATGTTGAATACGCCACATCTCAATCTCACAGTATCACGTTTTGGCTTGAGCGATGTTGCCTCCATCAACAAACGTAGGGTTGTAATAATGTGACAGTGTACTTATGGGCGTAACAGGATGAAATGTCAAGAGCAAAGGAGCAGAGACCCTGTTGTCTCTTTGCTAGAGCTTTTAACTGCTGCCAGGGTATGCTCAGACAGTTGGGGGTGTTAAACTGATTTAGTCAGGATCTCAAGGTGTGATCTTTTTAGGTCCTAGTGCTTTGCATAAAAGAGATTTTAATGAGCACTACTGAGCTCCCTCACAGTTTTGCAAGAAATATGCTATTCAACTGGCCTGATGTATTGACTGGTTTACCAGTTGTATTATTATGTTACAAGATGCGCCCCTGAGAATGGCAGCCTTTTTTGGCATCCTCTACCTCACAACATCCTTTGATGAGGTAGAATGATTGCTTTGAAGACAGGTTCTAATGCAGAGTTCAGTGCTCTTAGAATTGAACAATTGTTTTGTTTGACTTTTTGTGCACAACTTAGCTTCCATCCAATATGGCCACAGAGGACATACAGCTTGACCGTTCCCAGTCTCCAAGGGGATTAGGCAGGGGTGCTTTTATTTATCACCCCTGTTAGTTAACATCTTCATAAACAATGTGCCTGATTACCTCATTAAGTATGATGTTGATTGCCTATCAGGCAATTCTGCGCAGGTAGTGATCATTATACACGGATAATGATCTCATTTCAAAATCGTTATCAATCTGAAATGTTAGATGTCTGTGTGGTAAAATGTAAGGTTGTGGGGAGAACATGTAGCACAAGGAGATATTCTTGGTTTAAAGAATGTTACACTTGAACTGATAGCTGAATCTGATTACCTTGGACTTCATTTTTGCGGAAAGGTCTTTTCAAAGTCACGAGTAAGGAAAAGCACTGGAATACTGCGAATTTGGCAACAATGGCAACCATACCCAACAAATGTAGTGGTCGTCGATTATCTTCTCCTCTGAGCCTCTTTAGCTCTTGAGTTCTGGCCACATTTGAAGACTAAACCCTTGTTTTTTAATGCCAGGTTGAATTCCTAAGTATTGTGATTTGGCCAACGCAGATGTGTTTTTTTGGTTTGGAAACTCTTCTAGTGCCAAGAGGTCTATTATCATGTGTGACACCTGCAGCCATTCAGGGAGTATTAGCCCAAAACATGCTGCTTGTAGTTTACATTTTAACAGGACAAGAGTTGGCTAAGATACCTCATCATGCAAACTTATCTTGCCTCAAAGCCTAGGATTATCTGAGAGTGTTGAACATGACATAGAATCGCTAGGAAGCAAGGAAAGATGGGCTAAATAGAATTCACATAGCCGTCCTTTAAAAGGACAGTACAAGTCACTTCGGAGTTCAATAACCTTATAAAGGCACTCTTGAAGACTTGTACCTCTGCAGGTTAAGGAACACATCAGTGACTTGGAAGGTCTTCATGATTTAAAATTGGAAGAACTTTATCACATATGGACACTGTTGTCATCAATGATGTCCTTTCAGATTCTGCTGTGATATTATCAATGATGTCATAAAACATGTCATGAGAGATGTAATATATGAGGTAATTCGTAGTGCATGGTGAAGGTGAGAGTTCTTGTAAGATATTACCATGCCTAACTATAAAGTCACTTTAACCTTTGGTTTCTTCAGTTAATTTCTAGTTTTTTTTTAACGTAGAGTAATATTTAATTACCATACGTAACACCAACCCCACACGGCCGTGTGAGATGTAGGGTTGCCTGCAGGGCCTAGCCTATAGCCAGGCCCTGCGGCCAACCCCTTGTGGGCAGTCAACCCCATGCCGAGCACAGCTTTCGGCCTGCGGCCAGGCCCTACGCCGAAGCCCCCTACTGTGCATAAGCCATGCGCAGTGGAGGGTTGGGAATAGGGTGGGGGTTGGACGCAGGCTTTGCGCCCAACTCCCCGCTGGTTGGGATTTGGGCACAGGATATGGTGGCCAAACCTCTCAGGTGCGCACGGCTGACTATGTGATTTAACGTTACAAAGGGTGTCATTATAAATTAGGCAGACCTACTGACTTTGTCAACAAGCCAGAACATTAAAATATAAAAAGTGGGCCTATTGGTCTAACAACCCATAATCGATATACCCTTTTGGAATCTTTGAATACCAATGAATGACTCTGTCAGTTGGATGGTGCTAATGTATACAGCTCTGAAGATCCTTCTCCAGCTACCATCTTGCGCACATGCGATACTGTACTTTTCTCTGTTGTTCTCATTCGTGTTACCAAAGGAAGGAGATCTAAATGTTCTCTCCTGGAATATTGCAGAGATATAGAATGATTTGTGGTCAGATGTTGTAAAACTTTTTTATATTATTTCATTTTAGGAGACCTGGGGCCAGATGTATGACCATTCAGTTTAGCGAGTCGCAAATTGCGCAGAATTGCGACTCACTAAACTGAATGTACAACAGTGTCTCAGACACTGTTTGCGATTCCCAATGGGGTCACAAATTACATGCCTCATCAATATTTATGAGGCATGCGCAATTTGCGACCCCATTTGGAATGGCTAGCACCTAAAGGGATGGTGGCCTGCTGGGGTCAGCAGACCACCATGTCTGTGACTGCTTTTTCAATAAAGCTGTTTTAAAAAAAAAAAAATGCAGCCTGTTTTCCATAAAGGAAAATGGGATGCATTTAAAAAAGAAAAATGAAACTTTTCAGTTTTATTTTTTAAGGGCAGGCAGTGGTCCCTGGGACCACTGCCTGCTCTTAAAAAATATTTCCGCACCCATTCACAGAGGGGAAGGAGTCCCCTGGGGACCCCTTCCCGTTTGCGAGTGGTTTACCACCTACATGTAGTAGGTTGTAAACTGCGAGTGTTTTGCAACCGCAAATGCAATCGCAAAACAATTGTACATTGGTGTTAGAGTCGCTATTTGGAAGGGATGCCCTTGGCACGCCCCTTCCTAATAGCGAGTCGCAACCCTATTTTGCGAGTCAGTGACACGCAAAATAGCGTTTGTACATACCACCACTGTTTCTTGCAGTCGCAAACGGGTTGATTTCCCTTTTGCGACTGCAAAAAACGGTCATACATCTGGGCCCTGGTCTATTAAAAAGCAATTTAGAAGGATATGCTAGTTCTCTTTTACCAGCTACCCCATTCTCTAGGAGATCTAAAGGGAGCCTCCTAACATGGGTGACCAACTTGTTCAACTGTAATGTTACCACACTACTCTCTGATTCTTTAAATTTCCAGGCCCTGTTGGTGAGGTGGGGAAGGCGTTCTAGCATTTTTATCATAATAATTTAGTCAACAATAACTACTGTAATCTCACTGGATTGTCTAATTATGTGTAGAATTTCCTGAGTTATACAATAAATTATTATAGGCTAGGTTGTTCATCTGTTAAAGCTGGTGATTTTAATGAAAAGTTGGGACTGAAACAAATGGGTGAGGATTTTTTATTGTTTGGGTGTAGTAAGGGATTTGCATCTAATCAAGATAAACAGGGTAGAGTATGTCGTTTCCTACCAAATCTATTACTAGAACAAAACTTGATAAGTGCTCATGATGTTTTTGGGAAAAATTGATAGCTGTAAACTTATGTTTATAGGAAGGGACTTCACAAGTATTATTGATTATATCTTTACTTGTAGCGACCTGGCCAACAATATTTCATCATCTTTTGCCAGACCTACTGGCTGCAAGGATCATAACCTTCTGTTGCTTTCTATTTCCTTACCTTGGCTCTAAAAGAAGTCCTCTCGTGGTGCAGCGTGAGGTGGCTGCATTGGAAGAAAGATTGAGTCTGAAATGGGAATGTGTCAACCCTTTATTTCTCCTAAAAATCATATGAGCACTATTTCTAGTGACAACTTTAATTATTTGGATATGTGTTGTTTTTGGGACACCTTTGTTGTTGATTCTTTTAACAATATTTTGTGTGACTGTTAATACATTGCTGAGTATTAACCCTGGGCCTGCCACTTTGAAGCCAAATAGATGGTTTGATAATTCTTTTTTTTTGGCCAATCAGAGACTTAGGGCCTGATTCTGATGCGGTTAGGAAGGCCTCCTAACGGCATTTGCTCCGTCCAAATCGGATCGGAACGTGTCTTTCCGACCAACTCGTAAAGGTTCAGACTGAGTACGATGCGAGTTAGGCGTTAGGAATATCCCAATCCGAACCCGACGGCATTTGGAATGACCGAGCTGTATGGAGCAGAATCATACGTCTCTACAGGCCACATTTCTGAACGACTGAGTACTATGCTGGATTTGGACGGCCTTTCCGAATCATGCCGTCCGACTCAAATCAGCAGTCAGAATCAGACTTTGGGGGACCTTAGTGGGCCCCCCTTCACTAGGAGCCTTCCCAATCAGGCCCGTGGGGGTACCCATGGGTCCCCCCTTACCAGCCATGCACAGTGTGGCAGGCACCAGGGGGTGCCCGCCACAGGGTGCCTGATTTTCCCCAGCCACCCCTTTCTTCAATGGGAGCCTATGCATTCGGTCGGAACAAAGGCTCAACCAAATCGTATCTGGAAGCATCCGGATGCATCGTACTCGGTCGGTTGGACTCTCCCGAGCCGATTCGGTCGGAAACCATTCCCAAACCCATTTGGTCGGGAAGCTTTCCAAACCGCATCAGAATCGGGCCCTTAGACGGGTCCTGAGTAAATCTCCTGAAGATAGGGATAAGGGAGGCAACATTATAAGAAAGAACTTAGCAATAGGAAGAATGAAATAGAGGATAAAGCTTGGGACGATTTTCCCACAGCCAATTTAAACAGGGGCAGTGGTCGCTTTTGGAAAATACTAAGGGGCAGTGGCGGCTGGTGACATTTGAAAGTGGTGTGCCGTAAAACAATTGTCGTACTTCACTGCGGCGAGTGTGAATAGCGAGCGAGCCTAAAGCACCTACGGGGGGTTCGGGGGGGTTTTCCCCCTGAGAAAATTTTGAAAAAAGAGTGGGCAAATGGTGCATTTTCAAGAAAACCAGAAGGTGTCGCAGGCAGAGGTGCACCTTCAAAAGCAGGCAGAAATAGTGGCAGGCAGTCAGTGAGCGGCGCGGTGGGTGTAGGCAGGCACACCCAAAAGGATGCAGTCAGAGGGCAGGTGCCAGGCAGTCAGAGGTGCACCTTCACAGGCACGCAGAAAGAGTAGCAGGCACGTGGTGAGCAGCAGATGTAGGCAGCCACACACAAAGTGATGCAGTCAGAGTGAGGAGCTGCCAGGCAGGCAGAGGTGCACCGTGACAGGCAGGCAGACAGAGTAGCAGGCAGCACTGAGTGGCGCATGTAGGGAGGCACACACAAAGTGATGCAGTCAGAGTTACAGGGAGCAGGTGCCACTGCCAGGCAGGCAGACTTGGGTGCCAGGACGCAGCACCAGCAAACAGAGCCTCAGGGAAAGGCGGGTGGAGAGAACACATCAGAGGGTGAGGCAGGCTGAGTCTAACAATACAGGCGTGCTGGCTGCCATGGGGTAGGGGCATCTCTCGAGGCAGACACAAGTGGTTACAGGGCTGCAGGCTACAGACATTCATAAGAAGGCATGCAACTGAATTAGTACCGACCCCGCGTGCTCACTCCTACAGCCGTATATCCGTGGTCAGCCCCCTGCACCCGGATATGTGCCCTCCCCTGCACCCCTGAATCTGCGCACACTACTACACACTGAACTGCCCGCATCTTCTCGCCTTGGTACCCAAAGCATCACCACTGCACCCGGGCCCTCTCTTCTACATCCCTGAGCCTGTGCTGTGCGCTCTCTGCCGAGCAGTGTCCACGGCCTTCCCCTCCCACTACCCGAATCCTGCCCCCTCATGCACTCCCAAAGCTCTGCGCCCTCTTTTCAGCACGCCAGGATGTATGCCCTCCTGTGCACCCCTCTGCACGACTGAGCCAGTGCCCTCCCCGCCCTCCTCAAACTGCGCCAGCTCTGCCTGGATAATTATTTATTTATACTAAAAACTGGCTCTTCTTGCATTAAATCAGCTAAATCTGATTACATTATTCATAAAGTTTCGTACAGGTTTTAATAATGTTAAGTCACAGTAGAGGCAGTCGAGGCTCGCAACACTCGCGGGGGGGTCGCGCGGGGGCCGGGTTTAAAAAATAAAGTCAAAAAAGAAGAAAACTTACCTGACCCGCGCCGCCTCTGCTGCTGGGCAGGGGTCCCGCGTTGGCGCCTTCAACGTCTTCTGCGTCACTGGAGTGGCTGGCAACCCCTCTCAGCCAATCCAGACGCTGCTCCAGCAGCGCCAGGATTGGCTTGAGCAGGGATACTCCCCGCCCATTAGGAGACCGGGGGCTGCAGCATGAAGGAACCCTCGCTCTCCTAAGGGGAAGGCTAGTGCGCATGTTCGGGCTGATCGTAAAAATGACCAGCCTAAAATCGAACATGCGCACTATTGCTGTCTAGTGCGCTGTCACTCAAACCCTGAGTGCTGCAGCAGCCCCACCCCCTTCAGCGTCCCTCGTTCTACTTCTGACGCTAATTCCAATCAGGAGTCCTGATTGGAATTAGCGTCAGAAGTAGAACGAAGAATTTGCTATTTGTAATTTTAATTTATTAAAACGATGAATGGGGCCGTGGCATTAGTGGGGCAATGCCTCAACGCCCCAATGGACGCACCGCCACTGCTAAGGGGCTCATT